>OZ005742.1:98621873-99017668 GCA_963930735.1 Dioctria linearis
ATAATCATAGGAGGAGTTGATTACAATAACTGTAAAAATACCTTATATGAAGTCCTTACACGGCTCAACGAGCAGAACAAAAAATTAAGCTGGAAAAATGCAAATTTTCCCAGCATCAGATATAATACATAGGTCACACAAAGGGGAAACACAGAGATTAAGTCAATGCAATACGAGAAGCACCGCCGCCAAGGAATTTGTCTGAATTGCAATCATACCCTGGTCTTATAAATTATTATGGAGATTTTATTTCCAACATGTATGTCTACAAAGCTAAAAAATTATTATTACATATTATTATTATTAAAAGTATTAAATAAAAATGCGAAATTTATTTGGTCAAGTAAGCAACAGAAATGCTTTGAAGAATCAAAAAAAAAAAATCATTTGCCATGATAGCATTTTAGAAATATATGATCAAAACAAAGCTATTGTTTTATCATGTGACGCCAACCCCTACGGCGTTGGAGCTGTATTATCACATGCAATCAATGGAAAAGATAAACCCATTTTGTACGCCTCGAGTACACTTTCGCCTGCGGAAAAAAATTACTCGCAGGTACACAGAGAAGAAATGGCCATCATTTTTGGATTAAAGAAATTCCACAAATACATACATTTATAGACACAAATTTACATTGTGTACCGATAATCAAGCCCTAACAGAAATCTTTAGTCCTCAAAAGGGCACGTCAAATATAGCTACGTCTAGGTTGCAAAGGTGGGCAGTAATACTGTCCATGTACAATTATAATATTAAATATCGCCCGGCTAGATAAATGTCATTGGCAGAAGCTCTGTCACGCCTTCCAATAAAGGAACCCACTACTATCGAATCCATAAATTTCTTGTCTGAAATCTGTTGTCTCCCAGTAAACAAAAATGAGGTCAACGAAATCCTAAAAAAAGATAAAATTTTATCAATGGTATACCACAATGTTAAATATGGACGGCCTAGGGAAATTACTCATGAGATTGAGAATTATTATAAAATTCGAAATTCCTTATTGATAGATAAGGGATGTCTGTACTATCGAGAAAGAAAAGTCATACGTGAGGCGATACAAAACGAGATTTTAAGAGTCCTACATAATAATCACAATGGTACATATAGTTAAAATGAAAATGGTAGAAAGAAGCTTTGTTTAGTGGATGAAGGTTGATAAAAGTATCGAAAAATACTCTGAATCATGTTCCGTATGTCAATATACCAGAAATGTGCCAGAGGAAGTAGTCAAGTCAAAATGGCCATTATGCTCAAAACGGTTTAATAGAGTACATTTGGATCTATTTTTTTTTCCAGAATAAGAGTTTTTTAATATTAGTTGATTCTTATAGAAGAACATTGATGTTCAAATTATTTCTAAAACAGACGCAAAAATTGTTTATAAAAGACTTAAACTTTTTTTTAAAATTTTCGGATTACCGATACAAATAGTTTCGGATAATGGACCTTTTAATTCTGCAGATTTTAACTCGTTTTGTAAAATTCATAATATTAAAGTACCAAAAACTCCTATTTTTCATCCCAAAAGTAATGGACTAGCAGAAAGAGGAGTTCAAAATAAGAAGTCAATTTAAAAAAAATCTATTTTAGATCTTGTTTTAAAATCAAAAAGCATTCGGGACAAAATAGAATCCATTTTACAATCATATAATCATACACCGTCGACCATAACAAAGCGCAGCCACGCAAGCATGATTTTTTCGAACTACCCCAGAAAAATCATAAATTCCTTAGTTAAGGACTCTGAAATGAAAAAAAACTAACAAATGTATTGAACATTATAAAAACAATCAAAAATTAAGAAAAAAGATAATATCAAATGTGAAATGAATACAAAAAATATAGAAAGATTTAGATAAGATAAACCATATGAGGTGGGAGAGAGAAGGTGCTCTATAGGAATCATTTCAAAGATATAATTAAATGGAAGCTGGCAATTATTGTAAAGATTATCAGCCCATTAACGCATCTCATCAATCTAGATAAAAGTGTAAAATATGTTCACAAGAAGCAATTAAGACACTTTAAGTTAGTAGATAAAGTGCATCCATTTATATCTAAACATGAGTTTGAGACTCCTACAGAGCATCTTGAACCGCACCCCACTTGTTCAAAAAGCGATAGAGATAAATAAAAATAGTTCAAATAAAAAGAAAAATTACATACAATTAGAGAATGAGGAATGCCCTCTTAGACGATTTCAATGAGATAAATTGTTACCACAAACACTTGGAATATCAACTAAAAAATGAATTGTGAAATTTTGACAAATATGTATAGATTTAGAAGTTAGAAAAAAAAATGAATTACCATATATTTTGGAAATTGTTTATTGTAATTAAGCTAAAATAAAAAGTGAAACTGTTGTGTAGTACTCCAATACAAGAATAAATATAATAGAATTACTCTTTCAATAACTTGTACAAGTAAAATTAGTCAGTATAACCCGAACCGCTGTATGAATAAAACCTACTCGCAAAATAAATTATTGGATAGGCTAATCGATGTTTTACTCTTTGTCCCACAATACCAAAATTATTAGGTTACGATATAGCTGAATACGGTGGAAAATTATATTTAGTTACGATTGATTATTTCAGTAAGTGGATCGAGGCGCAGAACCTCTCTTTGAAATCATCAAACTTTATAATTAACTTGTGGATAGAGTTATTTTCACGTTTTGGCTCTCCAGTAACTATTTTTGCAGACAATAACCCTTTTATCTCGATTAAAATGCCAAGCTTCTTAGCGGAACGGAACAATTAACTAAAAACGAGAAGCCCTGAATACAAGGAAACGCTTTAGTCGGTATAGTGAAGTAAATGCTTAAGGGTGTAATCTAGTCTAGAAATTCGAAAAAATCGATTTTTTTTCTTTTCATATTTTCAAAGTTTAACTATTCAAGAATATGCCTACAAGAGGATATTTCAAATTTGTATCTTTTATATTTAGTGTTCACTTGCATCCAGCTGCTAACAGTTGAATTCTTACTTCCAAACCACGTGAACGTATGGACTTTAAGGGGTAACGCCACTGTAACGGCTAAAAAAAAGGTTTTTTCACGATTATTTTTTCTGGCAAAATTAAAGGGTATTTAAGGGTATTATCGCGCATACATTGAACTTCATTTATAAATTTTTGACAGCAAAAAAAAAATGGCGGCTCCACAGCCATATTCCCGGGACATGTTTCGGACATGTTTTGACGCGCTTGGTGGCGACCTCCATTTTGAAAGACAAAAAAAATTTCTCGCACAGGACCTTTTTTTTTCTTATTCTAGAGGGTTTAAACTATTTTCTAAACTAATACAAAAAACGATTTTTCAAAAAATTTACAGTGGCGTTACCCCTTAAACGCGTTTTTCTCGAAACTGATTTTTTCAAGGCGATGCCCACTATTTCTCAAGTTCTACTGGACCGATTTACTTTAAATTTTGTTGAGAGTCTTCTTTATAGACTTGTACATGTCCGGAACTAGCCGCATCCCCAAATTTCAATTTTTACTATTTTTAAAAAATTCGAAAATGTCAAAAAGAGTGGTACAAAAATTGCTTTTTTCAGGCAGCGGCCACTTTTTGAAAAAATTTTTTTTCAACTTTTCCCTAGTTCCGGACATAGCGACATTACTCTAGACTAATAGTCTTTTTTATTTATTTCTTTCGGATTGCTAGGCTGGTAGGAATCGTGGGCATGATCACGCGCCAATTTTTTGAGGCCCCCACTTCATCAGCTGCTATTTTTTTGAATTTTGAACTTTTTTAATCTTTTAATTTTTTTCTGTATTCTTGTAATGCTAGTAAATAACTCATAAAAACGTGGATAGAAAAATATTGATTGCCTTTTTTTTACGGCACTTCAAAAATCACCTAAAATTCGGGCTTCTAGACTAGAATACCCCCTTAAAATATCGCACAGTAGGCAAATATTTTTAACCATGTTGTTAGAGTACTAGAATATACCAATAAATACTGACAATTGTCTGCAGCACATTTGCTCAATGCTCGCAAACACCATGGAAAATTACCATTAAAAGAAGGTATTCTCAAGCCAAAAGTACAACAGGTTCTATATATAATGTTTCAGAAAAAAAGACAACTATAAAAAATACTACAACAAATTAGCAATACCGCTACAGAACTTTGCTGCTAGACCAGGAATACGCTCAGAAGTACTCGAGTTGTGAGAATATGTTGAAAAGTTAAAAGTCATATAAAATTTAAGTTTAGAACAAAAAAAGAACAGAAAAGTAAGAAGAAAAAAGGCAAAAGTAGAGTGGAATCGAACGAAAGGAAATAAGGAAAAGCAAAAAATAATATAAGGGTTTTGCGTGGCTGGCGGGCTAAATTATAACGTGACCTGGAATAACGTAAGCGGTACCATGAGGTGTCCTGTAAGTCAAGATACATTTTAATATCTTTGAAATTTCTTAATTTTTTATTTTGCATGTTAAGTATTGTAATAATCATTATATTTTGAATAAATATTACTTACGAAGAGTTGAAAAATTTCGTTTCCATAATCTAAACAGAGTGTCGTGGTACCTCAAAAACCCTTGTGGTGCCCTATATGTATTTGTTTGTTTGTTTTGTCTCTAACAGACTTTAACTTGGCTCCCTTTTGGTGTTTTCTTAAAATTTAGTTTCTTGTTTCCAACGTCCAAACTAGCTAATGTCTTTACGTCCGAAAGATTCCTCAAAAAAAAAATTTAAAAACAAATGTATGGATATGAATTGTTGAAATGTGTACGTTTATAATTAACTCAGATATTATTATGCGTAAAGACAAACTAAAACTATATAAAATAGTACTAGCAATCCATTAGCTAATTAGGAGAGATTGTTAACTAAGGTTAAAAAGTTAAAAAGTTAAAAAGGTTAAAAAGAGGTAAAAATTTAAAAAACAAGTGCTGAATATTCAATTCAATTCAATTCAATTTATTATAATTGGTAGAAGTACAAAAGATCTTAAGATCTTAACCTAGTACATTATAAGGAAGCTAAGAGGAATGAGGAATAGAGACTACGACAAACTAAAGCTAACTTATTTCATACTAAAAATATTAAAAATAGAAGTAGTTTAATTGAAAAAAATAAGAAAAAAAAATTACAGGTAAAAAAAAAAAACTAGCGAAAGATATACAAAAATAATAAATTAATTAAATTTCCCTTGAATTCAATCTTGATTTAATTCAACCTGACACCCCAAAGAAAAGGAAAGGAATGTACATAATATAAGGGAATTATCACAAATTTAATTCAGAAATAAGACGCCTGAAGATATTTACAGAGCCAGCCCTCTGGACACGAACTGGAAGGGAGTTCCACAATCGAGCGACCTGAACAAAATAAGCAGCCTCACCTGTCATAGAATGGAAATGAGGAGCAAGAAGATTGGAATGTCGAGAAGATATCAAGAATTGTAATTGATCATAAAGATATCCAGGTTCACCAGAGTGTATTAAGTTATAGAGAAAGATTAAGGCATTACGCTTTAAGGAAGAGGTGGTCGAGCAGCCAACCAATGAGAGCCTGAACGGAGTTATATGCTGCCATCGTTTAATACCAAAACACAAATCTAATGCAATCGTTAAAAGCAACTTCAATTTTCCGCGCGCATACGCTATCAAGTTTAGGATATATCAAACTTCCGTAAGTAAAATGGGGGTAATAAAAGAGCTTTTACAAGTTGTAAGTGAATATTTGTTGACAATACTGCTGCAGATAGCCATAATCTGCGTAAGCCCCATAGGTCTTAGAAAGCGTCAGTTTGATATGATCACAACAACTTAATTGTCCATTTAGTTTGATCCCAAGATTGGAGACAGAATTCACAAAACATAGAGCGGAGTTGTTAAGAAAAATGTGTGGGATATCATTTATGTCATACGAAGAATTATAGATAGCAAGACAGTGTGATTTGTTAGGATTTAGTGGGAGCCAGTTGTGGACCGACCATATGTAGATACGGGAAAGATCATCGTTGATGCGAGCGACACAATCTTCTATAAGACCAATAGGCCTACTTAGGTACAATTGTACGTCATCAGCATAAAGATGAAGCTGAACATCTTGGATCACGTTTGGCAAGTCATTAATATACATAGAAAACAACAACGGGCTCAAAACAGATCCTTGGGGTACACCAGATAAAAGGGGGAGTAGGGAGGATGCGGAATCACCAATTTGTACCTTTTAAGACCTGTCAGTAAGGAAACTATCAATTAAGCTGACCGCAGAAGAAGAGAACTTAAAATTACTGTGTAATTTTTCCAAAAGCTTTGAGTGGCTAACGTTATCAAAAGCTTTTGAGAAATCCAGTAAAACAAAAATGCCGAAGTTCTTGGAGTCGAGAATCAGGCGACGATCGTTGGAGACTTTTAGTATAGCAGTTTCACAACTATGACTTTTAGTATAGCAGTTTCACAACTATGCCCAGAGCGGAAGCCCGACTGAAATTGGGTTAAAAGATTGTTGGTATGGACAAATTCTGAGATCTGTACGGACAAAATTTTTTCACGAACTTTACCCAAGTAGCAAAGAATGCCAATTGGCCAGAAATCAACAACTGGTTCAGGGGAAGGTTTCTTGGCTACTGGTATGATATTAGCGATTTTCCAAGCTCTAGGGAAAGAAAAGTAAGTCAGACAGGAGTGTAAAATATGAAGAATAAATGATGAAATGTAAGGAAATAGCATTTTAACAAATAGGGGATGAATTCCGTCTGGACCAACAGCATCGGAAGTAATGGAGCATACTGCCGCAATGAGATCACTGTGATCATACCTCGAAATAAGAAGCAGGTTTCTTGTTCCTTGGAAGAAGGGGTGATCAAATCAAGAAAAGATGAGTTCGTATCACTAACAGAATTATTGAGCACGCCATTATTAGGATTAGGAGAGGTAAAATGGATATTTAGTTCCTCGGGGTTGAGGTTGCATCGGGGCTCACTATTTTGATAGATGCCAGCATTACGAAAGTTGCGCCAGAGCATTTTAGGAGGTAGTTTGGGGGTCAAATTTGGTATTTAAATATAGACGTTTGGCATTGCGAATAGCAGTTTTAACGTGATTGCGTGCTGTCTTAAATAGGTTTCGAGAAAAATTACTGCGTAGTCGTTTATAATTCTGATACAAGTATTCCCGTTTGGCTATGAGTAAATTTATTTGGGGGGTAAACCAAGGGCATGTGGTAGGACCTACGAGTTTTGTACGAAGAGGCACGAATTTATCGAATAAATAATTTATTAGACAATACAATTTATCCACTTTGGAATGAATTGATACATAATTATATATATATCAGCCCAGGGTCATGATGAGCATTCATGAAATAAATTATGAAAGTTAATATTTTTGATGTCACGGAAGCAGAAGCTGGTAATGGAAGGAATTTCAAAGGGAATATCGTAACACAAAAAAAGAAGGTCATGGTCAAGTATGCTGGGAGGACTAATCTGGTTATGAAAAAGAATTCTATTAATATTGGTCGTTAGGAAAAGATGTAAAAGGGACGGGTTATAGCAATTGAAGTAGGTGGGGGAGGAATTGACTGTGTGTAAGTGTAATGATTGCATTAGAAATAAGAAGTTGTCCGTATTATTGGATTGATTTAAAATATTAACATTGAAATCTCCAGCAATTATAACATTTTCATAACGATGGGTAAGGCGTGAGATTCAGGCAGCAAATTCATCTGGACTCCTATTGGCAAAATTACCTGGGGACAGTACGCAACAATCAGCAAACATTTGTCCGCCGTGGTGTCAACCTCCAAACACAAAAATTCAATGCTGTTTGACTTCGAAAGATCTACAATATGACCTTTAAGGCCCTGCTTCAAGTAAATAGCAACTCCCCCACCGACACGATTTAGTCGGTCATTGCTATAAAGTTTATAGCCAGGGATAGACATAAGACTAGAAGGTATACCCGCTTGGAGCCAGCTTTCCTTTACTAGGATAATATGAATATATGAACCAATATAAATTAGTCACAGCTCGTCAATTTTGTTGCGTAGGCCTCTGGCATTTATCAAGCAAATATTTAATCCATTGGCGCGATTACAAAAGATGTTCAATAATGCTCTTATCTTGCACAGATCACTCGAGCTATTATCAGAGAGAACTTGCATACAAAACTCCGTCAATAAATTCAGCCGAAATAACCAATATGGCAAATTTGGAAAAATGGGGGTGTTAGATTGATTAATGCTACGATAGAAAAAGCTACAGAAGCCAAAAATAAAATAAAATAAAAATGACAGAAAAGTAAAGTTACAATTAACAAAGTTGAAACCATCAGGTGAGCCTGAGGTATTATAATCAGCAAAAGTACGTAACGGAAATAACAGAAAAATATATATGCTAAATATAATTAAATAGAAAGCTACCAGGTATAAAAATTCAAATATAAAAGCTGAATTATATGAACAAAACAAATCAAAGATACTACCAAAAACCTCATTAATTTTAAACATGTCTAAGGTTCATTGTACTGCAACAACTCCGATATTCCCGGTAAGATCAATGAACTGGTGCAGCTGGCTCGCGGGGATAATTTCCGAAGGTCGATCTTCAATTCTTCTCTTCGCAAAAATATATCCATCCATAGTAAAAACTGAAGCGAGGCAATTATATCTCCGCAATCGTAAGGCTTTTCGCGGAATGCTGTTGTTTATAGGAGATAGACTCTCATTGACAACAATTGGGCTCTGAGAGGTAAATCCCTCGATAGAACAGAGCTTAAGACTTCCAAGCCTCTTATGCCTCTTACGGGAAGATATAAATGCACGTCGTTCTGTCGGACAGGAGAAGCTCAGTAAAATTGGGGCCCCCGCATTACGCTTTGTCATTTGAGTTTGTGATTTACTGTTCAAACGAAAGGTATTAATAAAAGGCGTCATGCTGTGACCAACAGCTACAGCGATCTGATTAATGATATTTCGTGTATTTTCACCCACTACTCTAGGAATTCCAGTAATAATGGCATCTGAGAGGCGAGCTTGGCGAAATAAGTAATCAGACTGCACAGCAAGTCCGGCGCACTATTCCTGCAAGGCCGATAGTTTAGTTTCGATACTATCAACACGGGACTGTAATGCATTCATTGTGTCGAGAATCCTGGTTAAAACCCTTAGGTGGAGGCCTTTCAGTAATTCGTCTATCCTATTGGAAATTCTCAGCTCAATTTCTGCAGCCAGCTGCTCGATGTTAACACTTGCGTTGTCTGGAGAAGTTTTTTCTCCTTTGTTGGAGCCCTTAGATAAACTTCGGGTCATCGACATACTAAATTTCTCTTAGAAATTATTAAGAGAGCATTATGTATTCCAGTTGAGACAGCAAATTTGTACTAATTAACAGATTGGCACACCGAAAAATTGTAATATAAATCACCATAAGTTAAATATTAGAAAAATTTAAGCAACCCGATAACCGGAATAGTCATGCACTCAATTAAAACACAAATTAAATAGATAATTATTGGATTTTGCTATAAGTAATGCGGATTTTCACGGAGATACTACCAAACGTGACTGATTAGCTGACTGCAGACATTACATGCTGAATACCATGTAGCTATGTGTCAAAAGCGGAAACTAGCTACGAATCGGTGTGACGACCTCATGGTGCATCAATTTTGTCTCCCGCCGCCCTGTTAGCTTATCCACTGGGTATTGTTCAAACCAGGTACTGAGGGATTTCATTCACTAAAATAGATGGGTCATATAGCAGTCATGAAAATGAAGATACGCGAACAGTCTTCGGATGGAAGTCCGTTGTTAGTATTATATATATTTATTTCTCATGTACGATATATTTTCTCGATTTTATGTTTGTGCGTTAAAGAATTTGACTTTACGTAACGACTTTCTATGGTGGTACCTGCGGCCTCATGCGCGATTCTGGGAGGCGTTTGTGGATTTATATATATGTGTCTTGTGATGTATCATGTCGTATGGTACTGGGTATGTATTTTGTTGTTTTTTTTTATTTTCTCATCTTGCGATGATACATATGTGAAGTAGGTTGGGTGTAAGGTAATTCTGTGCAGTCGGAGTTTCCATACTCTATCATATCTATGATTTATTGATATCTATTCTAATCACTATTTCATTCAGTTTACTTTTGCCGACCTTCTCTAGTCAGATTAAAGTGATGTACATTAAATGTATACTACGGAGTTTCTTCTTTCGCTTTACATATTCTACATAGTCTGATTGGTTGTCTGGTTCCCTTTGTATCGTCGGTGTTATTTGTCGATAGGTGGATGGATATGCTGATAAATATGCACCGTGTTTATTGATCCTGGTGGAACCAGGGGGTTCATTTATATTTTTATCGTTAACTGTCGTTATTCAAACTAATTCATTCAATAGCGCTAACCCTACACGAATACTATCGTGCATTTACTTATATATATATATATATCTCCTTGAGTGGTGCGTGATATGGTCGTGCAATATCGCATGGATGTTACGTCCCGGTAACTGTAACATTTTTTATTTGCGTAGCATTCTTAGCGGTTCTAAGATATGCTCGGGTTTTGTTAGTCTTTTACTCTATGTGCGGGGGGCTGTATGGGGATGCCGTGCAGGTAGCTACTGGCTTTACCGGACGAAGTTTCGTTCCAGCCACGGAACTTTTCAACGGTGTTTCTAACGCTATATCTGATTGGGTTTGTGTTCCCGTCTTGTGTTTCATGTGAAAACACGAAGCTTGCTACGTATAGTTGAACTATTACTTAATGTTATAATTTTTAATTTTGTTAGTTAAAAATGAGGGAGTGAGTGAGTAATGTTATGTAACTTTCACATGTGGAGACCTAGTGTCTCGGGTTCTCCCTAACTACTCACACGGGTCAGTGACTGTTCATATGTGCTAAACTGACTGTAATTATGATATATTGGTGGGATGTGCTTAATCCTTGAAGGTTTAACGTGAGTACTACTTCTATGTATTTTTTCTCTATTTGTACACATTGTACACATATATTCCCTGCCGTTCCCTAGCCGTGCTCGTGAGTCGTGCACTATTCGTTGATAGCTTTATATTTCTTCTTATTCTGGCAAGTAAGGTTCGGTAAACCGTCGCATATATCCACGTATCCAATTCGTCTCTTACTTTCTCTTGTGCCTTCCCCATGTTTGATATATATCGCCAGTACCGAGTTGATGACTGGAAAGTTTTATGATTTAGTTCCCGAACATTCATATTACTGACAGCACCTTCTTGGGGCTTACAGTATACTGGTGGGACGGGGTCAACGGGCGTCTTCGTCTTTGTCTTTATCACCATAAATTAGAACTGACCGTAATATTGTTCCTGTCTAGGAACTAGTAAAAAAGTTAAAAAACAAGTGCTGGATACCATGTAGCTATGTGTCAAAAGCGGAAACTACCTACGAATCGGTGTAACGTCGTCATGGTGCATCAATTTAGTCCACCGCCGCCCTGTTAGTTTATCCACTGGGTATTGTTCAAACCAGGTACTGAAGGATTTCATTCAGTACGAATTGTAGATGGGTAATATTGCAATCATGAAAATGAAAGTATGCGAACAGTCTTCTGATGGAAGTCCGTTGTTAGTATTATATATATTTATTTCTCATATACGATATATTTTCTCGATTTTATGTTTGTACGTTAAAGAATTTTACGTTACTTTACGGCTTTCTATCGTGGTACTCGCGGCCTCATGAGCGATTCTGGGTGGCGTTTGCGGATTTATATATATGTGTCTTGTGATGTATCATTGCGTATGATACTGGGTATATATTAGGTTGTGTTTCTTTTCTTTTCTCATCGTGTGTACTATGATCGCTAGAGAGTAGACGTGTATTTTATCGGCTGCTGCTTTTTCTGTTTTAATAATAGCCGCATTCACACATACTGTATATATATTTTTTAAAAATTAATTTTTTAATAAGTTGAGAAACTCGTTATTGCTGGGGTTGTGCTCTAGGTTCGCAATATTTTTGCGACTTTAATATAAATCGCGATTCTTTAAATTAATTAATTTTGTCCTATTCACCATAAACTCGTACACTATGGCAGGCAAGGGGCAGAGGAGAGAGAAGACTCCATCAACCTCACACACTGATGAAGTCAGCATTGCCACGAGAAGTACTGGTAAGGGGCAGACATATGAATCAGGTTCAGCTAGTGTCACTCTAGACAAGTTAATGGAGTCTCGAGAGTCCCGACTTCTGGAGAAAATCAACGGCCTTATGCAGAAATTTGAATGTCGAATATCAGCTAAAATTGACGATGCAATTCATTCTCTTAATAATAAAGTGGTCACCTGTGAACAATCACTACTACAATTGCAACATAATAACAGCTTTTTGCAATCACATGTCGAGAACTTACACCGTATGCAGCGTCTGTTGTAGTCAGGGGAATCCCTAAATTTGCTAAAGAGAATGTAATTGATATGGTTAAGAGAATTGCTGCTGTAATTGGGTTTCTTATTTCACCACATATTGATACCTTCCGTGTCGTATCCAAGTCACCATCGCCACCTCAGGTGCTGAGTACGCCGATAGTTGTTAGACTCTCCTCCAACTTGGAGCAAAAGGCTTTTCTGTCTGCATTTCGCAGACACTATCCGATATTGAGGGCTTCTCTTCACCTAGCCAGATACACCTAAATGAGAGCCTTACACATCAGAACAATTCCGTTCTCCCAGAGGCATTAAAATTCCGTAAACTGGGAAAGCTTGTCTCGGTGCGAACCAGAATCAGACTAGTTCATGTTAAGAGAAGTGACGGAGAGTTGGAGACTAAAATTATTACTATTGAACAGCTGCAAAATGTCACATTATAAACTTTTGGAACTCAGCTGATATTTACGTATATATTGGAGCATTGTTGGAGCTGATATCTGTGTTTATGTACAGATCTACTCACATTTGTTCTTTTGTTTTTCTCTAATTAGTTGATAATTTTGATATTGCTAAATTTTTCTTCCTTTATTTTTATTTATTTTTTTTTATTTATTTTCTTTAGTTTTGAGTTTGTGTAAATTTTCTTTTTTCTTCCTACATTTACTAATTATTAATTCTTAAAATGCTGCGTCTACTGCAAAGACGATTTTGTAAAGTCAACTTATCCCTTTTTGTTTTGAGTGAAGTTATTTTGGTGAGACGCATTGTCGGTGTGCTTTGTACTTGCGAATATGGATAGAGTCTGTTCAGGGCTGGACGTTATAAGGATTCTACTTAACGTATTTTGCAATCGATCCCCAGGCTTAAATGTATGTACGCTAAATACAAGAAGTATTCGCAATAAGATTGATGAATAAAGGTATATTTCCTCCATTAGCAATCTACACATTATTCTCGTCAGCGAAACGTGGCTGAACGATATAATACCATCGTCCCTAGTTTCTATTTCAGGTTTTAATATTTTCCGTAATGACCGGAAAGGCCGTGTGGGCGGTGGTGTAGCAATTTTTGTTAGGGACTGGCTCAGAGCTAAAATAATTACTGCCTCAGTGGTGCAGCCTATCGAATTATTATGTGTTGAGGTAAGCTCCGCTACTGATAAATGCTTGGTTGCTTCTGTATATTGTCCCCCTAATTGTTTTAGTTGCGATAATGCACGCGAAATCGAAACCGAAATATCATACCTAACTCAACGTTACGAGAATATTATTATTGGTGGAGATTTCAATGTTAACTTGCGTAGGCAGGATGCTATTACTGATCAGTTTTCACATTTACTCCAATCACTCCATCTTAACACGATTAATACCCTGCCCACCTTCTACAATTCCTCTAATACTTCGGTGCTTGATTTGAACCTTGTTACCGACGCAGGAAAAATAATAACGCGCAATAAAATTAGCCCTCCTAGTAATCTGGACCATGATATACTTCTCTTGAGCTTTGACATGTCATTTAACATGAATCTTCCCCCACTTATTTGCTTTTTCGCGATTATAATAGCGTAGACACAGAGTCCTTGTTTGAAGAATGTCATGGCTTGGAATGGTGGAGAATCTTTGATTGCATTTCTGTGGATGATAAAGTCGAGATTCTAACGGCATCAATCTCATACTTATTTGATAAGTACGTACCAATTAAAACGAGGTCTTCTACTGGTAATGGCTGTCCCTAGTTTACAGTGAGAGTTCATAATCTTATCGCGGAGCGTGAGTTTTTCTATCAGGGTTACAAACGTCTTAGAACATTTGAAGCAAGGACATTGTATAAAGCTGCCCGTAATAAGGCTACCACGGCAATCAGGCAAGCTAAACGACAGTGGAAAGGATAAAACTGAATGCAACTTCGATCAAGACGAGCTGAATGCATCGTTTACTCTTGCAAATCTTTCCGCTCCAACTGCCTCCAACATTCCTCAAATTAACCCGCTGCGCAGTCCTGAGATTACTCCGAGTAGCTCGATTCATAGTTTTTCGTTTCGTGGAGTAAACATTACTGAGCTTCTATTGTCTTGTAATTCAATTCGATCCGAGGCAACTCGGCGGACAACTTATCATCTCGATTCATCAAACTAATACTACCTATTATTAGTCCGTATATCCTTCAAATAATCAATTCATGCCTCACATTTTCTTCATTTCCCTCCAACTGGAAGGTAGCTACCATTTTTCCAATAGCAAAGAAGAAAACGCCAGATTCTCCGGCTGATTTTCGTCCAATCAGTATAATTTTTTTTTTATCGAAAGTGCTAGAAAAATTAATGTACCAGCAAATACTTGATCATCTGGACAAAAATAATCTTTTAACTCGATGGCATTCAGGCTTTCGAGCATTTCGTAGTTGTGAAACAGCCCTATTAAAGATAACGTCCGATATTAGAAGCGCGATGGATAGTGAAAAATTCACTACGCTAGTCCTCTTAAATTTCTCAAAGGCTTTTGATAGTGTAGATCATGGCACTCTTATGCAGAAGCTCTGTTCGTCTTTTAAATTTAGCAGTTCAGCAGCGCATATGCTGGATAGCTTTCTGAGTGAGCGTCGCCAGCGGGTTAGGGTCGGCAATGTCTATTCTGTATTTTTGCCTCTACAGTATGGAGTTCCCCAAGGATCGATATTGGGTCCGCTGTTATTCAGCTTATTCATTAATGACTTTCCCAAAGTTGTTCGTGATGTAGAATTACACCTCTATACGGATGATGTTCAGGTTTATCTAAGTCGGCCCATAGGTCTTCTCGAGGATTGCTTATCACACATTAATAGTGATCTGGATCGAATATATGCCTGGTCTATGGATAATGGTCTGCAACTTAATCCAGTAAAATCACTTTCTATAAGTTCTTAAAATAATGCTTTCGATGTGTCTGACGCCCCACCAGTGATCCTGAACCATTCTCCACTACCCATGCTGAATAAGGTTACCAATCTTGGGATGGAATTAAACAACATTATGAAGTGCTGTGATTATATTAAGGCGAGATTGGGTAAAATTTATGCTGGGCTATCGGACGATATGTTGCCTCGTAACACTCGCCTGGTCCTAGTAAAAACGTTGATTCTGCTTCATTTCTCGTTTGGTAGCGTTGTGTTTCCCAAACATGATAGTATATGTGCACGTAAAATGGAGGTTGCATTCAACGACTGTATCCGATTTATTTTTAGATTGCGACGATTTGATCATGTTTCCCCATATAGGCTTCAATTACTTGGGTATTCTCTGGAATCCTTTTTAAAACATCGGGTGTTCTTTCTACTTCGGCATACTACGGTCCGATAAACCGGAATATCTCAGGGATCTTTTCCAGATTACTTCGTCTCAGCGGAACAGAAATCTGATAATTCCACGATTCGATGGATCAGTTATGGAGAGTTCTTATATCGTCCACCCTATCAGACTATGCAATAATTTACCCGTTACTATACAAACCGCAAACACCGTCAATCCGTTTAGAATGCAAGTTCGATCTCACTTGAAATAACCCCTTTATAGGAGAACTATCGTTTTTTGTGAATTTTTTTTTATCCAAAAAAATGTAAAAAGATTGAAAGAAATTGTGTAAAGACGAAAATTTGGATGACATTTGTGCATTTTAATTTAATTTCAGTGGTTGCTATAGCAACATTTCATTAGTAAAAAAATTTTTAGTTCGGAAATTGTGTGAAAAAGTAAGACGATTGTAAAATAATAAATCTAAACGTTAAAAATTAAAATTAATAAAAATTAAATTTATTATAAAGCATTAATTACTTTCAAGCAGAATTAAAAGTAATAAACCTGTTCTGCCTCACTCAAAATGAGAGAGAGCAGCAACGATTCTTGGGGGACTGATGATCCCCTCAAGCAAAATGGAAGGAAGAAGAAGACTAACAAGTTTTGTTCTTCTTCAAAAAAAAAACCGGGGTGTCTTCGGTACCAGCCGGGAGGTATCCGTTACCTTGAGTAAGGGATATACGCTTCCAAAGGTTTTTTACCTGAGCTTATCCGGCTCGAGGCACTGGATAGACGTGGGCACCGAAGCGAAATGCCATGCTTGCCATTTGGTAGGGCATTTTATTGCTGACTGCCCCCGGAGAACCGGGAAGAGGGCTGAACCGAGGGTTCCCTCAAAGGAAGCCACTACTGCAGTAGTGGATCTGGAGAAGGAACCTTCGGTCGGCACTCAACCGGTTGTTTCGGAGCAGTCAGTGGTTATGTTGCCTGAGGTTGTCCTAGAGGCAAAAGAAATTATGGCTATAAGCGGCGTCACGTCGGTACGTGAAAACACGGCTACTTCTGACGAGGAGTCGAGTAGCCATCTAGGCAAAAAAACGAGAACGAGAAGGAGGAAGACGAAGGTGGACCGGGCGATGCTGCTTCCTCCAGAGCCAGCAAAGCCAGTTGCTCCAAACGGTCCCACTCAGAGGAGGACGATAGTGGAGCTCGCGGTTCGAACGTTGTTGTGAGAGAGGCGGAAGCATCTCTGATGAAACTGGTCTTTCGAGCTTCAGTGGCTACGAGTCGTGTGGGAGCGCCATTTCGACTGGTAGCCAATTTGAAGTCTCGAAAGGTATGGAAACGCTTCCTAGGGAGAAAATTCGCAGCAGTCTTGGCCAGCTCCAGTACATGAAGAATTCAGGTAAAATCTGGAGTATTCTTGTACGGGAGCTGGAGAGACCAGAATTGTTACTTCCTCAGCTTCTACTCCTACAACAGGAGTCGAAGAAAAGGTGGAAGTACAACGATGTAGCTGGCTTGGATCGTCTCCATAGGAGGGTGGATGAGCTGATTCAGGAGCATTGCTTTGCCGATTCTCCTCCTCCGTAGACGTCGTACCATCATCGTTTGAGCTTCTTATCTCTTTGAATGTGTAAGATAGGTTCTCTTAACACCGGGGGTTTAAGTGCTCATACAAGACTACACAGTACTATCGAAATTGTCAAAATGTTCGATATAGACATTACACTTCTGCAGGAGACGAATTTCACTCAAGACACCCATACACAACTTCAGCGCTATGCTTATTTACACACTGGCTATGCAATGATTACCACACCTGCACCTCGCCGAGGGTCAGGGGTGGCAATCATTGTATCCAACAAATTTACACTATCGTCTCCTGTCTATAAAGATATCTTCCCAGGCTTCGCATCTTCCTTGAACTTTGTCGTTCAAGACAAACACATCAAAGTAGTAAGCGTGTACCTTCCTCATGACCAGGACATTACAAGACAAGTTCTTGATAGTGTTCAGTCCTGTCCATCCTACGAATAGATCACACACGAGGGTCTCGCGAAATATCCATGGAAGTCTCGCAGGCTCCAGAATAGATGGACTTTACGTCTCACCTGGAATACTAGGACATTTCGTTGGTGTCACTCATGAAGTGTGTTCGATTAATGACCATCTCATTGTAGTGGCGACCAGCACTCTAGTTGAAAGGCGAACTGCATACTGGATATTCAACAACTATTTGTTGAATTTCGAGCAATTCATCAATGAGTTCATTGATTTCTAGCACGATTGGCAAGAGAGGAAAGATGTTGGAAAGCTCCAGATTCGGTCTTTTATCGAGAAGAGTTTCAACCGATGTGACTATCAAGCTTCTGGCTTGTCGGCCGAGGTCTCTCGGGTGGTAGTTCTTATCCCAACTCAGCCGGGGTTGATTCTTTATTTCAATGGAATAAAGGACCGTTTGGCGACACAGACTTACAAGCACAGCTTGGAGTTTGTGCTGCGCGGCCAATCGCGCTGGTTGAGAGAAGGCCATTCTCCAACCGATTACTTCTGTCAGGCGACTAGACGTCGTACTGCTTCCTGTGAGGTCGAATCGATAATTGATGAATTTGGACAAGTCCTCAACGGACAACAGCTATCAGAATATATTCGAGACTACTACAGTAATCTCTACTCTAACTCGACGTCGACAACATCCTCGACCACTCATGAATTTCTTGAGAATATTCCCACATTCTCAGAAGACAGTAAGGAGCTCCTGGATACAGTAATCACATTGGCGAATATGATTGCTGCGACAAAGGATCTAAGGCGACACACTTCACCTGGTTATGACGGCTTGACTCCAGAATTCTTCATACTTTTCAGCGGTTTATTAACTCCTGACCTTTTGGAAGGTGGTTGGGACACATTCAGCTTTCCTTCTAGTTGGAGGAGATCTATTATGCGCTTGATTCCAAAGAAGGGAGATTTGCAGAGGATGGGGAACTGGAGGCCAGTAACCCTATGCAATGTAGACTACAAAATCGTCTGCTAAGCATTAGGAACGATACTCCGCTCAGTGAGTGCTTCGGTAATGCACCCGGAACAGTCCTGTTGTGTACCTGGTCGTAGTATCTACGACAACATACAGGTGCACAAATGGCCACGATTTCATTAGACCAACAAAAGGCTTTTGATAGCGTCTCGCATGAGTATCTCTTGACTGCTCTCGAGGCATTTGGGTTTCCGCCCAGGTGGCTCGATATCGTCAGGAAACTGTACAGAGATTCAGCAATTTTGATTAAGCATCAAGGACAAGTTCTGGCTCCTATCTCGTTTCATCCAGGAATCAGACAGGGTTGTCCATTGTCAGGTATGCTTTATGATCTTTCGTTGCAGCCACTACTGGTGAATCTTCGTCGAATGCTCGGACAGTATGCGGTTCGTCTACCATATACCAATGTGAGGCCTCTTATGTTGGCGTATGCGGTTGATCTGTCTATTTTCGTGACAGGAGATGAAGCTTTTCCGGTCGCTCGTGCTGTTTTCGAACAGTACGGACGTATAGCGGGCGCTAAAATCAACGTTAGTAAGAGTCAAGACTTGTGGTGTGGAAGATGGAGAGATCGTACAGATACTCCACTGAACAGCCAATGGACTAATACTTGCCTGAGGTATTTAGGTGTGTATATCGGACGTGAGAGTAAATCAAATAATAGACGCATCGCTCTTGAGAAACTCTCTAGAGCTGTAAACTCATGGCGTAGTCGACTGTTTCCATTATCCTTAATGGGTAGGTCAGTCGTGCTAAACTATTTGATTACCTCGTCCATCGTTCATCTGCTAAAGTCTGACACGTTTGATGAATGCTTCGTAGGTCTTCTTCAAGCAAAAGCGATAGACGCCTTTTGGTGCGGAAGACGATGGGTTGCTGAAAGCACGGTCTGTCTGCCAGTCAAGATAGGTGGATTAGGTCTAACTAACTTGGTTGTGAAATCAAGGTGTCTCCAAGTGCGTGCATTCCAAAGAGTGTTTTGCCAGAGAGACAGCTTGATTTCTCAACTGTGGGTGAATGTACTGGGAGGGATCGGCATAGGGGAGTATTACTACCTACTCTCTGTTCGACCACCTTATCCTCGTGACTGGCCACAGGATCTAATCTCAACGATTCAGACCTGGGGCAGAGTCAGGCCAGCATTTCACCTTAAGTGGAATGCTCTAAGGTACACGCAATTCGCGTCGATTCCAATCAGGTTTAATCCTGAATTAATAGTTTCAGTGTTCAGTAATGCTCGGGGTTTTGAAGCTGGCACGCATACACTGACAGTTCTCGGAGATGTTATTGATATCTCTGGAAACTGTCGAATAAACACCAACACTGCATAACTACACGACCTGGCTGCTTCTGCGCGGGAGAGATTTCGCCAACTTGGGACCAGTGACCCTGGCACTAAGTTGGAAGACGCTTTCGTTCTGAGCAGCACACTTTCAGCACACTTACAACACTTGTGCTCCGCGACATGCTTATGTCAATAAGAGCTGCGGAGTATACAGGATACAACAGATGGCGAACACACCTCGGGGTGAATATGGGCGTGATGGAAGGGATAACTTGCAGAGTAGTCTACAGTGATCCTTCTAATTACAAAGATGCATTCAAATTGCTGCATCACAGTCTTGTGCATCCTAATCAGTTGTCATATATTGACCGGCGGGTTCAGAGGATTTGCACAGTTTGTGCTGGCATTACTAGAACATCGTTTCTATGGGGACCAAAGGTCTGTAGTCGAGGGAATTATTTGACTAGCTTCAGCTTCAAATTGCTGCATCACAGTCTTGTGCATCCTAATCAGTTGTCATATATTGACCGGCGGCTTCAGAGGATTTGCACAGTTTGTGCTGGCATTACTAGAACATCGTTTCTATGGGGACCAAAGGTCTGTAGTCGAGGGAATTATTTGACTAGCTTTGTGTTGACACTGGCCAAGTCTACAATTCACCTGTACTACATGAGAGTCGAAGATGGGAAGCAGAACACTGACCCACAACACCACGCACACGCACTTAAACGCCACTTCGTTGACAGGTTGAAGAGACATTTACGTCTCGAATATCTGGCAAAGAACGCAGACACATTCAACTGCACATGGCAACCACTATCGTCGGTGCAGAATCGAGCTCTTGTCTTTCGCCGGTGAGAACAGGCCACAGCATTTGCAACACTAGTCCACGGGGCTTCTCACTGCTTAGGACTAGCTGCAAGTGCTGTGGGAAGGACAAACACTCTGTTAGAGATGCTAAGCTGGAGGGATGATGAGGGCAGTTTGTAGACGTCTATGATACTACAGGCTGCCCTCGCGGGACTCTATAACGGTATCGCGTAAATTTTTCGTTCATTCGGTCATTTATTTTTAATTCGGCATCGGTGCTTAATTTCAAAATTTTATGTTGAAAATTCGTTCGTTTAGGCAATTTTTTTTATTAGTTTATTTTGAAAAATTTGGAACTTCTTGGAACTGCCACTTACCCGATTGTCAAAATTGGGACTTTTAAATTTGTTGTCTATCTTTTAGATCCTCCTCAAAGTTCTTGTAGCCGTTTTTTAGTCTCTTTTGAGAATTTTGTCTTGTTTGTTTTCCTTTTGTTTGTGTCTTTTTCCTTGTTCATTAGTTTTTCTAATTTTTTTAATTGTTTAATTGTCCCTATTGACCTTTTATAACTTTTAGATTAGCTAGCATCCTTTTGTTTACACTTTGTAGAGCCTTTTGCCACCTATTTTTAGGGAATTTTAAAAGAGCCAATGAGCCACTAAATAAGGAGCATACATAAATTAAAAAAAAAACATTATTATTAACTTCTGATGATACATATGTGAACTACGTTGGGTGTAAGGTAATCCTGTGCAGTCGCGGTTTTCCTACTTTATCATATCTATGATTTATTGATATCTATTCTAATCACTATTTCATTCAGTTAAATTGTGGGTGTGATCTCTATCCAAAGATTAAAGTTATGTACATTAAATTTATAATACGGGGTTTCTTCTTTCTCTTTACATATTCTACATAGTCTGATTGGTTGTCTGGTTCATTTTGTATCGTCGGTATTATTTGTAGATAGGTGAATGGATATGCTGATAAATATGCACCGTGCTTATTGCTCCTGGTGGAACCAGACGGTTCATTTATATTTTTATCGTTGACTGTCGTTATTCAAACTAATTCATTCAATAGCGCTAACCCTACACACAAACTATCGTGCGTTTACTTATATATATATATATATATCCTTGAGTGGTGCGTGATATGGATGTGCAATATCGCATGGATGTTACGTCCCGGTAACTGTAACATTTTCATTTGCGGAGCATTATCAGCGGTTCTAAGATATGCTCGGGTTTTGTTAGTATTTTACTCTATGTGCGGGGAGTTGTATGGGGATGCCGTGCAGGCAGCTACTGGCTTTACCGGACGACGTTTCGTTCCAGCCTGAGTGGGTTTATGTTCCCGTCTAGTGTTTCATGTGAAAGCACGAAGGTTGCTACGTATAGTTTAACTATTACTTAATGCTATAGTTTTTAGTACTGTTAGTTAAAAATGAGTGAGTGAGTGAGTAGTATTATGTAACTTTCACATGTGGATACCTAGTGTCTCGGGTTCTCCCTAATTACTCACATGGGTTAGTGACTGTTCATATGTGCTCAACTGAGTGTAGTTATTATATATTGGTGGGATGTGCTAAATTCTTGGTGGTTTAAAGGGAGTACTACTTCTATATATTTCTTCTCTTTTTGTTGACAAAATTGCTTATATATTGTAGCTATTTTTAGCATTTTCGCTTTATTTAGCTTTTTTAACTTTTTAAATTTTTAACTTTTTAACTTTTTTAACCTTTTAACTTTTGTACATTTTTATATAATATATATATATCGTCATACACATAGTTTAGGTTTTTATAAAGAAAATGAAATGCTCAGGAATGCTCTTTGCGTGAGTGCTGAAATTGTGCTTATTTGTTTAAATGCCCGAAAATGTAGTAAATTAGTGAATTAGTGAAATTATGAAGATATCAAAACTGTACCAAGCGATTTGTTTTATTCGTGTTTTTTAATACATCATAGGACATCACAATCTAAATTATACGTCTGTCTTTTATCTGCAGAAAAATTGTGAAATTACCTCATTAAGTTAGGAGTGAAATGTCTGGTTTGGACGTCGCATTTACTCTACTCACGAAACTTACTCTAACGCGAAACAAGCAAAGCATGGGAGTAATTTGAAAATATGAACTTTTTAAGACATTAATAGCAGCGAATTGTGATGGACTTAATATGACATTACTGACGTCAACATAAATATGTATACAAAAGGTTACAACGCTAAGAAGAATTGTACTAGAACAGAGAGATGCAAAGAATTCTCATTACGAACCACATTCCGACATTACACGAGAAATTACTGCGCAGCAGAATATTGGGATGTGCAGCAACTCGTGCGTGCTACTACCAGCTACGTCTAAGATAGCTTAAGGTACTGTACAAATATTTCTGGTAAGTAAACTTTCTAATTAAACAAAGCCGAAAGTTTTATTTTTATTTATTGATATTTAGACCATATTGATTTGGAAATAAGTTGAATTTACTCAAAATATTTTATATATTCATAAGTTGAGTGCAGCTTGTTAACAACAATAACTAAAATGGTAACATTTTATGAACCAATGATAAAGTGCAGTTGCTAGGTCAGGTTATTGTTGCTATGCAATGGGTTGCTATGCCAATATTGTTGCCACGCGCCGTTGACTACCGTTGTTTGGTGCCGTGCGCAAACTCTGGCTATATAAACAGCAGTTTGACTTGATTCGATCTCTTTTGTGATTTAGCAGTGCAGTGATTAACTTGGCAAGTTATCCCTTTTGTGTTCTTTCCTAGTGATTTTTCCTAGTGTTATATTTTATTACTAAATTAAATACTTTGTTTAATTGACGGCTAAAATAAAACATTTGTCTGTTGGGTACCGACTGGATTAAGGAGTTTATTTTAGATAGCGATTAAACTAAGGTTTTTTTTATTGTGGGTAGCGACTGCAATAAAAAATATTACTAACAATACACTTTATTTCTGGTCTCGACGGAAATAAAGAATCTTTCTTCGGGCCTCGACTGAAGTTAAGATACATACTAACTTTCACTTTAAGTCGGGTCTCGACTGACTTAAAGAATATTATCTCGGGTCTCGAATGAGATAATATATTACTAACAAATAACTTTATTGCGAGTCTCGACTGTAATAAAGTTTCTTATTGCGGGTCTCGACTGTAATAAGAAATGTACTAACTCAAACCATTTTTATTGCGGGTCTCGACTGTAATAACAAGTCTTATTGCGGGTCTCGACTGTAATAAGACAATTACTAACAAAACAACGTTATTGCGCGTATCGAATATAATAAAGAGTCTTACTACGGGTATCGACTGTAGTAATACAATTACTAACACAAACACTTTATTGCGGGTCTCGACTGTAATAAAGAGTCTCACTGCGGCTCTCGACTGTAGTAAGACAATTACTAACACACACACACTTTATTGCGGGTATCGACTGTAATAAACAGTCTTACTGCGGGTCTCGACTGTAGTAAGACAATTACTAACACACACACTTTATTGCGGGTATCGACTGTAATAAAGAGTTTTACTGCGGGTTTCGACTGTAGTAAGACGGTTCCTAATACATCCACTTTATTGCGGGTATCGACTTCAATAAAGAATATCCTCATCCCAAACCTCAGTCAAATAAAAAGTCAAGAAAATCAGCTGCTATAAATCGATCAGATGAGTGCAAGTCAATTGCTATACAGTACATTTTATGGTCCTTCGAGCCGGATTTAAAGTCTAGTGGTAAATATTATTTATCTTTCAAACATGACTTCACTTCAAAAACTTTTCGCTAACCAAGTCACCTCTGCACAAATATTCCAAAAATCGTTCTATAACTACAAAAATACTGATATAGAAAAATGAAAGAGAGGACTTATTTCTGAGGGTTAGTCGCCCTAAACGAAATTTGGTCCGACTATAAAAATACGCATTATACGATTCTCCAAGCTACTCAGGCTTTAGCAGATAGCGAATTGCAAAAATACGACTATTTTGCAAAAGATAAGTTTTCAAGCATGGAAAATAAATAATACACGAGTCGAGGTATTCTCGGAATTGCATTAGATGCATTCGAAATAAAAGTAGATTCAAAGCCAAATACGGAGGATGAATCTTCTTCGTTTCTGAGGTTACCTAGCATCACAATCCCAAAGTTCTCAGGGTCATATGAGTCATGGAAGTCGTTTCGCGATCTATTCCAGTCAGTGGTGCATACAAATTCTGCGTTATCTCCAGTGCACAAATTGCATTATTTAAAATCTAATATTTCTGGAGAAGCAGTACATTTGTTGCGTCAGCTTCCAATGATCAATGCGAGTTACGACAACGCATGGAAGATATTGCTCAATAGGTATGACAATAAGCGAGTGTTAATTAATGCTCAGCTAAAGATTCTATTCAATCTACCTAAAGCAACACGAGTCAGCCAAAACAATAAAAACTGTGGTAGACAAATCGTCAGAATGTATTTATGAGCTCCAAGCATTGGAAGTCCCCACTAAACACTGGGATACAATCTTGATTTACATGCTAGTGTAATGTTTACCAGCAGAGACGCATCGCTTATGGGAACAAGAAGTGAAGAGTACAAATGAACTTCCAACCCTACAATCTCTAAAGGCGTTTCTAGAGACGGGATTCCGAACTCTAGAAGGAATTTCAGAAGCAAAACCATATTCCGTAAACAAACCAGCTCAAATTCCAAGGGCATCCACTCACTTTTCATCATCTGGTGACAGATGTATAATGTGGAAAGAGCAACATCGGATATTCAAATGTCCAAAATTTATTAAACAAGACGTAGATTCAAAATTAAATTTGTCACGTCAAATCACTTTTGCATTAACTGCCTCTCAAAAGTTCACAAAATGAAATATTGCCCTAGAAAATTTACGTGTCAGCGATGTGGAAGGAAACATCATTCCTTACTCCATAGGAATAACGCATCTCCACAGGGTTTGATCAAAGCATCAGAAAACCTGAATTCACAAGCTCAACCTTCACCTTCTACAACTAATATACACACGCTTCACGCGAATCAATCAGCAAGAACGACACAAGCATTGCTTGCCACAGCATTGCTCAAAGTGTCTTCAAAAAATTGCACCGTACTCACATTGCGAGTTTTAATTGATTCAGGCTCGCAACACACATTCATAACGCAAGCCGCCGCACGAAAAATGCAATTACCAACTGGGAATACGTCAGTACAAATCACTGGCTTAGGAAAGTCAGAAGCTATGAATGTGAAAAAACAAGCAACAATACAAATTCACCCTTATTCATCATCGAACAAAGTAACTACGATCAATGCTCTGGTTGTAAATACTATAACAGACATATTACCTCCGTCCACCATTCCACACAAGGAATGGAGTCATATACGAGATCTGCAACTCGCCGATCCATATTTTTTGAAACCAGGAAAAATCGATCTGCTCTTAGGAGCGAATGTATATTGAGAAATTCTCTTCGAAGGATTACGAAAACGTCCTCCAGGAACACCAATCGCGCAAAATAGTACGCTCGGTGGGATTCTTTTCGGAAATATCAACAATACGACCACAATCCCTGCAGCGTCCCTCTTAACAGCACACGCTCATTCTGAGGAAGAGTCCTCACTTGATAAACTCCTTCGAAGATTTTGGGAAACGGAAGAACTGTTACCTGGAAGACAACTGTCTAAGGCCGACCGTGATTGTGAAAAGTTCTACCAAAAAACTCATTATCGAAATGTAAACGGCCGATATAAAGTCCGCTTGCCGTTTGTACAAGATAGTCCAAGTTTAGGCGATCCGCGTGGCATGGATTTACGGAGATTTTACAGCTTAGAGCACAAATTAAAGCAGAATACTGAGCTCAGTCAGGAATACAAAACCTGCATTAATGAATATCAATCATTAGGGCACATGATAGCAGTTGAGAAAGAAGTTGAGAAAGATAAATGCTATTATCTTCCACACCACGCCGTTATTAAAGACAGTACAACTACCAAAGTTCGAGTTGTCTTCGATGCCTCGGCTAAATTCTCTAATGGGAAACGTTTAAATGAACGGTTGAATACAGGCCCAGTACTGCAATCTGAACTCTTCACAACGTTACTTAGATGGCGAAAGTACAAATACGCTATGTCAGCCGACATAGAGAAGATGTATCGGATGATCAACGTTCAGCCTGTAGATCATAATTATCAAAGGATACTTTGGAGAAATAATCCTAATGAAGTGATAAAAGAATACAAATTAACTACGGTTACATTTGGCACAACACCAGCTCCTTACTTAGCAATGAAAACCCTTCGTCACTTAGCAAGTGATGAAGCTGCTAAAAACCCTATAGCTGCAAAAATCATACCACGTGAATTCTGTGTTGACGATCTCCTCACTGGAGCAGATTCCATCGGTGAAGCCTTGGAAATACAAACGCAGTTTATAAACATTTTGTCGTCAACAGAATTCAATAATGCGTCAGCAATTCATTAGATCTCCTACTAAGCATACCAGAAGAACATAGGGAAGTACAACTTCCATTACGGTTCGCAAGTGAGGAATCTATAAAAACCCTGGGCATACATTGGCACCCAGGAATAGATCATTTTACCTTGCTATATAAACAGTTCGCAGATCACATTTCCACAAAGCGTTCTGTGTGGTCAGAAATTGCGACACTCTTTGATCCACTAGGTTGGATATTGTGATGGCCCAAAATACGGAAGATTCTTCCAGCAGCCAAGGGCGCATTCTAGCGAAATAATCAGCAATTGCTAAATAATACTTCGCATGGTATTGTTCTGCAACTGTCGGCTGTTTTGCTGATTAGCCCAACAGCTGGCTGCGATGAGCGCTTAGTGGAGCAATCGACGATTACGATAACAATTAACCTAGCATGGTAATTGTTATGTAAAGCGATTGTTTACTACTAAACGACTCAGGTGCTGCAACCGGTAGAACAAACGACAAGGTTGTTGTCGTTTGTTTACATCCGCGTTGTGAGCAAAGAAAGTACTTCCGAATATCGGGGCATAAAAGACCATTGACTGGTCTGGCGAGTGCCGTTTTATTATCAGTCATCGCAGTGTCAAGTTTCGGTTCGGATTAGATTGTTCAAGTTGTTAAGATAGGTCAGTTTCGTTGTATTATAATAAAGAATTAATGTGTAAAGAAGTTGAGAGTTTTATTCTGTTCGGTTCATAATTGATATTTTCTATAGTTACTTAATTGATTGCTTTTGGGACACGACATTTTGGCGCAGCCGGTAGGATGTTTAAGTGTTGCTGTAATACAGGTATTGTGTTTGTTGTGTTTTTATTTTTGGGAGTTATGCTTTTTTAGCTGCTCCATTTTTTGTTATTTTTGAGAGTTATGCTTTTTTAGCTGCTCCTTTTTTTGTTATTTTTGGGAGTTATGCGGTTTTAGCTGCTCCATTCTTAATTTTATTTACTTTTCAGGTTAATTAAGAAGTGTTAGATTTAGTGTATTATAGGATCTTTCAGTCTAAAGTGATATTTGGTGGGTTTTTGCTCTTTTGGCGACAAATAAAAAAAAAATTAATTAAAATTTGTTAAATAAGATGAATGTGTTTGTATAGAGTAAGGTGTGAATAATTTTAAGCCGTGATCTTCGTTTCACGCAGGCATTAGTTAAAATAGAAATTCGAATTGAATAAATTGGTTTGGGATAAATGTGTAAAGTGCCTAGTAAGACGAGAATTGTGGGATAAATAATTAATTTGCATAGAGTAGGGAGCTTGTAATTTTATTTCGTGATTCTCGTTTCTTGTGTATAAAGTTTTCAATGTCACGTTTCATTTTAGGCGTTGATCATACGCGCGTATATTCAATTTTTCGGATTTTTAATAGTCGTAGTAACTACTGGAGCCCCCATGTAATATGATAGAGTTTGGGAGTTTTGTTTTTGAGAGTTGAAAGAGATACCAAGATAGTTAGGGTGATATTGTCATAGTTTAGGTTTGATTTTATAAAAATATAGATCTTGTTTGGGTGTTTCTTTTTAATATTTTTAGTATACAAAAACGCTAGATTTTTATGAGTTGGTTTGTTTGTCCTCGTTTCATCTAAAAGTGAAATTTTTGATTTGAATGCAATTACAATAACCCGTAAAAAACCAAAGGAATTAAAATATATATGATGGCAGATTCATACGAAAAGATTATGAACATGGTGTTTAAATATGTGCCAATGTTTTCGGGAGAAAAGTCACCAAAGTTGGCAAAGGAGGTATTTCGTTTCCTCAATTGCAGTAAGGACTTGCACGACCGTCTAGAACCAGCAGAGCAAAGCATTTTTATTAAATGCATAAAATACCACTTATCCGATGACGCTTATTACCTAATAAGTTCACAGGAGCCAAAGGACTTTGCATCTTTGCAACAGGCGATTAAGACAGCCTACATGCCACAGAAATCTTTCAGTGTGTTACGCACTGAAATGTTAGCATGTAGGCAAAGGCCGGGTGAAGATGTTAGAGGGTTTGCGGATAGGATGGTGGAGCTGCTGGATCAGATTAAGTCTTCGGTATCAGCTAAATATCCAAAGATGGATGGAGGCTTGATAGCCGAGTTGGAGACTGACGCAGTAATAACTTTCAAAGCCGGTGTAAGCAGTCAAGCCACTCGGGTTTCCCTAACCGGAAAAAGGTTTGGTACATTGGAAGAAGTTCGAGAAGAAGCTCTTTACTTCGAAAGAGATTCAAAAAGGCTTGAAGCTATGGCGCCAGGAGTATGGGAAAAAGTACCACAATACTCCAGCGAAACATCACAGGAAAGCTGGAAGGCTGGAAATGTTATCAATGTAAGGCAGAAACAATTCCAAAAGCAATTTGAAGTAGTGCAAGCACCAACAATGAACTGGGAATCTCCAAGAAGGACCAGGCAGCAATCCAGAGTTGCTAAATGCTTCAAATGCTGTCAGCCTGGGCACTTTGCTAAAGAATGCCAGTGGAGAAAGTAGCCTCCTTACTGCACTAAATGTCAGGAATATGGGCACGAGATATCCAATTGCCAAATTCATCGCGTAAGAGTAGCCAACTGTGCAGCTGGCATTCAAAATAAAGTTCAGCCAGGAAGGGAGGAGCTTTATTGCCAATTCTGTAGAACAGGCGACCATCACACGGATATCTGCGTAAGGAAGTATTTAGCAGATAGAGAAACAGAAAAATTGAATTCCAGTAATAAATTTATCATCACAGTCGCATCAGATATAGCTGTAGAAGGTACGTTTAGGCTTTTATTAGATACGGGATCCACATGTAGCTTAATGAAGCTCAATAGGATAAAAAGAGATACCTTCATACACACACAACATAAAATAAGAATTGGAGGACTATTTGGAAACGCGAAAAGCTCCATAGGTACTTGTGAGGCAAAGTTACTGATAGATAACGATCAGCAGGTTTGCCAATTTAATGTCATTGGTAACACTGACTCCATTCCCGCCGATGGTATCCTTGGAATGGATTTCCTCAGTGACAAAGCTGGGATCGATTGTGTAAATAGAAAATTGTCGATTCAAGATGCCAACGAAGTGCAGAAAGAAAGTTCCGTTTTTAGAAATGTAACAGCTAGTGGTCCAATGGTATCCAATAATTACAGTCCTAGAAACCAATTCCATGCCAGAATAGAGGAGGTTCACAGGAACGTGGCAGAAAACATCAGACCAGATATCAGTAACCCAGACAGCAACCGGAAGAATATAAAATTTAATGTAAAGGAAGCTTCAGGACAGGGGGAAAAAGTATACCCATAGTGGATGAGCCAGTCCAGCCACAACAAGGGGAGAAGACTTGGACCATAGCTTACGACAGTGCGGAACTTGATAAAGTAAGAAACAAAGAAGCCAATGGTTCAAGAAGGAGGCATCACAGGTATTATGGGTACAGTGAAAATAGGCTGGGGGATGAAGGTGCATTCGTAAGAATCGCCAATGCAACAGCCTATTTCGTAAAAAGTCCTAATTCTTTCCATGGACAAACGGAACCTCACAAATTTGACAGACGATCTGCATGGCGCTATAATTGTAGGAACAATATCTATCCTCAACTGGGGAAAGGACAGGGGATGAAGCAAAAGGGTAAGTTAAAGATGCCAAAAAATAGTTTTCAAACAGGTATAGTAGCGTCGCCGGTCCGAAGTAAGCTTAATAGGATACATCTTAAGCCAAATTTGATTGGGCTGTACCAAGTAGGTAACGGTTATGACCCAGGAATCGAGGGACTTAACCAAAGAGATTTCCAACAAATTCCCTCCAATTTCAGAAGAAATTCGATGAGTGGAGTTTGACAGTCTATAGCCGGAAAGAGATGGAAATGAGGTACCAAGATAACCCAGTGGATTCAATCCGTAAGGTAAATTTATAGATTAAAAGGTAAGAAAATGTTATTAAAAGAATATTTTGTGGGATTCAAAAGAAAAAGGATCGTGGAAGAAGAGAAAATGGAATAAGAATTTAATTAATAAGAGATTTTAAAAAGAAAAAAAGGGAGGCTTAGAAATTTAAAGGTCTCAAGTAAAAAGAAAGAGAAAGTTGAAGAAATAAAGTGTAAGAAAAATAGAGATTTCAAAAAAAAAAAACTAAAAAGAGAAGAATTGAAATATACAACAAAGATAAAGATTTCTAAATAAAAGAAAAATATAGAAAATTTAAGTATTTCCCTTGTCTGCTTTAAAAAAAAAATAATAAGGAATATTACTTGAGAAGAAATAAAAAGGCAAAAGTCGTAAAGATGTATAAGAAAAAAAAAGTTAAATGGAAAAGATATTACCTATGTATAAAAAAAAAAAATTATTATAAACTCATTGAAAAAAGATATAAGACAGGTTAGAACAATATTCCTTACTTTGAAAGAAAAATGTATAAAATATGTAACAAATGATTAAAGCTTAAATTCATAAAAAATTAATGGATATAAGGAAACATAAGTAACCTAAGTTAACATTTGGATGTTAAAAAAAAAAGATAAATACATAAATAAGTACAAAATTGAAATCCTTCGTTTAAGCATAGAATGTAAAAATCGTCGCTAAACATAAGTAGAAGTTGAAGCAACCTCAAGAAGACTGAAGCAGAATTGGCTACATCAGTTCCAGAAACATCTTTGTATAATTTACGTGGAGCAAGTTGATCATCAGAATAATACTGTTGGTGGGAAACTGACAAAAGATATCCGTTGACGACTGTCCTAACTACGCACACAGTGTCTGAAACTGTGAAGATTGGTGAAAAGAAGGAAAGCGCTGATGAACTTAAAAAACAAAAGAGCCACTGGAAGAATCAGAAATTAGACCTCACGAGAAAAGCATTGTCTACTAATCAGGCACCCACATACACAATCACTGGGATATATGAGAGTTTCCAAGAAGTTCAAGTACCGAAGATCATCGAAATGTGTCACTGTATGTTAAAGATGTGATTGAAGACTAAAGCGAAGGTTATATAAAGGCAAATCTACAACAGATAGCCCAATCAGTTAAAAGAACTAGGAATCATACAGAATTCTATGCAGTTTTAGAAAGCACGTTACAAAACTTTCAATAGAGGAAATGTATCTTTTTTATGTATGGGTGGACTCTCAATAATATATGTAATTGGGAGAACTCCATCATGCATATGAAAGTAATACAAAAAAATAATATCGAGATTCAAAGATCAATTAGAGTGAACAAAGGCATGTAGAGACGATCAGCAGCCAATGAGCCTTATAAGTAAAAGCTCAACAGTAAACTGAAAGTCCGCTTTACTCGAAATCTCGCTATTAGAAATACCCTTTAAAACTCCCGAAGAGTGCAGCCCCACAAGCTGATAGTTGCATAAGCGCGGTTTACCTGAGATGAGTCAAACACCAGTGAGCTTCCACTGTACATCGGCGTTGCAGATTTTTCTGAGGACAACTAGGAACACCGAACTAAGCAATTGAAACAGCACATGGAACAAAGGACCCAACTAGCATCAAGGTAATAGTCCACACAACACAACGAGCCCACGGTAGTTAAAAAGTTAATCGTACAGATGAAGTAACCGTAATAGCATGCATCAGTGTTAGCGAACCGGAGCATTAGATATTATTGTAAATAGGTACGTTCTATAGACCAGCAAGTAGGACAAAGGTAAAAAAAAATAGAGGTATCAAATAGAAAGAATAGTTGTAAAAACTCATGATTAGACATGGTAAGAGTTACAAGTGCGTGTAATTGATAAAAAGATATATAATGGAAAAAAGCTTTGATCAATGTTTTGCTATAGAAGGAAAGTAATAAATTGGTAAATTACGTGGAAAGTAAGGAAAGTAAATAGTTATGGGAAAAATGTTTAATGTTAAGTGAATAAAGAAGTACCTATATTGTAAAGAGGAAATGTTGTATTTAAAACACGCGAATATATATAGTTATAAATTTTTTTTGTTAAATAGTTAAAGTTAAGTAAATCAGAAGAGATAAAGTTTTGTTTTGTTTGACAAAGAAGTATAATAGAGCAATGAAAAGAAAAGAACGTATGCAGTTATTGTTGTTAATTAGTTAAGGATAAAGATGAATAAAATTAAATAGAAACCAATACAGATATGTTGTAAGAACAGAATAAAAAAGAAATTAGAAGAACATAAGAAATTAAATGTGAAAAGAAAATAATAAGAGAAAAAAAATAAGAATTGGCGAAAAATGAAACAATGAAAGAAAAGATGTAAAATGAAAGGAATAAGAAAAATTTGAGTAAGTAACGGAAAATGTAAAATAAAATCTGAACCGAACAGAGATTAAAATATTTTCAATTTTTAAGACTATTACACTCTCCAGATCTAGTTCCCTGCGGAAACTAGTTTTTCCAAGGGGGAGGGATGTGATGGCCCAATATACGGAAGATTCTTCCAGCAGCCAAGGGCGCATTCTAGCGAAATAATCAGCAATTGCTAAATAATACTTCGCATGGTATTGTTATGCAACTGTCGGTTGTTTTGCTGATTAGCCCAACAGCTGGCTGCGATGAGCGCTTAGTGGAGCAATCGACGATTACGATAACAATTAACCTAGCATGGTAATTGTTATGTAAAGCGATTGTTTACTACTAAGCGACTCAGGTGCTGCAACCGGTAGAACAAACGACAAGGTTGTTGTCGTTTGTTTACATCCGCGTTGTGAGCAAAGAAAGTACTTCCGAATATCGGGGCATAAAAGACCAATGACTGGTCTGGCGAGTGCCGTTTTATTATCAGTCATCGCAGTGTCAAGTTTCGGTTCGGATTAGATTGTTCAAGTTGTTAAGATAGGTCAGTTTCGTTGTATTATAATAAAGAATTAATGTGTAAAGAAGTTGAGAGTTTTATTCTGTTCGGTTCATAATTGATATTTTCTATAGTTACTTAATTGATTGCTTTTGGGACACGACAATATCTCCCATTATAGTGACAGATAAAATTCTGATGCAAACCTTATGGATTTCTGGATGCTCATGGGACGATCCAATTTCTGCATCAATTGATATGCATTGGCGACAATTCAGGACAAAGTTAATTTACATTAGCGAAATTCAAATACCACGTTTGATTTTTACAACTAGTGATTTATCGATTTGCCAATTGCATGGATTTTCCGACGCATCCAACCAAGCCTATTCGGCTGCCGTATTCATCAGGTCCATCGATGAACAGGGCCATGTCCATGTCAATTTACTAATGGTAAAAACAAAAATAGCATCCGTTAAACCGATCACGCTTCCTCGTCTTGAGTTATGTGGAGCAGTATTGTTAGCTCGGCTTATACATCGTTAAAACAGATTTAAATATGATCAATACGCCCATATTCGCTTGGACAGACTCTTCCATAGTCTTAGCGTGGATACGCAATCACCCAAATAAATACTGTTTGAGAAAAAACAAGCTTTTTTGTTTTTACTATTATAATTACTACTTTATTTCACAACTTCCTTTCCTTTTCCTTTCCTTTAGTTGTAAAGTAATTTTAACTACTTCAACTATATATTTTAAGTTACTTAACTAATTTACTAATTAATCATGTCGTGGTTCGTGGTACGTGTGCCTCCGATGACGCGCTGAACAAGAATGAAGCTTCTGTCCCAACTCCAAGATGGTTGACTTCAGAATTATGAAGTTGGTAACATTCTCCACTGTGCCGATTTCGATAGATGTCGCACATTGCCCTTACGTTTATACAGCATTAGCTTATTATTCGATTATTATTAGATTAGAATTACTATTAGGTTGTATAGTTACTGGAAGGAAATGAATTACGAATTTTATTCCTTAACAAATACAAAACATATGTGGCAAACAGGATTTCAGAAATCCAGACCATAACTGATATCCAGGTATGGCGTCCCGTGCGGTCTCCTGATAATCCTGCTGATAATCCTGATGATTGCAACTCCAGAGGCATTGAACCTGCATCTTTAAGCTACCATAAATTATGGTGGCATGGACCTCAGTGGCTGCTAAACTCTCAAGAAAATTGGCCTCATACAAATATTTTGATCGACAGTAATGTAGACTTGGAATAAAAACGAGTGTGCTATTTAACCACGTATGCAGATATCAATGAGTTAACTTGTAAATTCTCGACTTTCACAAAGTTGCAACGAATTACTGCATATTGTATACGATTTATCAATCATTGCCGCAAGAAAGCTACACATACAACTCAGAATCAGCAGCATAATTCAGTTCAATTAAAACATATAGAAATGGCTCAAGCGAAACATCTGCTTATTAAGCTCTTTCAAAACGAAAGCAGGCAGCTCACTATCTGCCAAATGTAAAATTTTATCTTTGACTCCATTTTTAGATGATCAGGATTTATTGCGTGTGGCTGGCCGATAACAAACCGCCAATATTTCCTACTACCAAAAACATCCAATAATACTGCCGAAAGAAAGCAACTTGACAGTATGAATAATTAATTACTATCATATGAAAACATTACACGGTGGTGTGCAATTGGTTCTATCAACAATAAGAAACGAATTTGGGATACCACAAGGACGAAAAAACGTCAAATATGCTTTGCATAAATGTGTTACCTGTTTTAAACAATCCGCTTCCCATAAGAATCAAATCATGGGAAACCTACCCGCTTCAAGAGTGAACATATCCATATCTTTCCAACAAACTGGTGTTGGTATGCTGGCCCCATAAATTTGAGCCAGTCTCCGATCTCACCACAGCAGCTTTCATCGCAGCATTAGTAGTAAGGGGGCCACCTCCCGTATAAAATGCATGAGGTGACGTAGAGAAGCCCATGTGTGTGAGTGAGACAAACGAATTTTTGCAAGATGCTTGAACTCTTTCACTTCTGCTTCAAGTGAAAATAAAGAACAAATTACGAAGACCATTTAGTGAGGGGGTGTGTGGGTGGAAGCGAGAAAAAACGATTTCTGCAAGACGCTTTTAACTTTTCACTCCTGCTGCAAGTGAAAATAAAGAACAAAGTACGAAGACCATTTAGTTAGTAGGGGTGTGGGTGCGAGAAAAACCTCGCGGTGGGTGTTATCATGCCAACGGTAGTGAGTGAGCCAAAAAGACTTTTGCAAGGTGTTCGGTCTCTCTCACCCCTGCTGCAACTAAAAAATAAATAGTAATACGACGAAGACCATTTAGTTGGTGTGTACGAGTATGAAAAGGCATCTCTTCTTGAACGAAGTGAATTTTTATTAATGAAAACAAAACCGGCTTGGGAAGAAGAAAAAAGCGTGAGAATTGCTGCGACCTGCTATAATAATTTTGCCGATCAGATCTTTCACCTGTAGTTGGCAGTCAAGAAATTTGCCGGTTTTATAGTCAAATTTCTGGCTTTTTTTTAGATAGATACAGAACTGTAGAGGTTAACAATATATAAAAGCGAGTAGAAAATGAGAACGTAAACAAAAAGCAAAAACGAAAATAAAAAAGAGTCGACAGGCCCGCATATCTGCTGCAGGTACATATGTAAACAAAGGGGACTCGTGCCGGTGAAACAGGTTGCTGTTTGTTTGGTGAACTTGAACTATGAGAAATGAAAAAAACTCGATATGTAGGCTATATTAATTTTTATTGAATAATTTTTAATTTTTTAATTTTTTCCGCCCTCTGTGTCATCTTTTTCCGTTGCGAAATTCTTGTGTTGAATCGAAACCAGAATATTTGATTGTAGGTATGTCGTTCAACTTGCTTGCTTTTTATTTAAATACCCGGTAAAAGTAATAAATTTCACAGCACAATCCTAAAACAATAATTGTTCCTGCTGCAAATTTTAATGTATTAAAGATATATTTTGATGATTTTGACTGCAACAATGGCTGGTTGCACGGGCCACAAACATCCCTACCGTTTGCGTAGACACACTTTGGGGAGAGACGTATATGTTCTGCTTCAATGTCTTCTGGGCAATTCATAGCATACATTTCCAGGGGCAAAAGTAACACTTTATTTTATCTTTAAGATTTGTGTAAAGAACCCGCTTCTTGCTAGTTTGCAACACTTTCTGTAACCTAGAGGTAGATTATGGAAAGTTTTTAAACGGTCAGATTCCCTCTATAATAGTAACATGATGATTGCGTTTAGAAATATAACAGTACGTCTTTTATATCAATCCGGGAATTATGTTCTGCTGAGAAACCGAACCACTGCACAAAGACTTCATTTCCACGTCTTTTTAAAAAACATTTCTACAGGGTATAGACTAGGATATTTGACTGGAGCCAGTTCGAGTTCATAAAACTTCCCTTGAATCACATCTCGTTCGTAGTCCTCGAGAATATAAGTCGTTGGAAATGTTCCTTTGACCTTATTTATTTTAAATATTTCAGTAGACCAGTTAGGTGTATAACCTTTCTCAAATACTCAAATACATTTTTGGATATTTATTTACAGTCGATAATAAACGTTTTTCGTTGCGTGGACTAACATCTACAGGTCGCATTTTAACAGTGCGATGCTTTATTGTATTATAGGTTTCTGTTAACTTAGCTAGCAGGCTAATCCAATGATAATTCCCGTTCATACTGAATTCCTTCCACATCATGCTTTTTAACGTTCTGTTAAATCTTTCTACAATTGAAGCTTTTAAAGCGCTGAAAGTTGAGTAATGGATAATGTCATAGCGATTCATAAGCTGTTGAACCGGTTTATTAAAAAACTCCTTACCCATCATCTGTTTGTAAGTTTCTTGGAATGCGGCCTCGATTAAAAAGAGACTGCATTACCTTAACAATTTCTTAAGCCTTCTTACTTTTAATTGGTAATGCCCAAGCATATTTTGAAAAGGTATCAATTACAGTAAGAAGAAAACGAAAACCCTGGTTTTCTGACGAGTTCGAACCCATATCGACCAAGTCTGCCTGCCACAAATCATCGATACCCTTAATAGTAACACTCTGTCGTTTAAAGTTCTTCCGAGCTGGTTTATGGAGTTCATTAACGACTTGTCTTCTGCTAATTTTACCGAATGTATAAATACGGCCAATGAATAACAGCTTTATATAAAATATTTTAAAACCAACAATGATCAAGTTTAATCATCTGTTTACAATGATGGTCGCAGGGCCTTCAGGCTGTGGAAAAACAACATTTATAAAAAACCTTCTAAATAATATATTTTTAACACGACCGCAAATAACAAGAGTTATCTGGTATAGTACAGTGCCCTCAGATACCACATTCGCTAACATCGAATTTATTGATAGTATTCCTGAAGAGTTTGTAAATTATACACAGGAGCCTACATTAATTGTTTTGGACGATATGATGTTAAACGCTTTTAGCAGACAAGTATGTGAACTCTTTGCAAAAGGATCACACCATCGCAATCTTTCAGCAATCCTTGTAACACAAAATGTATTTCATCAGGGTAAGTTTTGTCGAGACATATCAATTAACTGTAAATACCTCGTTGTGTTTAAAAACCCTCGAGATAAGAGTCAGTTTATCCATTTAGCGAGGCAGATTTATCCAGAAAATAGTTCAGAGCTGCTAAAAATATATAAAGAGATTACACAGGCGCCACATGCATATTCACTGATAGATTCCACTCAGGATATCAACGAGGTGTTAAGATTCCGTACTGATATTTTTAATAAGACATTTACAACTTGTTTCTGCCCACCTTTAATCAGTAAAAATGGTGTCACGAATGAATCGATTAAGGGACAACAAGCATATGCTATATGTTCTTAAAACAGCGAAGCCGAAATTAAGGCAGGCCATTATTAAAAATGCCGACCCCGAAGTCATAAAAACTCTTTGCGACATTACTCTTAATACTTTGAAGGGAAGCCATATCCCTCATGGAAAAATATACAATTCGCTCTGTAAGTATAAAAAGGATTTGCGAAAATTAGTTGTTGCAAAAAGATCTGTACCCAGGCAACATAAAATACTGATACAGCGAGGAGGCTTCTTACCAGTGTTTTTAGGAAGTGCATTATCAGGTGTAATTGGTTAATTAATCGAGAAATATGTTTAAAAACAATAATCTTAATAAAATGTTACTTCTCTCACCAGAAGTTTACGAAAAATTGAAAAACGAGATTGAGGATTCCCTGAATCAATCTAGGTTCGATAAGACCATGGATAAAATATTAAAAAACAAGAAATGAATTAATAAAATTTTCAAACCTAAGACGAAATGCTACGCGAGTGACAGATGAAAAAACAAATATTCGCATACCGCAAGAAAAACAGAAGAGTTTGCGGGATAGTGCTACTCAAACTAAATTTATTCGCCTACCACAAGATAAGCAGAAAAGCTTGCGGGATAGTTCTACTCAAACTAAAATTATTTTTAAAGATGAAATATCAACACAAACACGACCCTTAAAAGAAAATACACCTTCCACCGCTTCCAAACGCCGCTTATCAGCTAGTGGTATAGGAAAAAGTCTGAAACCACCTTCAAAAATACCTAAGACGTTTTCTGAAACCAAGTCTCGTGATAAAGATTATAATGTAATCACGGCTGAGGATGGTATAACCCAGTACATTGTACCTGCAGAGATGAGTATAGATGAAACTGCGAACATATTAGAAGAACTGGACACGGTAAGTCCTACAGCTGAGAAAGGTAGAAAACCAACCAAAAATCAATCTATATTAAGGCTGTATCTGCTAGATCCCAGTCAATATATGCTTTCGTTACCAGTTAAGAAAGTTATCCGACAAAGTGATCGCCTAAAAACGCAACAAAAACTAGAAGTTCCAGCATTGCAGCGATTCCTTAGGAAAACCTGTAATAATAATAAGCAGTAAATCTCAAGCGTACCGAGCGTTGGTTGTGAAAGAATTTAAAAATGCATGTAGATATAAAAGATAATGACTTTTACGTATGCCTTTTAGTAACAATTCCATGTAATTTTACCCGGAAAATACGCTATCAGCTTTTACAAATGCACTACCAAGAGCATGCAAGTTTACTGATGACTGGTGTGTTCGAATAACTGAAATTTCATTGCCATATCATGCCAAAAAAGAGGAGTCAAGCGAAATACAGCAGAAGAAGTAAATCAGAGTAATGTTAAAAGGGTAAGGCGTGATGCGCCTGATCTGTTGAAAGAAATAAGAGAGCAGCATAGAAACGAAATCAAATCACTTAGCATCAAAATAAATGAAACCGTTAAACTTGAGTGGACAAAAGAGCGTCATGAGCAAGTTAGTTACAGAGCAGGACAAGTAAATTTTTCTGCATTCCTACTAACATTTTATAGCGATATTTCACCATCATGGTATACCATGGACTTGGATGATGTTAAGAAAAAGATGTGGGATCGGTTAGAGGCTGACTTTTTTGATAGTGTTATACCTGAATTAAGTTACAAACAGGATCCAGACGAGTTTACATTACACATATATCAGGGTAAATGGGCTTCAGAAAATGTTGTTTTAAATTATAAAAACTATGAATCAGTTGAAGCCTTTGTTGACGACGTATTTGGACAAATTCCTAGACAGAAGAGAAAATATCCTATCATACAAGATTCGATAGACAATTACACACATCCAGCGTTTAGCATCAAAAGAGCTCGTGAGACAGAAAAAAATACTGGTGGCAAAAGAGTACATGATGTATTTGAACTGCGGTTGGAAGATTTGGGAGTCACAATCAAAATAAAAAAACCACTACCATCTCATCTTAATGTTAGAGATCTTATTACGCTTTTTATATCAAATGAACACCTTGATGATCAAACTCTTATTGAGCAAGAAAAACAAAAGATAATTATTCAAATTAAGGATACTATTTTTAACATCTTGAATAGATTGAATTAAGATTCAATTAATGCTAAACCGGCCGAACAGCGAAAAATTATTAAAGGTAGCAATATTTTGGATGTTCCATACGAAAAGCAAAGTTCCGGCGAATATTTAACTACACCAGTGCCTATTGATACTAATATAGACAACCTGTCCAACTTCTTTACGGATATATTTCTCCAAACACCTGAAAATAAGCGTCAGCCTGACGCCATATTGGCAGAAATAAAAGAATCTTTTAATACGGCTGGATTACGACAGGAGCATATGTCAATAATAGACACACTTAATAGACTGGAAAGATCAATCACGGACTTGGCACTAAGACCTCCGCAAGAGTCTCAGCAAACAGCAAAGGACTGTTATGAAAACTATATAATTTATGTCTACACTGATATTATTCAGCCAAGAGTTACAGGTGATCAGTTAGTACGATACTTACGTATAATACCTTTAAAAGAATGTGAAAACATAATAAGATTTCAACACGTAGATTATTGTGATATAGAAAAAACGTTTATCGAAAGTATTTCTATAAAAATAACTAATCAGCAGGGGGACTTACTTGATTTCAAGCCAGGCTATATTCCGACATATATAATGCTCCATTTTAAAAGAAAATAAACTATAAATACTCATACAACAAACAATTTAACATAGTGCGAAGTTAAGAGTATTTTGTATAACTTCGAAAATGAATTCATATTATACTAAATATTATTCAATTCAAAGTGGCGGCGGTTTAGCGGATATTGGGGGATTATATCGATCTCCTCTTATTTACCAGCATGGAAGAGGAATTGGCAGTTTTTTCAGCGGGTTATTACGATATTTACAGCCTTTGGTTACATCTGAGGCAGAGGCTTTGAAGCAACAAGCAATTAAAACAGGAAAAGCCATTTTAGAAGAAGCAGGTAGTAAACTTTTAACCGATATTTTAAAAGAACAGGGAAAAGCGGCTGCCGAAGAACTATCACAGAAAGGTATAAATCAGCTGTTTGGAAGCATAGGCGGTGCAGGAAGTAGCAGTCGCATGCTTATAAAAAGACGCAACCCATTTGCAGCTTTACATTTCGCTCCAACTTCTAAACGTAAAAAGCGTTCAAAATGACAAAAGTCCGTTAAAAGAGGTTCAAAAACAAAAAAGACAGCTAAAAGAGCATCTATTAAAGGTAAACGTAAGATACGTAAACGTGTATTAGATATTTTTGATAAATAGACAACATGCCTTCATACAACGAATGCATGAAATCTGAGTTAGACCTTTTCTCTATACCACCTGTACAAAGCAGCATCTTAAAAACTGAAGAGGTACCTTATAAACCTATAGCTTCTCTAGATATCGCGTCAGTATTGGAATTTGTAGGACATGGTGACACATATCGAGGCTTATCAAGCATATACCTTCGTTTGAAATTACAACTGGTTAAAATAAAAGATGGAAAAGAAGAACTTTACACAGGCGAAGATATCGAAATAACTAAGTCGGATAAAACCAAAGACAATGTTCGTGATGAAGGCCCTGGCCTTGTAAATAACATACTCCATTCACTTTTCCGTCAATGTACAATTTACTTAAATGGAAAATCACTTGCTCAAACTGATAACAATTACAACTATAGAACCTATATTGAGAATTTTTAAATTACGGGAAAGATGCCGCTTCAACACATTCGGAATCGGTTGGCTGGTATCTCGATCAAAATAATATGGAGGTAGCTGAAAATCCTGAGCTAAATGAAGGCTATTTGGCAAGACGAAAGCTGTTTGATAAAAGTAATGTTGTTGAGCTAATGGGAAAGATTCACGGCGATATGTTTAATCAAGATAAATTATTAATGAACGGTGTTGATTTACGGGTAGTTTTATCACTCGAAAAACGCGAATTTTACCTTTGGGGAAAAGATGATGACAATTCCCCACGAGTTAATATAGTAGAAGCAGCTATGTACATGAATCATGTAACTACCAATCCTAACACCTTGCTGGCTCATGAAGCTGTTCTCCAACGCTCCAACGCTATATATCCGTATAAACGGGTTGAAGTTAAGCCGTATAAAATACCCGCAAATACATTTACATTATCATTGGACAATGTGGTTATAGGACAATTGCCAAATCTACTAGTCTTTGGCATGGTTGACAACGACGCCTATACCGGAAAACGAACAAAAAATTCTTACGACTTCAAGCACAACAACATCACCAGGTTTAACTTATCGGTGAACGGCGTACAGGTACCAAATCAACCTATAGAATATGATTATTCAAAAGAAAATCCTGCCAGCACTCGAGGATATATTACGCTGTTTAAAGGAACCGGTATACATTATTCCGATAAAGGACACCAAATTTCAAAAAAATTCTTCGACAACGGGTGTTTTCTACTTGCTTTCGATTTAACAACAGACCTCTTGTATAATTCAACATGTGGAAATCTATTGAATCAGGGAACGGTGAGAATTGAAGGAAGGTTTAAGGAAGCACTAAAAAACACAGTGACATGTATTGTATATGCAGAATATGACAGCAGCCTTGATATAGGTAAAGATAAAAATGTATACACCAGCTTCTAAAAAAAAATCTATATAAGGCTAGCTGACTGACCATAGCGCTTAATTTTACTTAAATACGTGATCTGTAATGAACTACTGTTTGGTAAATGTGGAATACTTCTCCGGAGGTTACTTAACCTTCTTAAAAAGAGTTTCTTTTGCTGGATTCGCTGCGCATAATAAGTCTTTTACGAAAGAAATAATTTTCAAATATCCTACATCTAGTACAGAATGTACTGAACAAATAAGTAAATTTGGCAATCTCGAGCTCAAGCGTTTGGATGAAGATCTTATAAAAACTCTATCAAAATTTAACATCGCATTTGTTCGTGGAGCTGCAACCAAAGAATTTATAAATAACTACGTTACATTTCACACCAAGGTCATTGACGTGGAAGCCGTCATTTCTACTGAACAGGAATGAACACGATTGAGCTTGCAAATGCGTTAACAAATAATCGCACGTCAAACACGTTTTTTAGAGGTGTTTTTCCATGCAATCATCTACCACAAAAAATAAAAAAAACCTGCATGTGTTATAGCTAACACTGATCCTGCACATAGAGGCGGAACTCATTGGGTCGCCTTTTATTTCCCAAGCAAGGACCTGCAGAGTACTTTGACTCTTTTGGAAAGTATCCCAACAACAGGTTTTTTCGAAAATTTTTATTAGCTAATTCAAGCTCTTTTTGTAGTAATAAAAAGCGACTGCAAGGCCAATTTTCAGCAACCTGTGGACATTATTGCTGTATATTTCTGTATTCTCGATGCAGAGGACGGAGCTTTAAAGCCTTTTTAAAACAGTTTGATTCGAAGGATCTAAGTTTAAATGATCACAAAATTGTTAATTTATACCACAGCATATATCTAAAAAAAAATCATCCACAATCTGGAGGGGATTTTTGTAGCCAGTCTTGTAAAGCTGAGATCGAAACTATAAAAGCCTGAACCCAGCTGCTTTGTATTCAGCGCAGAAACGTGATGTGATTAATATGGTGCTCCGCAAAAAGAGAGATTGTCCAAAGCTGAAGCACCCGTAAAAGGAAAAAAGAAATTATCTAAATGTGAAGCAGAAGTGGCCGGTGAAAATGTGTTGCTAAACTACACATACTATTTGGACGACTGCCACAACCGGAAAGTAATACTTGGGTTTGACCCGTTATCACTCGAAGCGAAAATAGTGTTTCACCGCCACGGCCTCTTTCCGATATCAGCATCTTATCCAGGGTGGGTGGCAGTTTACGAGAATCTCAACGGTTTAAAACCCAAAATGGAAGAGACGTTTCCAGCAAAGCAGGTCGAACTACAAAACGAATACAAGATCCCTGTCAACAATGGTAGTATGACACTAACACAATCGCAACTTTATAAATTATTTGAAGTTATGAAATTCTTCAATATTGTCATATTCCACAATAACAACGCTTCTGAAACTTTAAAGGAATATTACAGGAGGTATGCTGGAAAGTGTAAAGAAAAAAATGTACTAAAATTAATATGTGAAGATTTTTTTATTCCAAGTCGTACTTCTTACGTGCACTTAAATGATTCCAGACTTTTTTATGAAATACCTCTGTATTGTATTGCAAATCTAATTTTTGATGCAACGAACTTTGATTACAAATAAATGAAATAAAAAACTTAAAATTATTATTTTATTCACTAAGTTTATTTATTAACATATATAAATAAATATTAACACAATTTTGAACAGCACATCGTAGGTGGGAATCCACATTGTGGATTTTACAATAAGTCTGAAAATATTCAAGCTCGCTTATATTTGGTGTTTTCAGATTAATTATTTCACTTTTCGGAAGGTATTTTTGAAGAAACAGTTTTTTCTCAAAACCTTTTACATATATTGTAAAAGATGCAATCGTTGATAACAGACCAGGTAGTTCCACTGTTCCACTTCAAGCCATTGATATTTTTAAAATTGAACTCGTTCGTAAAATCCAGCTCTTCCAGAGGATAAGGCGACTTGAAAAAATATAGGCTAGGCATTATAGAACCTGTTCGAAGAATAGAAATTTCCTTCGCAAAGTATTGTGCATTGTTTCCAATAGCAAACTGAATGTCTAATATAACACTTCCTGAACTCATGACTTATACTTTACACTGAAAATACCAAATTAATATTGAAATTCATATTTTCAAGACCTTATATATGTAAATCGTATATAAACCGGTTTCTTAAAAGTAAAATAAAACTAGCTGTAACTTTAACAATTACAACTACCAGTGCATTTATATACAATTTGAGTTTTTGTAATTTAAAACAACACCCTTGCATTTAGTATTAAAATTAAAACTTAACTATGTTTGCTTCTACTTGAAGCATTTCATCAGAAAAAAATCCAGCATTAGACTGGTGGACGGGAGATATTAAATTGACGATTAATTTTCCATCAAGCTGGTCAACAGGTCTCACACTAACCCAAACCGGTTTAACTTCTGGGTTGTTTGGCAGAAACAAAGATAATGAAGCTTTACTGCCTTTTTCTGCATTTGAACTTATTTCGTCTATCATTTCGTTAAAAGCACTCTCCATCCATCGCAGTAAGTTATCCATTTCTTGTTCCTAATTATCCTTTAACTGAAAGAGCATTTTTATCCCGTTCATTTTAAATTTTTTGAAATGTTTAACTTCTTTTAAAAGAACATTTATGTAATTACCGCCCCCGTTTGAACTACATCATTTGTAAATTTGATCGGTTCACAGCTAGAGTTAGTTTTATCTGATATATTTTCTGTTGAATTAGGGGATTAATCTCACGAGACATAAAGTTATCACATTCAAAAACATCGATATTTTCTGGCTGAACAATAAAATTTTTCTTAAACACTGTTTTACCATCAGATTTTTTCTGAGGATTTCCATAAAATATACTGGAAGTACTGGGCTCGTGAATTTCGCCCAACATATTTAATGTTTCCTTAATTATAGGATGGTCTAAACTATTATTATTCAAGCAGGTATAATCAAAAATACGTCTATAAATACTTTAAAATGTTTTCTATAATATAATTAATGTTATTAGTTTTTAACTCCTTAACTTCAGGATTTAAAAACCGGGGAAACAAAGATTTGTCATTTTTTAAAGTTGTTTCTAATAAATATAAAAACCCCTGTTTATCCATTTTCAAGAAGAACTTCTCGTTTTTTACTGTATTCCGCTTGTATATCCTTTTTAAAATGGTTTTCACGTGATTTAACTTTCTACTCGTCTTTATTATATAATTATTAAACAGCTCTATTTACACATGACACCAACAACGCCAAAAATTCTGCAGTATACACCTACTAATATAAGCGCTTTAAAAACTTTTTAAAATTGAACGGAGTCGACGACGATCTCTGCCTGAATATTTTAGCCACAGGCTCTGCTCATCATATATATTTACCAATATATGAAAAAGGAAAAAAAGTGATACATTCAATAAAAACCAAAATTACCATTCACATAAAGTAAAATTATTTATTGCTAATAATGTCTTTACCTTTAATTATGTATACCCTTTGGAAGTATAGGCTGGGTATATCTAGTTTACAACAATGAAAAATAATAGTCTGCATATTTTAATGAGATGTTTAACCTTAATCTATAATTCAGTTTTTATATAAATCATAAATCTATAAAAGTCTGATAAATTACCCTCCCCCGAGTAAAATGAAAATGTAGGACTATATATATATATATATATATATATATATATATAATTTCAGAAAACAAAAGAAAACAGAACACTACAGCTCACTTCAATTTTGTAGAACTGGAATTAAAAGAACATGGTAGGTATTAACAGTTTTAAATATTTTATATAATTTAATAATTTTGTCTTTTCCAGAGCACCTTTGATTTATTAAATGTTGTGGCTGGCCGAGGGAAGTTCCAGCGCCGTGATCTCTATAACTTCGTTGGAGGTTGGCCAAGAGTACGAGATAAAGTTATTCATGCTGCTTAAGACGAAGTATAGTGTTCGGTTAATGCCCCATTTGCAAAATGACACCTGTATTTTTCTACCGCCGCGCTTCACGGAAAAGATAAAAACTCAACGACAGATCGATGAACTTAACCAAATGCCTCAATGATTAATCTACAACGGAAACGACGACACAAGAGGCGGCTTTTTTAATCTTCAGTTCATCCAAAAAAATTAAAAATTATTCAATAAAAAATTAATATAACTTACATTTGGTGTTTCTTCATTTAACACCCAACACGTTTTTTTCAGCTCACAGTTCACACATATGTTAAAGATAAAATAAAGTGTTACTTTTGCTCCCTGTAAATGTATGCTATGAATTGCCCAGAAGACATTGAAGCAGAACATATGCGTCTCTCCCCAAAGTGTGTCTACGCAAACGGTAGGGATGTTTGTGGCCCGTACAACCAGCCATTGTTCCAGTCAAAATCATCAAAATATATCTTTAATACATTAAAATTTGCAGCAGGAACAATTATTGTTTTAGGATTGTGCTGTGAAATTTATTACTTTTACCGGGTATTTAAATAAAAAGCAAGCAAGTTGAACGACATACCTACAATCAAATATTCTGGTTTCGATTCAACACAAGAATTTCGCAACGGTAAAAAATGACACAGAGGGCGGAAAAAATTAAAAAATTAAAAATTATTCAATAAAAATTAATATAGCCTACATATCGAGTTTTTTTCATTTCTCACAGTTCAAGTTCACCAAACAAACAGCAACCTGTTTTCACCGGCACGAGTCCCCTTTGTTTACATATGTACCTGCAGCAGATCTGCGGGCCTGTCGACTCTTTTTTATTTTCGTTTTTGCTTTTTGTTTACGTTCTCATTTTCTACTCGCTTTTATATATTGTTAACCTCTACAGTTCTGTATCTATCTAAAAAAAAGCCAGAAATTTTACTATAAAACCGGCAAATTTCTTGACTGCCAACTACAGGTGAAAGATCTGATCGGCAAAATTATGATAGCAGGTCCGCAGCAATTCTCACGCTTTCTTCTTCTTCCCAAGCCGGTTTTGTTTTCATTAATAAAAATTCACTTCGTTCAGGAAGAGATTCTTTTTCTTACTCGTACACACCAACTAAATGGTCTTCATCGTATAACTATTTATTTTTAGTTGCAGCAGGGGTGAGAGAGACCGAACACCTTGCAAAAGTCTTTTTGGCTCACTCACTACCATTGGCATGATAAGCCCACCGCGAGGTTTTTCTCGCACCCACACACCTACTAACTAAATGGTCTTCGTACTTTGTTCTTTATTTTCACTTGCAGCAGGAGTGAAAGGTTAAAAGCGTCTTGCAAAAATCCTTTTTTCTCGCTTCCACCAACACACCCACTGACTAAATGGTCTTCGTAATTTATTCTTTATTTTCACTTGAAGCAGGGCACACGGGCTAGATAGGACCCACCTCGATGGTGGGACCCCCTGATTTGTTGTCTCTACGTCACCTCATGCTTTTATACGGGAGGTGGCCCCCTTACTACTAGCATTTCGTCGCTTTTCTAGTCGACGAGGACTTTGCACCGATATATATTCCGATTGCGGAACCAACTTCGTTGGAGCCGACAAAACTTTGCAAAAGGATCTCAACAACGCGATAAAACAGGCTAGCGAAGAAATGGCAGGACGGGTAGCAGAAGATGGAATTAGGTGGCATTTTAATCCGCCCTCAGCTCCACATTTTGGCTGGTTATGGGAAGCTGGAGTGAAATCGATTAAATTTCATTTAAAGCGCATACTAGGAAATTCTGCACTCACGTACGAAGAATTCGCAACTGTATTAGCTCAAATCGAAGCTTGCCGAAACTCTAGGCCATTATGTCCCATCTCAGAGGATCCAGAGGACTTAGTTATCTTAACACAAGGTCATTTTTTAATAGGTAACTCATTGATTACTCCTCCAGAGCCAATAATCGACAAGAATGTTTCATCATTAACACGATGGAATTATTTACAAGCATTACAGCAACAGTTTTGGCATAAGTGGTCCAATGATTATTTAAACTCATTACAAAACAGACCAAAATGACATACCCAGACCAAAATGACAATCCCAAAATAGGAGATTTGTTGGTTATAAAAGAACCCAATTTACCAGCATGTCGCTGGATATTGCGACGAATCGTTGAATTACATCCAGGAGCTGATCATCTGGTAAGAGTTGTTAGTATAAAAACAAAGAATGGAGTCCTAAAAAGGTCAATAACAAAATTTGCCATTCTTCCTTTAAATTAAATTACGCTCTCGACGATTAATGATCACAACAATCAAAATTATATGATTATTCTTAAAACCAAAACGTCACTTTATCCCATCAAACTAAATTCCCTGTGACCATATACATTTTTTATTTTGTTTTATTTTATTTCAAACAAAATATTTAAAGTAATTTTATTTACAAAAATTTTCATTTCAAAATGTCATCTGCAAAAATTTCAATTTGTTTCCTAACCATAAAAGTGCATTCTTGCCATACAATACCATATAAGCCGTTACATTAGCTCACAAAACATTTATCTCCGTGAGAAAATTTTCAAAATTTCAATAATCTATTGAAATTCCAATCGTCGCAATGTATGCACCTACGTATGTATGTACATCATTTGATTATATCAAAGTACATTCCGTAGTAGAGTAACAATTGCATCCTTGCTACAATGTATCATGACGGACCGTTAAATTGAAAAAAAAAATTTCGTCTCTGCAAATTTGTTTCAATTTAAATGCCCAACCGTTACTTAGATCGCCAAATCTCATGCCCAGCCTGATCATGAACAAATAAGCCAACCTGTTAGGGCTCTTTAAATATCGAGCTCGTTGTCTCACAGGCCACAGTTTGATTTTAAAATTTCAAAAGGCAAAATGGAATCGTCCAACAATTTTATTAAGGAAGCTACCAACACGCCGCCAACACCGGGCAAGACTGTAGAGCGAAAGTTGAAGGAAATCTGGGAGTTGGAAAGGCAACTCAACCAATTGAAGACAGCAGCCCAAATTAGAAAGAAAAGCAGACGGATTAACTTCCTGCAGCTGGAAGAATCAGAGGACATTACCATCTCCTGGGATGCGTTAATGAAATCGAAAAAACACAAGCAACGAGTTAGAACCAAAGATGGAACACGGTACAATGTGCGATTGTTGAAAGATGGCAACATTAAAATTTTAAAATGAAGAATCGCAAAAGAAACTGCTTTATTTATTATTCTCCACTCCACACCTATAATATCTATAATCTCTCTTCGTGAATCAGTAGATGGGCTCTACAAAGTTTATTTCGAATCTGCATTTGGGGCCACATCGCTTGCAAAATTTCTTGGTTTTTTTTCAGTCTTCCAATCGTTTTCATATTGTTCCGAACAGGAACCAAGATCTGAAAAGGAACAAAATAGTTCTATTTAAACCTAACAAAAGCGTAATTTAACTACGTAACAGACTACATGAATAACTCATTTCTCGGCAGCTGCAATCCTTTATTGCTGCGTGTGTTGTTGTTTAGAGCACATACTTCTCATATCGTCTGTTGATTTGGAGAACCTGAAAAGAAGTCGCATTCACCACCAAGAATAAAATCCTTTTAGATAATCATAAATTAATCTAACCTGACTAATTAATCCCACGAACATGAAGATTGTGTTCTTGGAGGCCCGTGCATGTAATCCACTGTTACACTCTAGAAGTAATCAGCTGAGTCTTGTACAACAATAAAATGCAGAACCGAAGTCCCCTTTTTCTTTCATCCTGCATCAGAGCAGACAGGTACTCCATAAAGCCGGGATAAAATTCTATCATTGCACAACACACATTGCACGTTACTACTGCATTCTCATAGCGTCAAAAGTTGTTCCATTGCACTCGTTTTGAATTAATTGTCGTGCACTTTTCTTAAAATATCAATGGAAATCGAAAATAATCGCGAATTGTGATGAATTTGATGTGACATTACGAACATCAACAATTGCTGCTGTCAACTCAAGTCAGGTATACAGGTATATACAAAATAGAACAGAGACACAAGAAATTCTTATTACGAACCAGGTTCCGCCATTACACGAGAAATTACTGCGCAGCAGAATATTGGGATGTGCAGCAACTCGTGCGTGCTACTACCAGCTACGTCTGAGATAACTTGAGGTATTGTACCAATATTTCTGGTAAGTAAATTTTCTAATTAAACAAAGGCGAAAGTTTTATTTTTATTTATTGATAATTAGACCATATTGATTTGGAAATAATTTTAATTTACTTAAAACATTTTATATATTCATAAGTTGAGTGCAGCTTGTTAACAACAATAACTAAAATGGTAACACTTTATGAACCAATGATAAAGTGCAGTTGCTAGGTCAGGTTATTGTTGCTATGCAAGTTGTTGCTATGCCAATATTGTTGCAACGCGCCGTTGACTACCGTTCTTTGGTGCCGTGCGCGAACTCTGGCTATGTAAACAGCAGTTTGACTTGATTCGATCTCTTTTGTGATTTAGCAGTGCAGTGATTAACTTTGCGATTTTATTCCTTTGTGTTTCCTAGTGATTTTTCCTAGTGTTATATTTTATTACTAAATCAAATACTTGGTTTAATTGACAGCTAAAATAAAATAATCTTACTCGGGGTACCGACTGGATTAAGGAGTTTGTTTTAGATAGCGATTAAATTAAAAGTTTTTTTTTTATTTTGGGTAGCGACTGCAATAAAAAATATCCTCATCCCACACCTCAGTCAAATAAAAGGTCAAGTAAATCAGCTGCTTTATATCGATCAGGTGAGTACAAGTCAATTGCTACAGTTGTGTAAATCAAATTTATATATTAATCATTTAATAAACATTGGTTTCAGCTTTTTATATTACAATATATATATATATATATATATATATATATATATCTTACACTTCTCAAGTTTTAGTATTTATTGAACTTGAAACATTTAGTGCAGTGAATAAACAGATAAAAACCACTAGCTTTATACCAGTGGCATAAATTTAACTACACATTTCATTTATTGCATGTACGCTCTAACTACGGGCAGTACATTTTATGGTCCTTCGAGCCGGATTTAAAGTCTAGTTGTATATATTATTTATCTTTCAAACATGACTTCACTTCAAAAACTTTTCGGTAACCAAGTCACCTCTGCACAAATATTCCAAAAATTGTTCAATAACTACAAAAATACTGATATAGAAAAACGAACGAGAGGACTTATTTCTGAGCGGTTAATCGCCCTAAACGAAATTTGGTCCGACTATAAGAACACGCATTATACGATTCTCCAAGCTACCGAGGCTTTAGAAGATAGCGAATTGCAAAAATACGATTATTTTGCAAAAGATCAGTTTTCAAGCGTGGAAGATAAATACTACACGTTTCGAGGTATTCTCAGAGATGCACTATATGCATTCGAAACAAAACTAGGATCAAAACCGAACACTGAGAATGAATCTTCTTCGTTATTGGGGCTACCTAGTATCACAATCCCAAAGTGCTCAGGGTCATATGATTCATGGAGGTCGTTTCGCGATCTATTCCAGTCACTAGTGCATACAAATTCTGCTTTATCTCCAGTGCAGAAATTGCATTATTTAAAATCTAATATTTCTGGAGAAGCAGAACATTTGTTGCGTCTGCTTCCAATGACCAATGCGAGTTACGACAACGCATGGAAGGTATTGCTCAATAGGTATGACAATAAGCGAGTGTTAATTAATGCTCAGCTAAAAATTCTATCTAATCTACCTAAACAGACACACGAGTCAGGCAAGGCAATAAAAACTGTGCTAGACAAATCGTCAGAATGTATTTATGAACTCGAAGCATTGGAAGTCCGCACTAAACACTGGGATACAATCCTGATTTACATGCTAGTGCAATGTTTACCAGCAGAGACGCATCGCTTATGGGAACAAGAAGTGAATAGTACAAATGAACTTCCTACCCTAGAATCTTTAAAAGTTTTTCTAGAGACGAGATTCCGAACTCTAGAAGCAATTTCAGAAGCAAAACCATATTGCGTAAACAAACCAGCTCAAATTCCAGGAGCATCCACTCACCTTTCATCATCTGGTGACAGATGTATAATGTGCAAAGAGCAACATCGGATATTCAAAGCAGCAATGAACATACACCCTTATTCAACATCGAATAAAGCAACAAAAATTAATGCCATTATCGTGAATACTATCACAGATATATTACCTCCGTCCACCATTCCAAACAAGGAATGGAGTCAAGTACGTTATTTGCAACTCGCCGATCCATACTTTTTCAATCCAAGAAAAATCGACCTGCTCTTAGGAGCGGATGTATACGGAGAAATTCTCTTAGAAGGATAACGAAAAGGTCCTCCAGGAACACCAATCGCGCAAAATAGCACGCTCGGTTGAATTCTTTTCGGAAGTTTAAAAAACACTTCCACAATCTCCACAGCGTCTACTTTAACAGCAAACGCTCACTACGAGCATAAGTCTTCACTGGATAAACGTCAACGACGATTTCGAGAGACCGAAAAGGTTACTCCAGGAAGACAACTGCATAAAGAAGATCGAGATTGTGAAGATTATCCCCAAAAAACTAATTCCCGAAACGCCAACGGCCAATATCAAGCTCATTTTCCTTTTATAAAAGATAGTCCCAGCTTAGGCCACTTCCACGGCATGACTTTACGTCGAGTCTGCAATGAAAAACATCCAATTATCTTGCCAAAGGAAAGTAACTTGAAAAAATTAACAAATAATTCACACGAAAATAGTACATGGTGGTCTACAATTGGTTCTGTACACATAAGACATAAATAAGTACACCCCAAGAGTAGAAAAAAGGTAAATTATGCTTCGCATCAATCTACAATGATATTTAAATAATCCATTTCAAACCAAAACCAACTATGGAGTTGCAAAAATGCCAACATAAATGTCCATGCGTATTTCCTGTATCGTAAAACAAATGACACACTAAGATTGAAGCACTAAATTACAGCCCTTCCATTCGTTGACACAATGGTACAATAAAGTGCATTTAAAAGGAACAAAAAAAATATTTTTTTTTCTTTCGCTTTCATTTTTCTGAAACAAAACAAACTTAATTTTTTGTTTCCGTGGAAAAATTTCAATAAATTCGTATTCCCCAACCATCGAAAGTACATTGCTAACAATTGCATATACATATGTACCTACGCACACAAAAAAAAAATCAAACAAATAAACAAAATACCCAACGAAACATTTATTACCTAACCATAAAATTGCATTCTTGCCATACGATACATGCAAACCGTTTGCTAACAAAAAATCGTTCATCTCCGTGAGAAAATATTCAAATCTTCAACAATTCATCGTTATACAAACGATCGAAATTCCAATCGCCGCAATTGCATGCACCTATGTATATATAATGTTTATTTGGGATCTGAGTTGAAATGAAAACGTCAAATATTTTGACTCTACACAAGTTTTATTTCCTCATAATTCAGCGTTACAGTACAATCTACAAGCGTATTAGATCACGAATTCAAAGATGTAGCACTTGAAAGACATTTCAGCCTTTCAACGGGGGGCAGTATGTTCCCAACAGGGACCAAGATCTGAAAAGGAACAAAATAGTTCTATTTAAACCTGACAAAAGCGTAATTTAACTACGTAACAGACTACATGAATAACTCATTTCTCGGCAGCTGTAATCCTTTATTGCTGCGTGTGTGTTGTTTAGCACATACTTCTCATATCGTCTGTTGATTTGGAGAACCTGAAAAAGAAGTCGCATCCACCACCAAGAATGAAATCCTTTTAGATAATCATAAATTAATCTTACCTGACTAATTAATCCCACGAACATGAAGATTGTGTTCTTGGAGGCCCGTGCATGTAATCCACTGTTACACTCTAGAAGTAATCAGCTGAGTCTTGCACAACAATAAAATGCAGCAACCGAAGTCCCCTTTTTGCTTCATCCTGCATCAGAGCAGACAGGTACTCCATAAAGCCGGGATAAAATTCTAACATTGCACAAAACACATTGCACGTTACTATTGCATTCTCATAGCGTCAAAAGTTGTTCAATTGAACTCGTTTTTCATTAATTGACGTGCACTTTTCTTAAAATATCGAAAATAATCGCGAATTGTGATGAATTTGATGTGACATTACGAACATCAACAATTGCTGCTGTCAACTCAAGTCAGGTATACAGGTATATAAAAATTGGAACAGCGACACAAGAAATTCTCATTACGAACCACGATCCGCCATTACACGAGGAATTATTGCGCAGCAGAATATTGGGATGTGCAGCAACTCGTGCGTGCTACTACCAGCTACGTCTGAGATAGCTTGAGGTATTGTACCAATATTTCTGGTAAGTAAATTTTCTAATTAAACAAAGGCGAAAGTTTTATTTTTACTTATTGAGATTTAGACCATATTGATTCGGAAATAATTTTAATTTACATAAAACATTTTATATATTCATCAGTTGAGTGCAGCTTGTTAACAACAGTAACTAAAATGGTAACACTTTATGAACCAATGATGCAGTGCAGTTGTTAGGTCAGGTTATTGTTGCTATGCAAGTTGTTGCTATGCCAATATTGTTGCCACGCGCCGTTGACTACCGTTCTTTGGTGCAGTGCGCAAACTCTGGCTATATAAACAGCAGTTTGACTTGATTTGATCTCTTTCCTTTGTGTTCTTTCCTAGTGATTTCTCCCAATGTGTATTTTAATACTAAATTAAATACTTGGCTTAATTGACAGCTAAAATAAAATATTCTTATTCTGGGTACCGACTGGATTAAGGAGTTTGTTTTAGATAGCGATTAAATTAAAGGTTTTATTTTATTGTGGGTAGCGACTGCAATAAAAAATATTACTAACAATACACTTTATTTCTGGTCTCGACGGAAATAAAGAATCTTTCTTCGTGTCTCGACTGAAGTTAAGATATATACTAACCTTCACTTTAACTCGGGTCTCGACTGGCTTAAAGAATATTATCTCGGGTCTCGACTGAGATAATATATTAATAACAAATCCACTTTATTGCGCGTATCGACTGCAATAAAGAATATCCTCATCCCACACCTCAGTCAAATAAAAGGTCAAGTAAATCAGCTGCTATATATCGATCAGGTGAGTACAAATCAGTTGATACAGTTGTGTAAATCAAATTTATATATTAATATATATTAATTATTTAATAAACATCTCGGGTCTCGTCTGAGATAATATATTACTAACAAATAACTATATTGCGGGTCTCGACTGTAATAAAGATTCTTATTGCGGGTCTCGACTGTAATAAGAAATCTACTAACTCACACCACTTTATTGCGGGTCTCGACTGTAATAAAGAGTCTTATTGCGGGTCTCGACTGTAATAAGACAATTACTAACAAAACCACTTTATTGCGGGTATCGACTGTATGTACACAAATGTTACATCGGCAACCAAGTGACGTTTCTCAAGCGAGTGCATATTCGCAAGCTTGAACCGATCCTCGTAGGGTGGAAGAATTAAAGAATTATTCCAGGGTAGATGCGTGTGAGCAAATCGTAGGAAGTTCCGCTGAACAGACTCGATTCGGTCGATGTGTGTACCGTAAAATGGGGACCAGACCTGGCTAGCATACTCAAGAAGTGGTCTCACAAAGCAGGTGTACAAACGCAATCTTATGGTAGGATTTGAAAACTCTCGGGACCGACGTTTTATAAAGCCCAGCATAGAACTACTCTTTGAAACCATGTAGTTTATATGGGAGATAAGATTCAATCTGTGGTCAGCTTTGACACCCAAGTCACAAACACAGTCCACACGGCGAATCGAGGAATCCGAGAGCTCATAATCATAAGCGATTGGTGTCTGATTCCTATGGAAAGTTATAACCTCACTTTTGTTGATATTGAGTATCAAATTATTGCTCTTGCACCAATTGTGAAATTGTTGAAGGTCACCCTGCACCTGTTCACAATCGTTAACAGATTTATTCTGAGCGAAAAGCTTAATATCGTCAGCATAAATCAAGACCTTACAGTACCTCACAACAGAAACAATATCGTCAATAGTAAGAATAAAGAACAACGGGCCCAAGTGACTCCTTTGTGGTACGCCAGACGAAGCCTTCAATACTATAGAGATGGAATGGCGGAATAAGATTTGGTATGTTCTGTTATCTAAATAAGACTCCGTCCATTTTAGATATATTGGGTGAAACCCATATTTTTCCATTTTAAACAGTATCACGGAGTGAGATAACTTGTCGAACACCTTGCTAAAGTCTGTATAAATACAATCTGTCTGATAGCCCTGTATAAACCCGCAAATAGTATCAGAGACAAATTCCAACAAATTAGTGGTTGCAGACCTGCCCGAAGTAAACCCATGTTGGTTTGAAGAGAGCAAATTCTTACAGGAAGTTGATAGTTGAGAGTAAATGATAGATTCGAATAATATGGGCATGCAAGATAATTTTGCAATAGGTCTATAGTTAGAAATTTCATTTTTACGACCTTTTTTGTGGATAGGTATGATAAGGGAGTTTTTCCATTGCTGCGGGAAACAACCACTATCGAACGATTTTTGGAAGATAATTCTCTGCGGAGCTACCAGGGCGAGGCAGCATGGCTTAAAAAAGGCCGGAGGGATCCTATCAGGACCAGTTTTGAAGTCATTTGGAAGCCCATTAATATGATCAAGTATATCCTCTTCTGAAATTGAAGGGATAGTGAATGAACCGTTATGGGAATCGTTCATATGACCGAAGTTGCTTTTTTGAGGTTGAAAATTTAACGAGGAACAGGCATTGTCAAAAAATGAAGCAAACGTATCGCTTTTGCTTTTTGCTTGATTCTTTTTTTTTTTAGCTTAAGGGAGCTTAGTTATAAACTTATTGCAGTAAAAGGTGTTTTAGAAAATTAAATTTTAAGTTTTTATAAATTTTTTAAAACGCCAGTTCGGACCAGTACCTCCAATTTTTTCGTTTTGCGGCAATTCTTTTGTAAATAAAACTAGCGCACGGGTATACTTTTTCTACTATAACGTAATCTACCATCGATTATCTTTCTAGCGACTATAACTTAGGACGTCATGAAATGTATGAACTGTTCTCAAAATGTGATTTTCGAAGGGTGAGCATTTTTACAAACTACAAAGATTTTGTGTCGGCCCATAAATGTATGGACTTTGTCATTTTAAAAAAATGATTTATATAAAAATAATCATTAAATTATCTACAGAAAGGTTCTATGCAGTGATTTTGTAAAACGATATTATTTTCCTTTAAATAGCACCATTTGCAACCATAAAGATACGAAAAGAAAATCAGTACCAATATACCAATTCACAGCTAATGCAACCACTGAATAGATCCTTAGATTTACATATATAATAAATTTCATAGCAACAAGAAATATCTGTCAAAAAAAGATTTTTGATACCTTTCCAAGCTGTCAAATGTACCCCTATTGCCGTTGTAGGTGCACCCGCATGCTCTCGATCTGCTGCTCAGGACTGACTGCTTATCTTCAACTTTTTGCCTTTACACTATTGAGCTTTTATTTTCTTCTTAGTTGGGTGCATTGACCTCTTATTTTTTTATTTCCTTGGCACCTCTTTTGGTGCTTCGGAATTGATATGTACTTTGAGGTTCCTGTGAATTAATTTTTTTTACACCTGCCTATTTGGACTTCGTTGACTTGTAATAGTTCGGAAAGATGAAAGACGGAAGATTGAAATGTCACTACCAAAGCAGGTAAATTATCACGGATATGATCTCCACCAATTTGAATATAAATTCCACTAATAACAAAAATTTTCTTCCAGTCCACGGAAATGCGGTGAAAACAGGAAAATTCACTGCCGATGCAGGTAAGTATTCACAAATAATTAAAATGAATTAATTTCTACCAATTAGAAAATTTTCTTCCAGTCCACGGAAATACGGTGAAAATAATAAACTTCGCTGCCGATGCAGGTAATTATTCACACACTAAACTGGTATGGTATTGGTATGATTTGCACGAATAAAGAAAAAAAAATTTCACAACAAATGCTTGGAAAACAGGAAAATTCAGTGCCGATGCAGGTAAATATTCACAAATAATTATTATCAATTGATTTCTACCAATAAAAAATGTATCTTCCAGTCCACGGAAATACGGTGAAAACAGGAAAATTCACTGCCGATGCAGGTTAGTTTTCACAAATAATTTAAATGTATTAATTTCTACCAATAAACAAATTTTCTTCCAGTCCACGGAAATGCGGCGAAAATAGAAAACTTCGCTGCCGATGCAATTACCTGCATACTACTTACACACTAAACTGTTATTGCTATGATTTGCACTAATAAAGATACCGCTGTATCGAAATCTGTCAAGTGACTTCTTTCAGAGCTCCGTGTAATTAATTTCATTTAATCGTGTTTATTGAGTATTTGGTTTAAATTACTGGCTGGTTTTATTATTGGAGTAATATCTATCTTTGACAATTAAAATTTCGGTTGCTCGGATTATTATTTTAAATTTGTATGGGAAATAAGTTTTTCATGTTGGCGTCATATGTGCTGCCATTTTGCTGCTTGGTCTGAATTTTAGAAATTTAGATTTCATTCGGCCTGTTGGATTTTACTTCGTGATATGAAGAAGAAATTATTTATTTAGCTTAACAGATAATATGTTTGAGAGGCTACAACGTTCGTGGTCGAAATATGAACATGGCTACCTCAAATCTGGGAGCATTTTTTGAGTGGCTGTGGTTTTGCTCTGCATTAGTGGAGCAATCTTGGTTAATATTTGCAAGCTGTACCATAAACCAGTACTTGTGTAGTGAAACTTCTGCTGGACACTTCGATACTCCCAGTTCATACTAAAACTGGGTGGCATAGTATCGCATTTATAATCATACATCGTGATTGTATGAAGAAGAACTCTGTGTTGGAGAAAATATTTGTTCCATTTTATTTATTCTATGAGTTGCTTTCCTCAGGACCTGCAATAGTGGAACAATTCATGTGAATTTATGCAAGCTGTACAATAGACCAGTATTTGGGCATGAAGCATCTTCTGGACACTTTGATACTCCCGGTTCTTACTAAAACTGGGTGGCTTAGTATCACATCTATAATCGGGTGCTTCTGTTTTTACTGTATACAAGTGCTGTGCGGCAGCTTAGATTGCCTTGAAACACTGATTTGATCGTATATCTCTAAATCTTCAAAACCATTTATAACTTTTTTTTTTATTGATAGTCTTTAAACATATTTCCATAGTCATTTTTACACTTCTTAATTGATTTTTCCAAATTGTAAATCCAGTGTTTTAAACATATTTTTGATTTGTTCGTCTATCTCTAAAACTTCATAATCATTTGTAACTTATTTTAATTGATATTCTTGAAACATAATTTTATAGTCACTCTATATGCGTCTTAATTGATTTTCCCCAATTATGGAGATAGTGTTTTAAACATACTTTCACAGTCATTTTTTATACTTCTTAATTGATATTTCCGTACTGTGGACTTAGTGTTTTATATTTAATAGCGTTAGTACATTGATAAATCAATGGTAGCTGGCTCGAACTTCATGATCTTAAACATATTTTCATGGTCATTTCTTATGCTTCTTAATTGAATTTTCCTGATTGTAGACTTAGTGTTTTATATTTATTAGCGTTAGTGCATTGATAAATCAACGTTGGTTTGCTCGAACGTCATGATCTTCATTGACTGTGTGGTCAAACTGAGTGGTAACTGCTGATTATCCCTGCTTGAATGCATGGGGCCTATATAATAACTGTATATAATTTGGTCATTGCGCCTTAGAATCACAATTTCCATTGGTCACTATGTTCAACTGGTACTGAGCTCATATTGCATAAGTAATAACTCAATTGTATTTTTACTATTAATATTTTGATCACTCCTACCCTTGGGGCGCTCATCGAATTTAATTAATATTGTTCTATTAATCGTACATTTACACTCAATTTATGTTTTCCTTATCAACTAAGCTTAAAAGCACTAATATATGCTCAGTGGCATGTGTTAGTTCTACTCAAAATAACAGGCGGTATTGTTGAGACTAGTTTAGTCATATAGTTCATATCTGTGATTTGTCATAGTAACTATAGTTTAGTGAATTTCATGATTCCTTGTTTGGATAAACATGAGTGGTCGGGTTAATACTTCGTAGCACAATCTACAACTCTAAGCTAATCGTTAATTTTTATTCCATTTTTGCGCCTGACCCTGATCTGTGTGATAGATATCCTAACTAGTTTTGTTAGTTTCATGTGGTGACATTTGAGCTCAACACTTTGAGTGGTACTTAGAGTCTGCTTGGTTGATTTGGCTTGCAGGTTCTTTGACTGGCTCAGCAACTAAGTCTAGGCGTTTCTCCAGGCTGGCTAGTGCTGTGGTCAAGAACACTCCGTCTAAGAAGAAGTCTAAAATACGTCATCCTAACAATATTTCATGTAGTATCAGTCCGCATAATAACAATAAACTAAACAGTAGTAACTTGACAAGAAAAATCTGGCCGAAGGATATCCCGTGTGGCACCTGCAACTCCGAGAGTGATCCCCCAAGAAGTATCCCAGAGAGCAGACAGTTAGGTCGATACAGTGCTTGTGCTGCAGGAAGCTGCATCACGTAGTGTATGGAGGCATCTCTTACGTCACCTTTTATAACTGCTATAAGCAGCATAAAAAGTTCGATTGGCTCTGCCCCTTTTTGCATTTCGCGCGCTGGGGTGCAGGCTTCATTAGCTCAAACCTGTGAAGCCCAGCTGCCTGAGTCTGATCCTAAGAGAACAGTATTATCTAGCTCAGCACATATATGTGGCTCCTCTTCTAATAGCAAGTCTTCGTTTTATTGCTACCCTAATAATCGCACGTTATATGCGGAAAATAATTTGTGCGTTCTTGGTGGAAACTCTACAGCATCAACTGCGAATCTGCTCCCTTTATCTTTCGATCAGTCAGTTTCACCTGTTTATTCAGTCATTAAATCTCATGAATCCAACTTCGAGGGTGCTCCCACTGGAAAGTACTGGATTGGTATGAGCAAAGATAGGTCCACTGAGAGCAATATAATCAGCGGAAAAACCTTAATTAGCATTAATATGGACAGGAGCCTCAATGGACCTAATATAAATAATAATAATTCTTCACATCCAGTTGTCGAAGATTTGCCAGTGGCGTGTCCTTTGCTGTCTGCCAGTGCACTGGTCTTTACTCCAGGTGTAATTTCTAACTCTACAAATCCAACTTCATTTCCCATCTCCTCTTTGTGTGAACCTATTCAGTGTTCTTCGCCAATTACATCAATGATTCAAGTTCCCTCTGACAGTTCCGAATCGGATATTAAGGCGTAGCTCCAGCGTCTGTTTGAAAAGTTGATGCTATTACATCAACTGCTCCAAAAGGTGGTGATAACCCAATTGATTTTGGTGTGCTCGGTTGTGATAAGTAATCTACCCAGTGCTTTGACGTGCAGTAGGGTCAGGGACGCCTTGCTACCTGCACTATGTGCTATTATGGATTTGGGTGACTCCGTTTGTGAGAAGGTTGAGCGTATCTCACCTTTCCAGCCAAAACCTGGTCTGCAAAGTCCAACATTACCGAAAGTCTTCTTAAAATTCTAAAAGGAGGAAGACTGCTCTACATTCTTCCGAGCGTACCGCAAACAGCTTAAATCCAACATTCTCACACTACATTCCATTGACCCGGGGGGAATGAATTCCAGAATCTATATCAACGAGGATCTTCTGCCACAAGACCTCTATCTTCTTCATTCTGCTCTGCGCCTTAAGAGGCAAAATCCTGTGGAGAGGGTGTACACTCGGAACAGAGTGGTTTATGTATATTTTGCACAGGTCGGCTGACTGTGCAACTAATCTTCGTGCAGATCGCTTCTCGACTGAACTAGCTCAGCGTCTCTCCAAAGTTTCTGTCCTCCATAGCTCTCTGATCATCCCCACTGATGTCTAACATCACGATGGGTCCGCACTATAATATTCCAACTCAAGTTGACTTATCCCGTTTCCTCCCGCCGAACAATTTTAATTTTGTATCGTTTAATGCTAGATCTACTACTAAAAATATTACCAACATCAGGCACTTGGTGGAGCTTGGGACGGTTGGTGCTCTCCTGGTTTGCGAGACTTGGACCAAGAGATACCACTCATCTCGAATGATTGGCTTACCTGCTTATAGGATACACAGATTTCATAGGGCCGCTAATAAGGGTGGTGGGGTTGCTGTCTATTTAGTCGACAGCATGAAATCGCGAGTCTCTTTTCGGCACACTGATGACAGCTGGGAGACTCTGGCTGTCCGCGTCTCTGCGACATTCACGAATAACAATTTCTTCGTTTTGCCTGGTGTTCTTGAGTGTATATCTAGTCATTCTTCGAGCGTCTTGATAGGTGGTGATTTTGAAATTGATGTTGGTATCTCATCTGTGTTATTTCGCACAGTGGTGGATCTCCTGAGCGAAAAGGGTCTCGCCTTCATAAATGGTCTTCCCACGCGTGATAAGTCTACATGATCCACAATCCTTTATCTACTAATCTCATTTCCAAATTTTCAGACGGTTTTTTCGGTCAGTGTCCTGGCATTTCTGACCGCGAACTACTGTTTGCTTCCTTTGACATCAGTTTTTAAACTGCTTATCTTTGGAGAACATTTAGAAATCTTTCAGATGTTCACGAAGATGCCCTTCAAGCTGATCTTACTAGAACTGATTGGTCCCCCGTCTCCAACGATCCAGACCCTTGTGCGGCAGCTCTTAATTTCTCGGGCACGTTACATTCTATTTTTGATAGGCAGGTTCCGTTCAAAACTGTCAAAATTCGAACAGTCACAGACACCATCTTCAAATATCCTGAAATATTGCTGAAGTGTCAGTATGTCAGTACAGGGATCTTGCGTATAGGGAATGGAAGGGGAATAAAACAGTCACAAATCTAAATGAATTCCGTCGCTTATGTAGACTATTTGATTTGGGCGAAGTTGAGAGAGTACACAAGGAGGGGTATTAGTGAGGGCAATGTTATTAACTGGAAAAAGGTCAATGATCTTGGCCTGGGCTCCAAAGAATTGGCTCAGCCTGATTTTGAACCAGACGAATATGCGGAGTATCTCTGTCCTAGAGTTTTACTGTCTGGTGAAGTGAGCGACAGCTCAGTCAATGCTCTGCGTGTGCCCCCGAAACATGGGTCCTCTGCTAATCTGCATCCGCCCAGCTCTATCTCTGAAAATTCTAGTATGTCTACTGTAAATGATGTTTTTAGCTTCACTGGGGTGTAGGAGATAGAGATAGTGAATGCGTTCAGTAGTATGAAATCTAATGCAATATGTTACAATGACGCCCCTTTAAAATTTTATATATTAATTCTGCCCTTTATCTTACCAATTCTCACACACTTGTTTAATAGACTGCTGTCCTCTTCAAACTTTCCTGACCACTGGAAAGTGGGACTGATCACTCTTATTCCTACAGTTAACTCTCCCTGCGATATTTCTGATTGGAACCCCATTACAGTACTGCCAACCATTTGTAAGGTATGTCAGTTCGTCATCGCGGAACAAATTACCCCTCATATTTGCACACATAATTTATTGTCAAAATTCCAATCTGGTTTTAGGAGGTGTCACTCTATCAGCACTGCTCTTCTTGATGTGGCTACGGGCATTCGGGATCTCTGTGATAATCGTAACAATGTAATCCATTTGTTGCTGGATTTTAGTAAGGCCTTTGACTCTGCCCCGCCCTCGTTGCTGCTTGACAAGCTTAGTGCTCGTTTCGTGTTCTCTACGCCCGCATGCAGTTTAATTGGTTGCTATCTGAGTCACCGACGATTCATCGTTAACTGTAATGGTTCTTGCTCCTCGATGAAGTCAGCTCTGAATGTAAATGTAATGTAATGTAAAATTCCATATCTATGCGGATGATCTGCAAGTTTACTATGGTGCTCCAAAGACTCATCTCAGTGAGTCTGTGGCTATCATTAACAGTACTCTTTCAGGAATTGCTTGATGGACTGGCTTGTTCGTTAATCCATCCAAAACGCAAGCAATGGTCTATTCAATACGTGCTTCAAATGTCGCTAATGTGTCTGAACTACCTGACCTGAGCATTTTGGGACATAACTTTGCGCTTTCGGCTAGAGCGATCTCTAATCTTGGCCCTCTCGTGGATCCGGGTCTCACATGGGAGCTTCAAATTAACAATATCTGGCTAGGGTATATTATGTCTTGCGTTCTCTCTATGCCGCTTCCCAACATTCTGATGAGGTCACTCGCACAAGACTCTTCTCAACTCTAATCATACCACATTTCTTCTACGCTGATGTTGTTTTGTTTCAAATACCCTGTGGTAATATTAATAAACTTGTTCGTGCATTCAATGCCTGTGCCAGATATGTTTTTGGCATTAAGCGTAGATCACATGTTCCCTCTACACTCATTGAGGTGCTTCTCACCTGGCTACCCTGTATGTTCTAAATACTCTGATGTTTATCTTCAAGGCTACCCAGATATGTGGCTGGTCGGTTCAATACGGAGGGAAAGGCGCTTTCATGCGGGGGGGCACTCTTTGGAATCAACTGCCTGATGAAGTCAGGCGTAGTGATTCCCTGAAGTCATTCAAAAATGAGGCTCTGGAGTTCTTGAGGGTGGTTTCCAGATCGCTTTCCGCTGCATAAATCATATATAAATATTGCTACATGTCGATATATATACTCACTTAATCATATTTTAATAGCAATATAATAACCGGCTCAACTTCTAATCCTCTCGACAATATCTTATTCAGTGAATGGCATATTGTTCTTCCATTGGTACTCACAATCACACAGTCAAGTTAAGTCATTTGGAGGATCAACGTAAAACATAAAAACTTAACAGATGATTTATCTTTCTTGATGTATATAGTAATGTATTTGGGTATGTTTAATCTCAAATTCAAGCATAAGTATTCTTTAGTTACCTACACTAAATGATAATTCATTTTGACTGATAGTATACAGTTATGTTTAATCTCAAGTTCAACCATAGGTGTTCTTTGGTTACTTACACTAAATGGTAGTTCATCTTGACTGATAGTATATGGTTATGTCTAATCTCAAGTTATTCATTTTGCTTGATGTATATACTAATGTATATAGTTATGTTTAGTCTCAAGTTCAACCATAAGTGTTCTTTGGTTACCTACACTAAATGGTAATCCATTTTGTGTGAACGTATACGGTTATGTTTAATCTCAAGTTCAACCATAGGTGTTCTTTGGTTACTTACACTAAATGGTAGTTCATTTCGTTTGATAGTATATAGTTATCATGTTTAATCTCAAGTTCAACCATAAGTGTTCTTTGGTTACATATTGCATATTGTTGTTCCCTTAGTATTCACAATCACACAGTCATGTCAAATCATTTTGAGAACCAACGTAAAACGTAAAAACTTAACAGATGAGTCATTTTGCTTGATGTATATAGTAATGTATTTGGGTATGTTTAATCTCAAATTCAAGCATAAGTATTCTTTAGTTACCTACACTAAATGATAATTCATTTTGACTGATAGTATATAGTTATGTTTAATCTCAAGTTCAACCATAGGTGTTCTTTGGTTACTTACACTAAATGGTAGTTCATTTTGTTTGATAGTATATGGTTATGTCTAATCTGAAGTTATTCATTTTGCTTGATGTATATACTAATGTATATAGTTATGTTTAGTCTTCAAGTTCATAAGTGTTCTTTGGTTACCTACACTAAATGGTAATCCATTTTGTTTGAACGTATACGGTTATGTTTAATCTCAAGTTCAACCATAAGTGTTCTTTGGTTACCTACACTAATTGGTAATTCATTTTGTTTGATGTACATAGTCAAATTTAATTTTAAGTTCAGGGTTAGGTGCTCAGTGTTCACTGGTTGCCTCTACTAGATATACTGTTTAGTCGCTTAGACCCTCTATTACTTGTCGCCATTCTATTTACTTTTATATATCTGTTCTCCGGCAACATGTCATATCATACTAGAAATCATGCGACAAATCGTACTACAATTTTTAAATTCTTGCTTTTGTTTTCATTCTTATTAATTTTCTATGGAATTATAATTTTTCTTTTGCTGCTCTAAAGTATATCTATGCTATGCTATATCTCCTCTAAGCCTCCTATACTCTACTCTTAATTGTTTACGTTCAGTTTTGAAGAGAAAGAAGAAATTACAATGCAAGCATACTAGCCATGCGAGTGAACTCATAGGTAAACATGCAAATAACCACAATGCATAATGCCGTGTGAACTTTGAGTGTAGCGAAAAAGCTTACTCGACGCTTTGTGTGTTTGTGCATTGACCGATTTCAGGTGATCGATCGGTGTGAAATTAATTTTAAATTCTAAATACTTTTTGCGATATTGATTAGGTAAGCGATTTTCATAATGTATAAAGAGACTGTAATTTATTGAATAAATCAGAGTTTAATTTTGACTCCACTTGGTATACATTGATTAAGCGATCTCCCTTAGCTCCGAAATGGAAGTATTAAAAGGTAATTGAGCCTATTGGCTCTCAGCCCTCAGCTTGACTGCACTTTGAGCTTCTTAGCTCTAAATTCAATCAAGTTAGCTAAACTCTACTTTGAGTTTCATACCTCTGCCCAGCGAGGCATCATTTGCAACAAGATTCATTTATATTAAAACCAAACTTTGAGCTTCACTGCTCTCACTTGGTCGAGATATAAGAGTATAGAGCCGTTGTCAAGCTCTACCGCTTATATCTCCTCGTTAATATAAATTTATTCTTTCTTTCTTTCCGGTCTCTTTGGATAAGAAGTAGAATCAACAGAAGTGGTAAAAAGATCATTACACTATGTAACTCGCTCTGATCTACCCAGTGCTCAGCGTGCTTTTGGCAATAAATAAATGCTTATGTTTATGTTTAAAAAAATTATTTCTTTGCTTGGAAATCAGGAAAATACTGCCGATGCAGGTAAGTATTCACAAATAATTAAAATGAATTAATCTCTAACAATAAAAAAAATTTCTTCCAGTCCACGGAAATGCGGTGGAAATAGAAAACTTCGCTTCTGATACAGGTAAGTATTCACAAATAATTATAAACAATTAAATTCTACCAATAAAAAAAGTTTCTTCCAGTCCACGGAAATGCGGTGAAAACAGGAAAATTCACTGCCGATTCAGGTAAGTATTCACAAATAATAAAAATTAATTAATTTCTACCAATAAAAAAATGTTTTTCCTGTCCCCGGAAATGCGGTGAAAATAGAAAACTTCGCTGCCGATGCAGGTAAGTATTCACAAATCATTATAATCAATTAATTTCTACCCATAAAAAAAATTTCTTGCAGTTCACGGAAATGCGGTGAAAATAGATAAATTCACTGCCGATGCACGTAAGTATTCACAAATAATTAAAATGGATTAATTTCTACCAATAAAAAAATGATCTTCCAGTCCACGGAAATGCGGTGAAAATTGAAAACTTCGTTGCCGATGCAGGTATTCAGGTATTCACACACTAAACTTTCTTAGAATGATTTGCACTAATAAGGAAAACTATTTCTCTCACAGCAAATGCTTGCAAAACAGGAAAATTCCCTATCCATCAAAACGACTGAATTATTTTCTTACAAAACTCGAATAGAAATCTGCCGAGCCGTTCGAATACCGCACTCGTTGCTTGCACAGAACTAACTCACTTCATTCCGCACCATCTCTCTCGTCTTGCAATGGAATCAGCCAACTTGCCGGCGCATTGTTTTTACAGGCAAAATCCGCATTTGTGTGCTTGTGTGCCCACCGCTAGGCGAGCATTTTTGTTTCTATGATATTTTGAGCAATCAGCTAACATCTGTGGTACTGCCTGAGTTTGGGTGGGTGTGAGTCACTCGACTGTACTTTGGTAGCAGTAGAATATATGCAGTTAGGGATAATTTTCTAGGAATTTTCGGCGGGCCTACCATAATACATTGTGTGATGGTATCATGCGATGTTTTTCGGCTTGGCGATTTACAGTGTTCGTCTCTGGTATGTTGGCTGATTAACGCTAAGATTTACACCAAACATTGTAATTTGTGCGCGTTTTTTTCTTTTTCTTCCTTCCAGAATTTCTTTTTTCTTTGCTTTTAGTATATGTGCCTTATGGAAAAGTAACCTTTTTCCCCTTTTCAGGTGTTTTGGAGAAGTAAGCAAAAGCTCATAGTACTTTACTTTTGTACATGCAACATCTAGGAAGTACTAAGATTCCATCTGAAACAGGTCCTAAAGTCTAAAACTCTCACTCCTAGAGAAAAATTATGTTAAAACAAATTGGAGCCAAATATGTTTTCTTTCAAATGGTTGTAAAAGGAATAGCATATAGAATAAATTTATGGAAGTTATAGCGTTTGAGCAAAATGCAAGCTACTTTTAAATTAAAAACAGTTGCAGTAAGACAAGGCAAGAAGACTATAATGTCGTCCGCTACGCTCTTTTCATGACTTGTGTACTTCATAGCTATAGTGGACAACAGTGCAGTAGTTTTTCAGATAAAAGTAACTTTTTGTATTCATTCAAACACATTAGGAGAGATGAGGCTGATATACAACTATATTTGCAACGAGAACAGTGCAGTCCCACTTTTTAACAAATCATTTGTTGAGCCAAGATATCTATTGTTGAGCAAACAATTATTTGATGATTTTTCTCAACAGTTCTTTTTTGTCATCTCATCAAATTACTCACTGAAAATATTTAAATATGGTGTAATGCATATCTGTAATCATGCATCATTAAAGCATGTAATTGCATATAAATCAAATGCACATCTCCGTAAAAGAAATATGATAACAAGATTACAACTAAAGTTTGTAATTCATTTCGAAAGTTAAAACTCGAACAAACAAAAATAAAAATACAATTGACATACATACCACTGACTTATAACAATGCACTGAGCGATTTGCTATTTCATGTGGCACAAAAAATATTGTGTTTCTGGATATCACCGTTAGAGCACCCTTTAAAACGATCACATAAAAAACATGTAAAACTCAACCAATCATATGAAATTTTACATCCGAAAATCGAATTAAATTAAAAAATATATTTTCTTGTGCCCAAGTGATATTTTAATCGCGTATAAGGAATTAAACTCATTCCGACTTTAATTTTCAAAAGTTATTCTTAACTGAATTCTGCTTATGGGCAAGAGAGACGGAGCATGGTAAAAACTATCTTTACCTTATTCCTTCTGCGGTGATTACATCTGTAGCCAACATAAAAACATCAAATGGCATAAGCGAATGTTCCTGCATGCAATATTTTGTGTTGGTAGCTCCAACTCTGCCATAGGGCGAAAGAGAGAACAATAAAACTTGTGCCATGCTTTCCTATAGGAAAATGACAATACGCTCAGTCCATTGTTATAAGTCAGTGATACATACAGATTTGTATGTAATCACTTTTGTGTGAATCATTCATACCTCGTTATGAATGAAGTAAAATAAAAGCGCATCAGATTACAGCGCAAGCAGAAAATAAATTACGTATGTACAGTGCACCAAATTTCTCAATGGCAACAAAGAACGTTACTCACGTGAGGTCACCATTTCTTTTATAATGATACGGTGAGAAAATTATGGAATGTAGGTAGCTTTAAGAAATTAATGTAAATAGCTTACTTAGCAATAATTAGCGATTATAAATAAGGTAGCATTAAGAAAGAAATCAAGAATAAAGTTGTGACCATTGACTGTTAAAGTAAATGTGTTATTCTTCAGAACGCAGCGGCAATTAACCAGGCGTTCTCCATTCTAAAGATATAGAGGCATCTTATCCAGATATCTTCTCCATAAAGATATTGAGGCACTCCAGCCAAATATCAAGTAAGGATCGAGGCATTCAGCCAGATCCACAGGTAACGTTCATTTCTTTGCCTTTCGTGAATATTGAGGCGACACGCCATATATTCGGCATTGTAATTAATCAATATAATCATGCGTAGAATATTGGACATCGGCGAATACGCCAACCCATCGGCAACCAGCGTAAAGGCAAACAAAACAATGAGTAATTTTATTTAACAAATATGCAGGATTATAAAACGATAGTTCTTATACCCTAGATGGAATGTATAGGTTATACTAAGTTTGTCGTTCCGTTTGTAACAGCTCGAAATAATTAAGGTAGAGCAAATTAGATTGGACGCCCACGCATAATATTAAAAGATATTTTGATCTTTGCATGTCCGTCCGTGTGTCCCCACGATAACACGAGAACGCGCATACTTAGAGAGCTGAAATTTTGTACACGGACTTTAGAAAAAAGTAAAATTCACTTCGAAAATAAGACAAATCGGGCAACTCCTTCGTGAGGTTGCCATACAAAGATTTCGTTTTCCACTATATATTTGGAAACTGCCCTAGAACGCGTCGACTTTGAGAGCTGAAATTTTGTACATGATGTTGTCACTGTACTAGCAAATAAAAATTCAAACATGGATTAAATCGGGCAGCTCCTTGGTGTTGCCGCATAGCATTTTATGCATACGGTGAAAACAATCAGTCCAAGACTATTTTATTGTACTAAAAACTTCTTCAGAATACGAAATCCTATAAAATTGGTTAAAATCATTTTTTCTGTCCTACAAACCGTTCTAGAAATATATGCGAAAAACCACTTCAAAAATCAAACGTGCACAGAAATTTCATAAGGGCATTCATAGGGTATCACAAGAATTGGTCTTAGACCAATTCTAGCCTTTTTACTTGTTTTTTTAATTAATTTCGAGATATATGCTGTAATTCCTTTACTGAGTTATTATGCTTGGTTTTAAAAAGTTCTGAATTGTTTTGCGAGGAAAGAATATAAGGAAAGCTTCACTCCCTTACTTGGATCACATGTTATTTCTATAAGTAATTGTGTGACCTGATTATGAATATGAAGTCAAGATAGTCAGGTCATTTACCCGGGAATACGAAAGTTAGTAGAAATACTGACACAGCTACTACAATTAACTAGTCAATAAACTGTCACACGTTAAATTAAAATAGCCGAAACTGAAAATTAAAGGTAGATTCTAGCGGAAATTTATGTTTATATTTCTCATCTTCTCTCTTTTGAGTGGAAAATGACTGAAAAGAGTTTAATGTCCATTGTAATCTTTATTTTTTATAGAAAAATGACGGAATAAGGGAGAAATCATTAAAAATACGTATATGGAACACTTTGACGTCATTTTTATAATGAACTAATTATTCAGGTGATCGAAAACAACACGTAATCGCTGGGTTAGTGAGAAATAAAAATCAGAGCTACAAATTCATGTAAAAATTAGCTGTTTTAAATATCTTGGCAATATAGAGGCAGAAGAAAATGAAATTTGGCATATCTTCGACCCTTTGGCTCCCCTGCAAGAGATAGCATGCTTAGTTTCTTTGTGCTTTTGCACGACTAAAATTACATTTTCGATCGGATAACTTCATAACAGTAAATTTGGATGTAAATATAGGGAATAATAATAAGAATAAGGAAATACTTTTTTAGGAATATGAAAAAATATTTATATACACATTTTTATTGCTTAAAATATTATATTTCTACAAATTTTTTTTAATGGTAAGTGGAAGGGGGCACCAAATATATACCCGGTATAAAGAAAAGTGGGAGAGGTATTTTTATACCCTAGATGGAATCTATTGGGGTATACTAAGTTCGTCATTCCGGTTGTAACACCTCGAAATAATGACGGTAGAGGAAAATGGATTGGACCACCACGCATAATATTAAAAGTTATTTTGATTTTTGCATGTCCGCCGTCCGTCCGTCCGTCCGTCTGTCTATGCGCACGATAACTCGAGAACTCGTACACTTAGGGAGCTGAAATTTTGTACACGGACTTTAAAAAAAAAGTAAAATTAAGTTCGAAAATGAGACAAATCGGGCAACTCCTTCGTGGGGTTGCAATACAAAAATTTCGTTTTCCGATATATATTTGAAAACTGCCTGAGAACGCGTCGACGTAGAGAGCTGAAATTTAGTACATGGTGTTTTCATTGTACTAGCAAATGACATTTTAAAAATGGACTAAATCGGGCAACTTCTTCATGGTGTTTCCATATAAAAATTTAGGTTTTTTACGTATACTGTGAAAACGATCAGTCCAAGACATTTTTATTGTACCAAAAACTTCTTCAGAATATAAAATCCTATAAAATTGGTTATAAACATTTTTTCTGTCCGACGCTTTCTAGAAATATATGCGAAAAACCACTGCAAAAATCAAAATTGCTCAAATGGGTGCCCATACGAAATTTCCTACGGACATTCATGTAGGGTATCATAAGAATTGGTCTTAGACCAATATTAGCTTTTTTATTTGTTAGTTAGCGTATTGGATATTTTATGTGAATCATATAACTATTTCAAACAACATTTTCATATTTTTTATAAGGCATATTGAAATATCCTTTAAATCTTAAGAAAGGATAGACTAAACAACTTAAATGGCAAATTTTGTGCAACCAGAATAGTATTATATCAAGATATTCGATCATAACTGGAAAAACTGAAAAATTTCCTTTTTTTCCTTGAAAAAGTACTCGAACGGAAACTTAAATAGACATCCCCCAAAGACATGTTGTATGTACACAATTTTACACACTTGCCCTCTACATTTAAAAAAAGAATTTGCATGAACTTTGGCATCTAAGTTATTATGGTGAGGGGGCTTGACTCAATAACTACCAAAAATTATACGTTTCTTTCAGTTTCGTGGAGTTTTGAACAATTCATAAAATGTTGAAACAACAAGTGATTTGTTGATAGCATAAATTTGGGAATTGTTGAAACAACAGAAGATTTGCTTCATCAACAATTCATCCGAAAAAACAACAAATCTGCATGTTGAGACAGTAAACCCATTTGTTGGATTAACAAATCAAGCTAATTGTTGAACCAATAATTTGAAATTGTTGTCTGAACGAATCTTTTTTTTCAGTGTAGTTTTACGGTACATGATAGTTTTTTTTTCATCCTTCAGATTGACAATGAAATGGCGGAATATTTCGGAGGCGCCTCTGCAGTAGACCGACCACATCAAAACCCTTGTAAGTTGTTGAAATACTATTTTTGCATTTCTTAACCAAAATATTGTTGTTACATATGTATCTAAATTATATTCGTATTAGTTCATAGCTATCATCTATTAGGCTAAGTACTTCCACTAGCTCGAGCCTCAGCTTTCGATTTGTGTTTTTTTTTACATTTAAGAACCTTAGAATTCGTATTGCTATGCCTAGGAAATATATAAAGTTTATTTGTCCAGCTCTTTGAGTATTTTGTGATTTGTAAGTGTAATACCCGTGTATTTTGATTATTGCGTAACGCTCGCCAAAAATTAGCTTCCTGATTTAGCGAAACGAGATTGTTAGATCTGAATTGATAAATCGTTTTAACGTAATGACGCTCTAAATGTGCTTTTCTCTCTTTCATTCTTCCGGAACGCTTTCTTAAAAAGAGGGTCGCCTAGGTCCACTTTTCAGGTCAATAGGGGTATTGCCAATATTTTTGCCAGCAATGTTAATGGGGGGATGGGCCCATGACGACTATCCATCAAGACTTCACGAAGATTTACAGGTAAGTGGTGTAAAGGGTCCTTTCATGACCAGATGTGTGCGACGGTTGTTTTTTGCAGGCAAAATAGTTTTTGTATATGAAGCCTGACAACGACAGGTTTTGGTGTAATCCACCCTATACTCTCCACCACTAGCATAGATGTGCTAGCGTGCCTCCATGCATATACAGTGCATGTCAAGATGTGACTTCTACGGTCTTGATGCTCGTAGTAGTCTTGATCCGAATGAATTTTTTTTCATTTGCCTCTTATACACCCTGAATCCCGTAATATACGTCTTTTTTGTTGTAATCTTGGAGATCGTTCCTTACGCCGGCTCAGATTGTACAGCTAAACAAGATCACCTCCATTGAATCCTGCTGAATTCACACGTAAGTCATGACGGATCTTGATCCGATCAGTATTTGCTGCAAATTTTGCTCTCGTGGCATTGCGCACATCACCTCGCCTTTCCAATGGGGCTGTGACATTATACTTATAGATTTCCTTTCTGCTTCTGGGTGGTGGTGCTTTGCAAGAAGCACACCTAGTGCATCTGCGATACCATTTCCCCAAATCCTCTAGTATATATAACCAATAAAACTCTTCTCGTATTTTAGAAATTGTTTTAATCATTCCCAAATGTCCTTCAGACATTCCACGATGCATTTATTTCAGATCATCGTTGAATTTTAATGCCTGTACGACTATTTTCATGCGGAATATTTCGACGTTAGTTGCTTACCACTAGCATGTTAATATACCATATTCAGCGTGAAGAGAATTCCATTGAGCCCGGTAGCTTTCCAGTTTCTCAATCATCCCCAAAATATCCATCCATTTTGGTTTTCCCATCTTCTTCTTTCCAAGTAAATATAGGAGATATGTCCGGATCTTCCTGTTTTGCTGTTCGAAAGATCTCGGCGCTCCTACCTGTTGATGGCTCCACAGTTACATACTATATAGCAGCTGTTGTCTCTTTTTCTTTCTCCCGGCCACAATGTTTATATTTAGGTTCGCATGGATGTTGTACAAAGGCTTCTGCATTTCCGTGAATAAGTCCTTTCTTGTGTGGAATCTTTAAGCCATTAGGTTAAAGTCTAGTCTCTCCACAAATACATTGCTCCCTAGCTCGCCAAATATAGCAAACTTCTATCCCTTCCTTTTCCATTGATTCTCTTCGACGGGGCGTGTCCAAACATATTACAATCCCACCATAGAAGGACACTACGTGAAGGGGTGGCCAGTGATGATTCCATTCTGTTGCAAGTCTGTTGTTGCACTCAGCATCTTGGCAATTCTCCTTTCCTCTTTTCTCCTCGTTTCTACTTGTGGGTGTTTCCTGCAGGTCCTTTGAAGATTTCTCGGTCTATTGCAATTGCAACATCAAAAGACACCTTGTGAAGGAGTGCTCTGTGACAACTGCATTCTATTGCAAGTTCATTCCTCCACCGAAATTTGTAATGCATGGGCTTCTGCTATTGAATTCTTTCCTTCTAGCCTTAATGCTTGTTGTAAATTTTCATCTGCAGTTGCGCTAGAGTATGAAATAAAAGCTAATCCTTCCACACCAGCCTGAAGTTGTTGTAGTGTTCCGCCATACTTTTAAAACCTGTTGCGTAACTGCAAGCGATACACTTGCTGCATGTGTTAATCCACATCTTGTAGCTCTATCGACTGCACCAATGAAGTATAACCACGGTATAGTTTGTAATAACTCTGACGTACAAATTCGAAGTACTAATACCAGAGCGGTAGCCATGTCTACATCATTTCATCCATCTACTTGGGAGGCTGCCTCGAATTCGCTTTGAAAATATGCCACGAATTTCGTCCATTCATTGAAGGTTTCTTCTACCTGCACCGGATATTTGAGTCTCTAGATTCAGACGTTGATAGTGTTTTATCCTATCCACATCTTCTCTAAGGTTGTCATGCTGCTCAGTGAATTTTTCTTGAGCTTCCCACACTTCCTACTCGATTCCTTCAATTTTAAAATTTTGTTCGTCTAAAGCAGTTTTCAGAGTATTCTTCTGTTCCTGCAGAGAATTCTTTTGTTCCTCGAAGCGACTTTCTAGCGATTTCGTCTATCCATCTAAGCGGGATTTCAGAAAATGCTTTTTTTCGTACAAACGAGTTTCTAGAAAGTTATTTAGTTCTTCCAAACATTCGTGCAGATATTTCTTTTGTTTTTCCAAATATGCTTACAGAGAATTTTTCTGTTCCTCATTAACTTTCTTCTGCTCATCTAAATGGGATTCCAGATAATTCTTCTGCTCTCCCAGGGATTTCTTCTGTTCCTCAAGAAAGTTTTTTCTTTTATTCAAAGCGTTCTGTTTTTCCTCAAAACCATTCATCGTCTGCAGGGCTGAAAGCTCCAATTTACTCACTAAATCACCCAAAAGCTGTACAGGGTTCATCCCAGACTCTTCTTCGGCTTAAAATTCTTGCGAAGTGTTTTCGAAAATAAATGTTTCAGCATTCCTTCCTTCCATGTCCAAAGTTTGTCTAAGTCACTTGACCAAAACATTCTTTGCACCTACGTTTCTTCAACTCTACTTTCAAATCCTGCATTCGAGCCTCGGTCAGTTTGCGTTTCATTGCTTTAGTTGTTTAAGCACAAAATTTTACACTCTTTCACAAAATTAATAACTCTTTGTTTTAAGTAAAATGACGCCACTTTATTTGACGAATTTATTTCACTTTGTTTTCGAGCCTTTTATCGTTATTTGTAACACAATATTTCAAATATATTGCACAAGTCCACATTATTATACTCCACTGTTTATTTTTATTAAATTCAGAAACAATCACGAATCAGCTATACTTGCAATTACCCCTACTGCTGAACTTCAAGTTATCATAATCCAATACTTTCTTCTATTTATTCGCTATCAATTCTATTCACTGTACTGTCTAATGTAGGACTTACTGACAAGTTAAGTCAAGTCAAGAGTTTTTGACACGCGATTTACGAATTATATCGAATTATATCTAAATTTTAAACCGAGCCGATATCCCGTGATATTTGATAGTTTTTACTTACAGGCTTTTATTTTGGCCTAGGTTCCACTTATGCGTTTAATGCACTTTACACTTTAATTGTTTGAATAACTATTAATTTTATATTTCACGATGTCGATAAATTATTATCAGCTTATTGCGCGACGGCAAGGTGTATTCTTGTCTGTTATTTAATAATTTTGGGATCTAGAAGAACTGGGATGTTGGATTGGAGTGGGAAGTTGTGGAATGTTAGAGATTTCTCTACGTTGCTGAGGGTTGCAGACTGGCGTTTCTTCCAACATGATAAGAAGTATCCCGAAAGTCCAGAGTGGTCCAGCGTTGATAAATCCTACGATGGTCGAGGTGCCAGGATGGTGTCCTATCCACGATGGTGGCTTCCTATACTAGTGAAGAAAGTAAATCTTTCGCCCAGGTAATAAATATTTCTCATTTCCGAGTCGATTAGATGAAGAGGTGATAAGTAGTGGAAGTTTTAAACTTGTAGTTGCATTGAAAGCTGGCTAATGAGGAGGTTAGGATGTTGAGAGATCTTCCCGAGTTGTTTGACCGCGAGAGAAAGGAGATAGTCCTCGATTGGAGTGATGTTCGCCCTGTCATACAAAAGGGTGTTGTGAAAGTAGTGTCCGTCAGGTTTCCTGGACACTCCTGTACAGGCCCTTAGGATCTTTCTTTCGAGGGCGCTGATTTGCTTCATATAGGATGTCGAAATGGTGTGCCAGATGGGGAAGCAATAGCAGATGATTGGGCGGATGAGCTGTTTATATATAAGCAGCTTTGTAACTTTCGGGAGACAATTTCTCCTTCTGATGATAGGGTTGAGTGGGGAGTAAGCGTAGTTGGCTTTCCTTATGGTTAGCTTGGTGTGATTGTTGAATTTTAACAGATTATTGAAAGAGGCACCAAGGTATTTGGTGTTCTTTGAGGGCTGAAGCTTTTCGTTATTGACCTCGATTTCGATGTTGTTGGCACGCGTGTCGAGGTTGGGTCTTCCCCTTGTGGAGGGATTTCGGAAGCAATTCATTTCAGATTTGTTAAGGTTTATTTTGATGCCACACATACTGTAGCATTCGTCGAGTTTGAGGACAAGCCACTCCACTTTCGTAGCACCGAAATTGGATGACATAGATTGGGCGTACGCAAGGGAGTCATCAGCATAAAGTAGTGTGGTGGAATTTGAGTCGTTGGCAGGCTGATCATAGGTGAACAGATTGAAAAACGTTGGTCCGAGGACCGAACCTTGGGGGAGAGCAGCACTGACTGATGTTGCCTGAGATTTGACATTCTCAATTTCTATGTAGATATTGCGGGATGACAGAAAGCTATATATAACCCTGTTGAGATAAGGCGGGAAGTCAAGGTCATGAAAATTTTTTTACTGTGGGAATGTTATCGCGTAATGCTGAAATAATGCCGGGATCTTGAATTTAAATAGAGCGATCGGTGAACGATAGAGGATGTTAATTTCAAATCTTGGAAGTCGAAAGGTTGTGCGACTCCTAATCGGTCTTGTTAAAAGTTGTCAGTAATAAGTGCAAGTATTAAGTCTCAAATCATAAGTTTGTGAAAAATAGTAATTAAATAAATAGTATTATGAATAAAACAAAATTAGTAATCTTGTATTATTTAAAAAAGAAGAGTTGTAAAAATATACACAACAATTTGGCGCAGCCGGTAGGATCGTGGAAGCCATTTCAATTTAGTGCTTGAAAATCCGCGATCCTGCAAAGAACCAAGGGGTTAAAAAAAAACAATTAATTTATCGCCCCCAACGCTCGGGGATACCAAGCTTTAGCTGCCTCTGCTAATAGAAGCAAGCAGTACCCGATAGCGTATAATAAGGTACCAGCGAGGGACTCCCGTGGGCTTCATCCCTGCCCAATATATAGATGAAAAAGAACAGCCAGCCTAAGTCAACCGAAGAACAGGAACTAATCCCGCAGCAGACGACAACACTTCCACAAAGTTCCTTGCTGGACGAACCTAAGGACAACACGTCCCAGCTAAACGGAAGCAACCCAGAAGATACGGAATCTCCAGTGTCAGACGACACAAAGGACAGCAAATCTACACTCAGCTCTACGCCGTCACCAGCAGAGACATCAAATCATCACAAAGGAGTTAAACTAAGGAGCGGGACTGTGTTGCGAGGTCCCGTAGTACAAATAAGCTCTAACAAATTAGATTTATATTTGTAATTCTTAGAAGAGAAAGTGCGAGAACAAATAAGCTTTCGATTGCTCAGTGTGACGCCACGGACAAACACTTACCAAAATCTAGAGAACATAATCTCGGTAAAATAAAAAGTTCAAGGCAGACACAGAGCAGTTCAGAGCCGAAATAAAAAACTTTAAAGAATTCTCGCACTCCCTCGAAGTTATCCAAAATATTAGTGGTAACAATAAGGCAGTGCTAGACTTAAGTAAAGAGTTAAGTGAAAGTGACTATACGAGTGACCCCTTTTTAAATTTGCTTGGTGATTCCCTTCTGGAAACATGTCTTGAAGAGCTTAGTGACAGCCATATTTCATCCCTCAGACAAAGCTGCTCACCAAATTTTAAAATATCTGTTGACTACGCCAAGGTAGTTAAGTTAACGGCACAAATGGTTCCACTATTCTCTGGTGAAGCCAGCCCGTATATTAGCATTGAACAAACATTTTTGGGATGTTGTAAATAAGTACTTCAATGCCTTAGTGAAGAAGAAAAAGGTGCATTTTTGCAAATTTTGCCCACGCGCCTCCGTGGTGAGGCATATCAAATGGTTAACTCCTCCAATTGGACCTCCCTGGATGATCTAGAGGCCCTTTTAAACGGGGAATAAGTTAAGAAACTAATTACCTGTCATCAATTTCCTTCAGAAAATTTTATAGTTTTTACTCAAAGGGTAAAGCAAATCTTCACTCAGTGCAAACAGGCAGTGGAAACAAAATACGGAGCAGACGTGTATAAAAACACTAAGCCCCAACTCGAAGATTTTGCTATGACTGCTGTCAAAACAGGATCTTCAAGCCCAGACTTAAGCACATATCTGCTAGCTCAGAAAGAAAATTCCTGGGAGGAATTAATCCAGAAGGCATTGGACATGGAGAAATTACAACAATCCCTCACTCATTCTTCTATCACAGGCTTCCAGCCACAAAACAATTTTTTGCCTTTCTCTGGCCACATTCCTCCCACGTCAAATAACCATACTCAGAATGTGGCTTATTATCCATCTGGATCACAGATCTCACCTAGCTCTGCTCAAGGATACCATCCTATGACGATGTCACAAAATTTACAATCAATAGCCCCACCGAGGTCTGCACTAAACCCGGCGGCTAATATATTCCCGTTTTGTGGTCGAAATGGACAACAGACACGTCAAGTGAACCCTAGAGGGACTCAAAATTCTATTAAAGCTCGAATCTCCTGTAGTTTTTGTAGCATTAAAGGACATACTTACGACGAGTGTCTAAAAAGGAAGAATACTCCTTTCTGCACTGCATGTCGCAGCTATAATCACGATGTTCGTGATTGTAAACAAAATCGTCCTTTAACAAATAATAGGTTTCAAAACAGGAACACGAACGCCCCGTATAAAGCAACAATAAACCAAGTCCAAGCAAAATGCAATTTCTGTGGACTAAAAGGGCACACAGTTTCAAATTGTAATCAAAAGCGCAAATGGGTGTCGCAGAAAACGACAAGCATTCGACCAAAAACCCCTCGGCTCGACTTTAAATAATTTCAATAATAAGAAAGGGTATACTCCGTCGCCTACAGCTCAAATACCTGTAATAAAGCTACCACTAGATGTTGCCCAAAACGGTAAAGTACGTTGAATCGTGGACACAGGAGCGGAGGTAAGCTTAGTGAAACACCAAGCACTCAACACCCACGCACAGGTAAACAAACAAGAAACTTGCACACTTCAAACCCCTTTCGGTACGGGCAAGACACTGGGGAGATGCCAGGGAAATATAACTCTGCGAAATAAAATACCCTGCAACCTCCAAGTCGAACAAGACTTGCCCAATATAACTGGCGACGGACTACTAGGAAATGATTTCCTTTCAGCTCACTGCAACATTGAAGGCCCTAACCAAATACTGAGATTCCTCGCACAGAAATCAACCCAGTAGAGTTCGCAATACTCCTATCTTCAGCAAAAAATAGAACTCCTCTTTTTCCAAAGGGCCCCAAAACCCTAACACCACTAGAAGTAGAGCAAGACAATTCCAACCACAGGGTATCGCGAGTATCTCACACCGGAGGTCAAAACTCCATAGATACGCCAACAAAGCATGTTAGTAGCAAGCTGGTTAAAAGCTACGAGGCTGATGAAATCAGACAGCAAATTGTCGATCTCGCAGAGCCCATTTGTGTACCTGCTCGATCACAAGTAGTAAGGAGAGTCCCGCTAAATCTCGAGGAAGAAATGCTCTGTCTATCGCAAGAGTTAGACGATGGAGTCTTCCTAGCGAACAGTTTAATAGCTACTGGCGATATAACAGTGTTAATAGGCATCCTCAATACAAAAACACAAAATGTGGTGTTAAACAACTTCACTCTTCAACTAATCCCGTCAAAGGAGTATAGTATAGTCTCGCTAGGCCAAACATACGATACTAAAAACAAAATTTATCCTCCAGTACCATCATGGCCTTTGGATTCTTCCAGAGACGCTTGCGAGCGCGGCTCAAATCCAAAGTCAGACGGTCTTACGGATAATAAGGTTCCTTCGTCCAAAAACGTAACCAAATCAAATTCCAAAAAACAATAACCTGTTACCTGTAACCTGTAATATTACAGCATCTTTGATACACATATCCGGACTACAGCGATCCAGTAGGCAATTCTAATAATACGAGAATTGGCCAACTAGAGCAAGAACTCGATTTGGATGGTACTTTGAATACAGAGGAAAAATCTTCATTAACTCAGTTATGTTTCGAGTATAATGATATCTTCTTTTTAAAGGACGACACACTCACTCACACTAGAGCCCTAACTCACTCAATTCCTCTGTATCAAGACCAAGCCCCCATCAACCAAAAAATGTACAGGGTACCAGGAACACAAAGAGAAGTCACTAACCAACAAATGCACGAAATGCTAAAAATGACATAGTTCAACCAAGCAAATATCCTTGGAATTCTCCCCTTCTGGTACTCCCCAAGAAACAGAGCCAAATGGTGATAAGAGATGGCGAATAGTGGTAGATTTTAGGAAGCTAAACGAAAAAACAGTAGGTGATGCTTTCCCACTACCTCGCATTGAAGACATCTTAGACCAGTTAGGTCTCGCGCGCTATTTCACCACGCTTGATCTAGCCAGCGGGTATCATCAAGTACTTGTACATCCCAAGGATAGACACAAAACAGCCTTCAGCACCAACTATGGCCATTACGAATTTAAACGTATGCCATTCGGATTAAAACGGGCTCCAGCCACTTTTCAGCGCCTAATGAACTACGTTCTAACAAGTTTACAAGGCTTGGAATGTTTTGCCTATCTGGACGATATAGTCATCTACGGGAAAAATTTAAAAGATCATCATGATAAACTCCGTAAAGTATTTAATCGGCTACGAGAGTATAACCTTAAATTACAACCCGAAAAATGTTAGTTCCTTACGCGAGAAGTAGTATATCTGGGCCACAAATGCTCTAGTGAAGGAGCTCTGCCTGACGCAAGTAAAACGACATGTGTTCAAAGCTTTCCAGTTCCCCGAAAAGTGAGACAAGTGCAGTCCTTTCTAGGACTAGCCAACTACTATAGGAAATTCATCCCTGAATTTTCGAAAATAGTAAGGATGCAAAATTTAAATGGACGGAAAAATATCAGGAAGCATTCGAGAAGATTAAATCTGCAGTAGTTTCACCCCCACTTCTAATTTACCCAGATTTTACTAAGACTTTTAACCTGATAACTGATGCAAGCAATGAAGCTATCGGGGCTGTCCTATCTCAAGGTGAATTAGGAAAAGATCAACCAATTGCCTATGCCAGTCGGACACTAAACCAGGCCGAGTGCAATTACTCAACGATTGAAAAGGAATTACTTGCCATAGTGTGGGCAACCAGCAACTTCAGAAGTTACCTTCAGGGCCGAAAATTCAAGGTATATACGGACCACAAACCACTCAAGCGTGTATTCAACGTAAAAGATCCGACATCCAGACTGCTAAGGTTCCATCACAAGCTTTCTGAGTTCGATTATGAAATCGAATACAAACCAGGAAAGTATAACACGAATGCAGATGCTCTAAGTCGAATCGCCCTTTCTACGGACGAAGAGGACCCGATGCCAACCTTGCTAGTGAAAGCTACAGTTCATCACTGTATGGACTCCGACTTCGAGGAAGAGGCCACTCAACGAGAAAGGGAGCCCGCCACATGTAACGCAGTAACTAGAGCACAAGCACATAACGAGATCCAACCCACAGACACCTCCAACTTAGAATTGAAAACTAACATGACCAGCAAGAACGCAGATCCGATAAAGGCTCCAATGGACAGAAACGGAGCTACTACCAGACTTGAGCCCCTAGCTTGTCCATCAAAAAGGCCTGAAGTAATAACAAATCCTGAAGTAATCGAAACAATATTAAAGGATTATCATGACACCCCTTTCAGTGGACACCAAAGTGTCATAAAAACCTATAAAAGAAGCACACATAAATTCTGGTGGAGAAGCATAGGGACATCAAGAGGTACATAAAGAAATGCCCTAAATGTCAAATGATGAAATCATCACCTTTAGTCAAAATGCCAATGGTTGTAACCGATATTGCTGAGCAACCATTCGACAAAATATATTTAGATATTGTGGGACCACTAGAGGAAACATTGACAGGTAATAAATATATCCTGACCTTCCAGGATAATTCTACTAAATTCGTGGATTGGCACGCTATACCCAATGCTGAGGCGATCACAGTAGCGCAAACCTTCTTCGACGAGATCGTCACACGCTACCGCATTCCCAAGAAAATAGTCACAGATCAAGGAACGATTTTCCTTAGCGATCTGTTTAAAAAAGTTTGTAAATTGCTTTGTGTGAAAAAACTACAAACCTCAGCTTACCACCCGCAATCTAATGGCGCGCTGGAGCGTGCCCACAGACCATTAATAGAAAACCTGCGCACGATAGTGGATGAAAACCCCAGAACTTGGTACCAATTCCTTAGAACAGCCGGATTTGTTTATAATAACAGTGTGCACGAGGGTACGAAACTAACGCCAATGGACTGCCTGTATGGTTTTACTGCGGACGTTCCCTCTAACTTAAAATGGGATCCTGAGCCTCTATACAACCACGAGAGCTACTATCATGCGCTGCGATATAAACTACAGAAATCATACGCCACAGCTCGCAGAAATGTGTTGTCCAGTAAACAACGGTCGAAAGTCTACTATGACCAAAACGGCGGAGAACCTTTCATATAGGAGACAAGGTTCTCCTAAAAAGCGAAAAACGCAACATAAGCTCTCTCAGATATGGGTAGGACCATATTTAGTAACGGGAATTCCCAGTCCCGTGAACAGCACCCTGAAAATAGGAAAACGAATCGTCACTGTTCATAATAATAGACTAAAACCGTACTATGAATAAGATAGTACGACAGTTCCAAAGCTATCGATCAGCCTAGCCTAGGTCACCCCTTCTACTTACCCCCTTAGTCAAAACAACTTCCTGTTATAATATAGCGTGAGTTCATGAATCACTTTCTATTCAATCAACAGTACATCGTGCAATTTTCGAATCTTTATCTTTTCGCCACTATGAGAAAGAAAATACAGGCAAGCTACCAGAGCTTCAATGTCAAGGACAAATTGATTGATGGATAATCAAATCACCTTGACCTTGTACTCCCTTCAGCATATGATGTGCAAGTTGGATTTTCAGAATCTTCAGCAACATACTGATCAAATAAAAAGCATACTTACTTCCAACCCATTGGACTAGTTACTTACCGTCCAACAATGGGGACAACCACACTACTTCGACACTATTCAACTACAAGCTCGAAGCTTGCACCTTGGAACCACCAAGGTTCAGTCAGGCTACAATCCTTAGAAAAGAAATTTTTTTTTCTTCTCCTGCTCTTCCCATTTTCTCTCCTTTATCAAAATGTGGCGCATTATTCGACACCCACTCGAACTTGAGAAAACCATATTTTCATGTTCACTAATTGCTTGGGACACACCAAATTTACCTGGAGTATCGAAACGCGGTGAAAGGCCGCAGTAACACTTTTCCCTACACCCATTACCGTATCAAAGGACGCCGTTCGTTATCCGCGCCTCACTTAATACGCATTAGTTAATCTACTTGCTCAATTAGGGCAATCGTAAAGTGTGTAACTAAATAACCTTCACCACGAGAACGAATTAATATAATGTTGATAAATTCACTGCCAACAAATTCCGAGTAAGGTAGAACCAGGAGCCCAAAACCTTGAAAAAAGATATTCCCCAACATAATTCAAGCCAACGCTCTGACATCGAACCTTCATCTAGTTTTGATTGCTAATATATTATAAATCCCAATTCCTTTCCGATTTATTTTCAAACAAATAACCAGCCATCCAGAGCCAAATACACCTGAGCACTCTACTGGCGGGAACGGTGAAAGTTAACACCTTTCAAATGCCGGGCCTGTGTACAGTTAGAGTTGCAAATAATAAGGTTTAAAGTTCTGGTAAAAGAACAAATTGCATTCTGTATAATTCCACTTAATAAGAGTGGTGTACACGACGAGCGCAACATACCGTACCCCCTCCAAGTTGAGGTAACCAGATTTGCAAAAGAAAAAAAAACTTAATAGGAAAGAGTTTTCTTTTTGGGAACTTGCTGCGTATGGCTTTGAGAATAATAAAATATATATATATAAATAACGCAATCGGAGAGATAGTATTTTACATACCTCTTTTCTCAAACTTGAAGGAACAATGTCGGAAGTCTATGTGCTATCTATATATTTTTTTTAAAACAAGGTGAACTGGTTCTGCCTCGCCGAACGAAACAAAAGCTACCACAATTTTAAAGTTTTTTTTTTTAAATTGCGGGAGTTCAAGTTTGAATACTCCCGCACTTTTCGTGAATGCACTCAACATTCTCATCACGGATAACAAACGACTACCTTTAGATATCCATCGTACTGACCCTATCCCAAACTTGGAAAACTATTATACTCCCATTACTTAAATTCAGATATACTGAAAAAAGAAAAAAAAAATTATGACAGTAATCTCAAGTTAGACCAAATCAATTATTAAATTGATTTCATTACCTACTAAAGACTATTTCTCTAGAGAAAAGCGTGTATAGGCAGAAACTCTGTGTATACTCATCAATATAACTGAGGACCCTCGCCTGCTGATAACAATCTTATAGCACATTTTGATTTTCTTCCTACTTCAGAAATAGAGTACACTCCTCCCCACTCTCTAAGGAATCCGTCAAAACACCCTGGTTTTACCTAACAAAACCAAACTGTATCACTAATTGCAACACGTTCCAGTATACATGGAAGATCCGAATTCGCCCGTTACCAAAGTTCTTTATAATCGATTCATACGATTGTCTGTCTTCCGAATTCGTCCGTTACCAAAGTTCTTTACAATCGATTCATACGATTGTCTGTCTTACGAATTCACCCGTTACCAAAGTTCTTTACAATCGATTCATTTACTGATTCATACCACTGTTCTCTGAAACAAGTATTGTGCCATTGGGCCCTACCTACAGCTGTTCTCACACCGCGAGGGAATATTGTCGTAATATGACTAAGAACCATTAGGAAAAAATTAGCCTGCCAGCAATACGTTCGCGAGAAATCTACAGGTGTAGAGAAGTAATCCTCTATATTTGATAAATAATCCACTAGAGGAGCGGATAATACCGCATTAACAGGGTAGGCTCATCTTTCACTACTGTATATACATTTTAACTACGTCAACTCACGTTTGTACTATTTTCAACGGACTCCCTTTTACGTTTCTCCAGATGGTAGTCATGTTAATACTAAACCTGATACTCGCACCTACCGGAGCGCATGATACGAATGAACCATACACGGTGACATCACTAAGTAACTCAGGAATACTCTTTGAGGAGTTAGGCAATTTATGGTTATTTCCCAGCACATGGAATATATTTACTGAGATAGACCTTACTGAATTGCGCAACCAAACTGTCTTAGCAGAACGGGCGGAAAGCCTCATGCACCAGTTATGCGTCAACGAAACCGAAACCGAGGACGTGTGTAATACCCAAAATGTACACATTCACTCCGTAATTGAAAGTATTATAAGCGAACCAACACCATACAGCAACTGGTGCCAAAATCCCGCCAGAAACGATCAATCTTCGACGGTATGGGCAATGCTATGCATTACCCCTTTGGAACAATGGATAACAATAATGAACGTGAGATATACAGTCGACTGGAAGAAATAGAGCTCGACAAAAAGGCGCTGATCGAAATAGAAAAATAGCAAATAAGTGTAGTAAAAAACACCTTGAGTAAAATCCAAAAAGCCATGGCCTCCATCATGGACAGACAGCAACAAATTGCTTATCAACTCAACAGTTAACAAGCCGCGTCCGATAAAGTAAATAAAAGGCAATTACGCCGAGAAATTATAACAAATATTTTGCTGCAAGTAGTAGAAATCGAATTCCGGCAACAAAATCTACTAGATATAAATCCAGCCAGGCAACATAATCATGTCCACCCTTTACTAATATCACACAACACCTTACTAGAAATCTACTACACGACTCATTCAAAGTGTCCGAATATACAGAAATGTCTGACAATACTCTATCAAACGTCAGAAACGCGATCTCACCTCCTGAATGGAAAACTCATAGTAAATATAACTTTACTTATCTTTAACTTACCCATTTTTAGATTGCAACAAATCCACTGTTTCCCAGTTGAAATGAATGGAAACCATTCTTTAGTGCCTGATATTGAATACTCTCATGTGGCAAGCAATACGAAAACTCAGGAATTCTTACTGTTGACACCAGACAGATTAAAAATATTCAAACGTATTACCCATGACCTAGAGGAGAATACTTTAGTTGGACGTTTAAACACGCCTATAATAAAGTCATCTAAAACTAAAGAATGCGTAATCAAATTGCTATTCAACCCTTTAAACGAAACAATCAACTGTTCGATCAGAGTCCAAATACCGCGACGAGACGTTGTGATCAAATTAAATAGACCTAATACCTGGTTATTTTCATTAAGCACACCATATGACATCCATATAACCTGTGCAAACCGATTCACTACTTCGCGTCTAGTTGGTCGAGGCTCCTTATCAATCAACGAACCGTGCCAAACACAAATAGGCGCAAACACTCTGTATTATGAGATAACAAACAGACAGCCTATCAAAATCAATCAACCAACCTATTTTCCGGTGCAGACTGATGCACAACTTGGTTTGAACTTAACATTAGCCCATCTCTCCTTCGATAGAAAAACAAATTTAACCCCCGACTTACTGATAGGCGATGAGACTAATCTAGTGATACACGACTCAACCCGATCCTTGGAAGAGATCCAAACAAAGTTAATGGCAATAGCGCAATCAGCATCGAACAAACACCCACATATTATGGCAACAACAGCTATATCTCTAAGCAGCTTCTTTCTGATTATTCTAGTTGCCCTCAGTGTAGTAAGGTACATTTACCCGAAAATCGTCAATTTTGTCCGCCAGAAAACACCAAAAATACCTAACGAGCAACACCGAGAAGAAACCCTAGAGGTTGATAAGGCTTTACCCATTAAAAGAACGCAATCACTACCCAAGACTAAGTCAATACAACTGGTATAGGGCCACTTTTACCGATTAAGTAACTTATGAATAGGGGTTATCTCTCTTATTATGGTTTTTCTAAAAGGATAGATAATAGATTTTTATATACAATAATTACCCCCTACATAGGGATAAATAATAGATTTTTTTTTGTACACTCCTTATAAAAGGATAAATAATAGATTTTTTTTGTACACTCCTTATAAAAGGATAGATAATAGATTTTTTATATGTAATAATTACCCCCTACATAGAGATAAATAATAGATTTTTTTTGTAGACTCCTTATAAAAGGATAGATAATAGATTTTTTATATATCATCATTACTCCCTACATAGGGATAAGTAATAGATTTTTTGGGACACTTCTTATAAAAGGATAGATAACAGATTTTGATATATAATAATTACCCCCTATCTAGGGATAAATAATAGATTTTTTTTGTACATTCCTTACAAAAAGGATAGATAATAGACTTTTCATAAATAATAATTCCCCCCAACATAAGACTAAATAACAGTTTAGATATAAATTTCTTATAAGTACACTCCTTATAAAAGGATATTCAGTATAATTTTTTTTTAAATACCCCCTACATAGGGATAGATCATAGATGTTTTTTTTTATATATAAATAAAATCTTTTGTTTACGCACTGCCTAGAAAAGATAAATATTAGATTTTAGCCAATATACTAAAGTACTCCGTAATTAACAAATAATTGTAGGTTCAGTATAAGTACTCCTACATCAGGATAAACATGTAGTACAAAAGTGTTAAGAGTATTTTATACCTAGCCCTTCAGGGATGGAAATTTTTTTATATACAATGTCAAACCGAACGGAACGCATAACCACCACAATCTTCCCCGTAAATTATTTCTCTACAAAGAATAATTTACTTTTTTATAGGGGAAGGAATTGTTACATAAGCCAAAAGGCTTAATTAAAATATAAGCAGAATGGCTTATATGTAATTAGACCGGCTTCAATACGAAATTTTCCCACAAAAGGCAAAAGCACTCATTTTTGTAATCTGAAAATATTTTCCCACAAATGCAAAGGAATTCAAATTTCAGTTCAAAAATACTTTCCCACAAAATGCAAAAGCATTAGTGTATCATCACAAGAACATTTTTACGGAAAGACAATGAAATCTGAGAAGTCTCTACTTTCAACAAATTCAAGTGAAAGTAAAAAATATTCATATTTCATCAAGTGCACACGCGCTTGTTACAGTTTTAATATTTCCCACGAAAATATACGCGCACCATATATGCCATAAGAGAACTCTGATAAGAACTCGGCATAACCACTTTACTTAACTTCGAGATATTTTTCGCATAACAATTGCAGCGCATGAGACTCATGTTACGAGCAAACATCTAGCCGTACATAGTTCTCTAAAATCTGAAAATATAACTTGAGAAGGGTCTGATTTCGGACAAGTGTCCAGACAGTAAATTTCTAATATACATGCGCCAATGATATGCAACGTAAGATGCATAGCTGACATGACCATTTTTGACTGTGGGAACGTCTTCGCGGAATATTGGACATGAAAATTTTTTTACTGTGGGAATGTTATCGCGTAATGCTGAAATAATGCCGGGATCTTGAATTTAAATAGAGCGATCGGTGAACGATAGAGGATGTTAATTTCAAATCTTGGAAGTGGAAAGGTTGTGCGACTCCTAATCGGTCTTGTTAAAAGTTGTCAGTAATAAGTGCAAGTATTAAGTCTCAAATCATAAGATTGTGAAAAATAGTAATTAAATAAAAAGTATTAAAAATAAAACAAAATTAGTAATCTTGTATTATTTAAAAAAGAAGAGTTGTAAAAATATACACAACATCTTCATATCATCATATTATATAGTTAAAATAATTTTCGATTTGTGTTATAATAACATGTAATCAGTCTCTATATTGCTATAAGTTAATATACATATAACTGTAATATAATATACAGACCTCTTTGCTCGCATGGAGATATCACATATAGATTTATAAATGCCGAAGCGCGAAAAGGCGTGTCCAGACTCTTTATATGAAGCCTTAAACTACGATTTATTAGAGTCCGCTTTGAATTTTTGGAAGTTTTGAGCCACCCGGAGTAGTCATGGTTGGACTTCATGTCATGTTCAATCTACACCACGTACGTGTATAATAATCGATGAACAAATTAATTACAATAAGCCCTGCAAAATGCATATAAAACAGAATAATTTTCGAAATGTGAACTGGACCTAAGGTCGAATTGAAAAGGGGCATTAATTTAGTACACGAAACATATCGGCCATTTGTGCTCTCCGTGGGCTGGCAAGATCACCTCCGGGCGGCGACATAGGAGGACAAAAAGGAGTACACAAGTCAAAAAAGAATTAATTAATTAAAAGATTCCATTGTGGAGAAATTAAAATCGTAAAAAAAAAAGAGAAAAAAGAAGTGCAGTGAGAAGCTGGGAATCTGGACAGTTTGAGTAAGGTTGTTCTTAAAAGACGTGGCAGTCTTAGGAAGTGATTGGTGATTCTCCATAAGGGCAGAGAATCCAAAGTTAAGTAGCAAGTTATTTTCCATTCTTCAGAAGTTATGATGTATTGTATTTTCTTTTTTTATTTGTTAAACTTCTGATGAATAGTCAACATTGGATTACCTAGTCCTTGTGCTTTGACTGAATTAAGGTTTCGTGGTATTGCAGAAAACTTGTTTCTTTATTATTCAAATCTGACAATGAAAAGAAACGTTAAAGTCTTCTGCTATACTGTCGTAGTGCTTCTTAAAGCGCTGTAAGACAGTCTGCTTGGCAAGTAGGAGCGATGAAGCTCTCTGTTAGCCAAGCGGCTATTCCAAGTGGGAGCTATAGAGCTCTCTGTTAGGATAGCCAGATAAATAAAAAGAAGGTAGAGCTAGAGAGCCCAGTTACCTTTAGGTGCAGCCATGTTGGAGCCAGGGAGCTCGCAGTTAGGATCTAGAATAGATACGCACCCGTGGAGTTTAATAAAAACTCTGATTTATTTCATATAATTACACTGAATTTATACATTATGAAAAGTGCTGACATTACTTATTTCTATAATTTCAACCAATCACACACCTTCAGCCATTGTTATTTTCAATCATTGATCATAATTGCTGTGCATGCAAATAATGCACAGCGGGCATTACCCAAAGTTTCAGCCAGGTAGAAGTAAACAAAGAAAGCTACAATGTAATGCTTTTCATTGATTGTTTAATCTATCGTACCATATGCTGTTGGTTTTGCTTTTCTTATTGCAAAGCAAAGGCATATCGTAAAGCTCTGCCGTCGTGTATTCATTGATACATGACACTCATATGTGCTTAATGCACTTCACTTGTCCATAAACAGGTGGATATAGCTTTTGTTTTATTTTCACATTTTGCGTGGCATTCGGCATATACAAAAGAATGCTGTGAATCACCTTATGGGTGTTTTGCCTGATCAATGTTCTTTTTTTGTTTTATTCTTTCTGCATGTACTGCAGTGAATCACCTTATGGGTGCCTTGTATGATTTACTTAATTTTAATTTAATGGTGTGTGTGTGGTGATGCGCTCTACATCCTATCCGTTAATGAAAAAAAAATGTTTTGTTTAATTAGAAAGAAATTTTTTTTGTTGTAATGAGTAATCTCAGCATTTGACATTCGTATCTATTTCTATTTTATGTACAATTGTATATATATTGCTGTATTATTTACGATTATTTAGTTTTCTTAATTTTATCTATCGTATCTAACTTATTTGTACATACCTAAGTTGTTTTATGTTCTACATATTAATCCTATTGTTAGTAAGTTTAATTATTTGTATTATTAATATATATAATTACAGATCTGTTTTATTGTAGTATATTTATAGTGTTATTCTATTCTTTTTAGCCTATTTTTATGTACTGTCTTTATTTTCTTATCTATTTCTATGTCTACATTAATATCTTTTATGTATTTTATCAAGTATGGTCCTTTGTACGGACTTTCATATTTTCTTTTATCTTCTTTTTTCAATAATACATAATCGCCTATTTTTAAATTTATTGTATTTAAATTGCTATCATATTTTTCTTTTCGCTTTCTTTTAGCTATATTTAGCAGATTTTTGACTTTTTCGTGCGATTTTTGTAAACGAAATTTTAATTCTTCACAGTAATTGTTGTAATTGTATATAGGACTTTTGTCAGTAAGATCTACATCAATGGATAAACTGGCAAGTTTTCCGTAAACTAGCTCAAATGGAGAATAACCTGTGTCTGAATGAGGTGTTGTATTATATCAGAATGTATAATACGGGATCCATTCATCCCAATTATAGTCTTGCGTGAATGATAAAAGGTATTCGTTCAACGTTTATTAACAAATTCCGTTCCCATATCTGTCTTTATTGTCTTGAAGTTACCGTGTCTTAATATGCATTCCTTAACTAGTGCTTTTGCTACACTTATTGCTTCTTTAGTTTCCATTGGAATGGCTTCGATGTATTTCGTTAAGTCACACTGTATCGTCAATATTTATCTGAATTCATTTGATACTTTTAATGGTCCAACTGTATCTATGGATATCACCTCAAAGCTTGTTGATGGTGTATGTGTTATTACCATTTTTTCTTTAGTGTGCTTCAATATTTTATTCTTTGCGCATTTTTCGCATTTATTTGTATATTGTTTATCTTGAGCTCGAATTTTAATTTTTTAACCCTTTTTATTTCATTTATGGATGTACATTCCCATGCATAAAGGTGATCAGTCTTTACGTTATTAGGGGTCTTATCTTGGGTTTTATTTTTATTTTCATTTGTTTTATGGGTCATTGCCCTTGTAGCTACTTTTATACTTGAAGTCGGTATCATTGCTTTCAAGATATCAGAATCTATTTTTATCCGTGATAGAGCATCGGCATTGGTATTCATTTTGCCTTGCTTATAAACGATTTCAAAATTGTAATCGGTTAAGTCTAGCCTAATTCTTGTCAATTTACAAAATGGATTTTTATGTGTGAAGAGACTCACTAAAGGCCTGTGGTCTGTAACCACTATAAATTTTCTACCATATATGTACGGTCGAAAATAGTTAATTGCCCAGTGGATGCCTAAAAGCTCCTTTTCAATAATTGGTTTATTGAGCTCATGCTTAGTTAGCGTTCTACTAGCATATGAAACTGGTAGATCTGATCCAATTTCGCCTGGAGATAATACTACTCCAAGTGCGAATTGAGAAGCATCTGTTGTTATGATGAATTTTTCATCGAAATTTGGATATTTTAGAATTGGGGCATTGATTAGCTTAGATTTCAATGCTGTAAACGATTCTTGGCATTCATTTGTCCAAACAAATGGTGTATTTTTCTTTGATAGAGAGTTTATGGGTTTTGCTATATGAGCAAAATTGAAAATAAATCTTCTGTAGTAATTACAGAAAGCTATGAATCTTCTTGCATCATCTGCGTTTTCAGGTACAGGATGATTCAATATTGTATCGAATTTCTTTGGATCTGTCCTAATGCCTTCTTTTGTTATTAAATGACCTAAGTATGTTACTTCGGTTTGCAAAACTTTACATTTTTGTGGATTTAATGTTATGTTGCATCTTCTCAGTTTATTGAAGGTTTTTACTAAATTTTGATTGTGATGTTTTAAACTACATCCAAAAATTATAATATCATCCACGTATAAGAATGCTTCTGAGTCTAATCCAGACAAAGCTATTGAGAGCATTCGTTGAAAACTATTAGTTGAAATTTTTAATCCAAAAGGCAGTCTTTTGAATTGAAAGTGCCCTTTGTTACTTGAAAATGCCGTTAATGGCCTAGATTTTTTGTCTAGTTCTATTTGGTGGAAAGAACTTGTAACATCTAGTGTCGAAAAGTATTTAGCTCTTCCAAGTTTATCAAGTACATCTTCTAGTCTTGTTAAAGGAAATTTGTCGTCTACAATTTTCTTGTTTAACTGTCTAAAGTCAACTACAAGACGCAATTTTTTTATATCATTCTCTACTTTTTTGGAACAATCAGCAGTGGAGAATTATATGGCCTAATAGATGGTGCTATTATGTCTTCGTTAAGAAGTTTTTCAACTTGACTGTTTATTTCCTCTATTTGGGTTTGCGGCAGTCTATAATTTTTGATGTAAACTGGATTTTTGTCTATTGTGGATATTTTTTGGGTGTAAAAACTATTTACTGTTAATTTATCGCCAGATAAATAAAAAATGTCTGAGAAGTCTTTGCAGATGTTAAGTATGGAATTGGTTGCATATTGATCCAAATTTTCTATACTTAATTCTTTGAGAAGTTTACTGAATCTTTCTTTGTTGTTATGCTTGAGATTAGTTTTTAATATATGATAATTTTTGAGTGGCTTTAATTTTGGTTCAAAATTATCTAATGTTATTTCTCTATCTAATGTGCTCAGATTTTTATGTGCGCGATGCCTTTGGCAGGGATAATGAAATTTGCTATGAAAATTCCTTCCTGTATTTGTTCATTTAGAACTATGCTATCTTCTTTAATGTTAGCATTTATTGCTTGTATTATTTCAGTTCTAGGTGGGATTCTTATTTGCTTGGAATCAGGTAATTGTGTATACATGGGCAATATGTAATTGACATCTTCAAAGAAGATTGAAATAGTGAAATTGTCGTAATGAATTTTGCATAAATTGTTTACTAGAAAATCTCTTCCTAAAATTCCATTGGTTAGAATTGTAAAGCTTTCATCAACGATGTGAAATTCTTGCGGAATTTCTTGGTCTTCTGTTCTTATTAAGGCTGACAATGTGCCTAGAGAATACGATTCTGATTGGGTGATACCTGTTATTTTGCATTTTTTATGCTTTAGAATTCCTTGTATTTCTTTCAATGCACCTATTTTTAATATGGAAATATCGGCTCCTGTATCTATTAGGAATGTTTTCTTGCCGATTGATACATTTGTACATAATGTTATGTAATTTGTTAAATGGATATTAATTTTATAAATTTTTATTTGCTTATTTAATTTATTTCCCCCGAGCAATCCACTTCGGGGTCTTGCTCGTTTCCCGACTGGGTTATATTTATTCTTCTGTGCATTGGCTTTTTATGCTCATTGGCATTTGTTGATTGTCTATTACCATTTTGTGATCTGTGATATTGATACGATTTCCTAGGATCTTTTGCATTTTTTAGGTAACCCTTTTGGTGGTTACTGCTAGCTGTATCCTGATGATATTTATTGCGAACATAGGTTTGTTAGTTGAAATTTCTTTTGGCATTGTATTTATTATAATAAAATACATTAGCCTCTTTGCTCGGTACTTCTATTTCCGATGCGATTTGTATTGCTTCAACTAGAGTCTTGGGCCTTGATGCGAAGACTGTTGTTTTGAGTGGTTCGTTCAAACCATTTTTAAATGCATTCAAAGCTAATTGATCATTCAGTTTTACGATTAGTGTTCTATTGGTTTCACCTTGCTCAGTTACTTGTAAGGTGTTTAGTTGAGCAACTAGACTTTCGATTTTTGTTGCAAAATCATTGACGTTTTTATTGGATTGTGTCACTCGTGATAATTCTGAGTGTATACTAAGCGGCGTTTTCTTTGGTTTAAAGATTTCACGTAAATTCTTTTGTAATGTCGTGAAGTCAGTAAGAACTGCAAGAGTACATAACTTGTTCCGACGTGTTTTTAAAACAAAGTTAATCAATTTCTTCTTTTGTGTTTCTTCCGCTAGGTCGTCATGCAGATATTGTACTAGATTTAGAAAATTATCTAAATTTTTGTACTCTCCGGTGAATTCCGGTATATTTGTCCATATTTCGTCTAGAGTATCGCTAGCTTTTTTTTGCAAAATTTCAGTCACAGTCTTGTATAGTTGGTCAAAATCTTCTTTCTCTTTGACGGCTAGATCTTTGCTTATGTTTGACAATTCTTTATACTTGGTAATAAAGCAATCTTTAATCTCTTCTACTTCGGTTGTTTTTGTTCGTATGTGTGCCGAAGTATATTTCCTATTTGGGGTTTTCTTGAAATTCTCGATGATATTTTTTATTTGAGACACTAATTCTCTAATGCTCATTATTTGAATCTTGGAGTTTTATACCTTGTTTGCAGTTATTTGCTTTCGTATATGTATAATATGTATAATATCCATGCAGTCATAACAACAATTCCCAATACATTTAGTATTAATTCCAGATCAGAAAGATTTCTATTATTTTGAGCTATATTGTTGCTCGTAGAACCCGCATTGTTATTTATTATAACTTCTTCAGCCGTTTGCTTTGAAGCCTTTTTACCCATTTTAAAATTTAAATTAGTTGCAATGAGAAACTAAACCAAATCGAAAAGAGAAATATGTAGTGAAGAAATTTTTTTTTTTTTTTTTTTTTTTTATATGAAAAAAAAATATTTTACGATATACAAAAAAATTATTTATTACATTAGAATATTTTTGTTTGTTTTATAATTATTTTTTTTTATTCCTATTTTTATTTTTTTTGTAATTGTTTCTTTTTATTTTTAGCTCTTTAATTTTTTTTTCAAATTCGATTTTATGCACTCCTGTGGATATCGCTTCTTGTCCAGCTATATTCCTACGTTTGGCTAGCGCTGGTATTTCCACTTCGTGAAGTTTTTGCCGTAGCATAAGGTTATTTCTTCTCCTATATTCCTCAATACTGATGGGTTTTGGTCCGCAAGTGGGGTCTGCTGCTAAAGCTTCTTTAATAGATTTTTTTTAACTGCTTCCACTGGTTCATCACCGTGTCAACTTCTATTTGATTTTTGTTTGCCGGTTCGTGGGCCGCAGGGTCGCCATGTAGAAAACGTGTTTCTTTATTATTCAAATCTGACAATGAAAAGAAACGTTAAAGTCTTCTGCTATACTGTCTTAGTGCTTCTTAAAGCGCTGTAAGACAGTCTGCTTGGCAGGTAGGAGCAATGAAGCTCTCTGTTAGCCAAACGGCTATTCCAAGTGGGAGCTATAGAGCTCTCTGTTAGGATAGCCAGATAAATAAAAAGAAGGTAGAGCTAGAGAGCCCAGTTACCTTTACGTGCAGCCATGTTGGAGCTAAGGAGCTCGCAGTTAGGATCTAGAATAGATACGCACCCGTGGAGTTTAATAAAAACTCTGATTTATTTCATATAATTACACTGAATTTATACATTATGAAAAGTGCTGACATTACTTATTTCTATAATTTCAACCAATCACACACTTCAGCCATTGTTATTTTCAATCATTGATCATAATTGCTGTGCATGCAAATAATGCACAGCGGGCATTACCCAAAGTTTCAGCCAGGTAGAAGTAAACAAAGAAAGCTACAATGTAATGCTTTTCATTGATTGTTTAATCTATCGTACCATATGCTGTTGGTTTTGTTTTTCTTATTGCAAAGCAAAGGCATATCGTAAAGCTCTGCCGTCGTGAATTCATTGATACATGACACTCTTATGTGCTTAATGCACTTCACTTGTCTATAAACAGGTGGACATTGTTTTTGTTTTATTTTCACATTTTGCGTGGCATTCTGCATATACAAAAGAATGCTGTGAATCACCTTATGGGTGTTTTGCCTGATCAATGTTCTTTTTTTGTTTTATTCTTTCTGCATGTACTGCAGTGAATCACCTTATGGGTGTCTCGTATGATTTACTTAATTTTAATTTAATGGTGTGTGTGTGGTGATGCGCTCTACAGTATTTGCCAAAACCACGTGGCGCCCATAACCTTTTGTTTAAACCCGCACCCATTTCCACTAGATCTACCTCCTCTCAAGCCTTAGGCAAGCGTAACAAAATTTAGTTTCTCAGGGATACTTTCTTTAACGAATGACAGCTAACTGCCTCCTTCCAAAATTAAGCAGGCGCACATACAATTTTTTGCTTTATTCTGAACTGAGAGCAAACACTGATGCTGTTTGTAAATAAACATCAGCTAGCTGCTGATAATTGTTTGCAGCGCAAAAGTTAAGAGCCGGGTGATTTTAAATAATGCCTGCATTGAGATCACTGATACTGGGTCTTGATAACTGTTGTAATGAGCTTTTTAAATAATCATCGCAATGCTTCTTCAAGATTGCTTCCTCAGAACATTAGAGGTTGCTAATGATTATTCGTAGTATTGTAGAACTATTTCTGATAATAATGATTAAAAACACCTTGCTTGTTTAAAATGTATATGATAACTGAACTTTATTACAAATACCTTCGAGACTTACCGTTTTCATAATTTTTTGCTTTTTTTGCTTAACTTGCAATAAAATATTGATATACGCATTTCATACCGATTCAATAAGTTCACTGACATTTATAAGATGCTGATGTAATCAGTATAGGGTTTATTGGCGTGAACTATGAAAAGCTGATGCATAAAGTCATTGAGTTGATTGACATTATTAGAAGTGTTAATGTAATTTTAAGTTAACAATATTAATGGAATGTATTCGCATAATTCCTGTACAGTACTAAATTTCATTCAGTTAATTAAATAAGCCAATATTTTTCAATTTTGTTCTCATTATATAACATGAACTTCAGCAGATTACTCCTAATCACTCTGAACGTCAAAAATGAGAAATGCGTTACTTCGCACAATAGCGGACAAATTCCCAGTTTAAACTCGTCTAAAATTAGATGAAATCACGCTGCACCTTCTGCTAGAGCTCATCTAATAATCTTCTCTACAGCTACGAAGTGATGGCTAACGAAGCTGCTGAGTTACTTGCTTGTGCCTCTGCTTATATTTTTCTGGATATATCAGTATGTTCGAACCAAATCGCTTCGAATACATTTTTCTTAACAGATACCTTCTGAAAAGAAAACATCCTGAAACAAAGCATCAAGCTTTTAGGAAAATTAAATCTTATTTGATTACTCTTAATCAAATAACAGGTACACAACCTAACAAAGCCATGTATTTGTCATCTACATAACACATTGCGCAAATACAATACATAAGTATAGCTTCATCCAGCAGATCGAATTAAAATCATTAGCATATATTTGAACTGTTAGATTCGTGCTAAAATCAATTCCTGCAAACGGAAAATATTACACAAATACCATGCTAAAATTGAGTTCTAAAAGGAAAACAAATTCAATCTAATCACAATTTTCCCAAAAATTGGTACAACATCTAACAAAAACATTGTCATGTAGCATACAATGCATGGCACAAATATAATCAGATCAACCCGATCAATTTGCAACTCTATCCTTATCATCATTACACGTACCATACACCGGGAATTTCTTCGCTACGTGATAGAGAGATATTTTTTGCAAATATAATTCAATTTAACACAGCAGCATGGGTTGCTCTAAATTTCTTGTTGCTATGCATTTTTGTTCGTTGCTATGCAAACTTTATCGCTAGTACCGTAAGATCACAGCTGCACTGCCAATTCTTGTAATCATGAGCCCCTCTTACTCCATAAGTGGTGTCGTGTGCAAGCTTTTGGCTTGTTAGGCATTTATATCAGGTATCGATTGGTATATTAATTACTAATAATCATTCATTTCTGGTCTCGACGGAAATTAAATAATCTTACTTCGGGTCTGGACTGAACTTAAGATAACTCTTTAAGCGGGTCTCGACTGGCTTATTGAACATTATCTTGGGTCTCGACTGAGATAACATTTTACTAATAAACACTTTATTTCTGGTCTCGACGGAAATAAAGAATAATGTTACTAACATTAACACTTTATTGCTGGTCTCGACGGATATAAAGAATTGTTCTAACCAAGAACAAAGGGCTTAACATTAGCTTACAGCCAATTCCTCAAAAGCCAAGTTTGAGATCGGTGAGTGCCAGTCACTTGTAACATTTTAAAATTTATTCATATATCTATTTGACTATATTTTGACTATATATTATACGTTTCGTGTGCATATCTATTTTACATATATATTTATATTACATTTTTGACGATCTTATATTACAACTTGTTGTTAATAAGTGTTTATAGTGTGATACAAAAATCTCTGACCCAAACTAATGTACTGAGTTTTGTCTCAACGTATCTATTTCTGAAATCGTACATCATAAATCGGTGTCAATAAGTGTGTTTTCTAGTGTGTGTTGATCTTTGACTCAACAATATATATAATCCTGTCTTAATACGATCACTGGAGATATTTAACCTGAGTAAGTGTGTCAGTGTTTTGCAGTTAAGTTATTCTAACTTTTGCTTTGTATTAACCCCATATATTGAATACGTATTTATATATCTATTATTAACAAAATAAGTGTAGTAGTTTCTTACAAGTAAAAGAAAGTGAACAGTGTTAACTTGTTGTTAGCAAATAGACCATTGATCTTGATCCACATTTACCAGTGCACTCATTTCCGTCTCTTAATCAATTTTGCGTGTACGTTCTACTAACCGGCAGTACACAGTAAATGTTCTACTTAAGAGCTGCTAGATGATGGCGAGGTAAGCGCTGTCCCAATGGGTAAGATGTCGCCCTGATTGATCGTGGCAGTCTTTACATGTATTGAACTTACAAGTATTGAACAGTGCCATGGCTTGTATACCATTCCTTATCGCTGTTCTTGTTGTATAGTATGGGGCCCGCTCCAGTCTCTAGTGCGATGGTGTATCGATTTTGAAAAGAAACGATAGTAGTATAAATCTATGGTAGTCTTCATAAGAGTTAATGAAATGAAAGCATGTTGTGTAGTTGGTATGATCATTAACTGAAGCAGTACCCGGAGAATGGATAGAGCGTATGTATTTTGTTCTCGTTGCAGTATTGGGTTAGCCATGTATAAGATAAACCGGCAGGCAGTATGTATAGGATTTTTATACCCCATGTGAGATCTAAAAGGTATATTAAGTTCGTTATTCCGTTTGTAGCACCTAGGACTATTGATGGTAAAGCAAAATAGCTTCGTTATTTTGACTTTTGCATGTCCGACCGTCCGTCCGTCCTCACGATAACTCCAGACCGCATGTACAGAGAGGGCTGCAATTTTGCATATGGCCTTTGAAACAAAAAGTAAAATTAAGTTAAAATATGGGACAAAACGGGTAATCCCTTCGTAGGGCTGCCATATAAAAATTTCACTACATATTTGGACACTACCTGAGAACGCGTGAAAATTTTGAGCTGAAATTTTGTGCATGGTGTTTTCTTAAAAATAGTAAATATAATTTTAAATTGGACTAAATCGGGCAACCCCTTCTTGATGTTTCCATACAAAAATTTAGGATTTTTACATATCTTGTGAAAACGATCAGACCTACACGATTTTATTGTACTGAAAAGTTCTTCAGAATATAATATCCTATAAAATTGGTAGTAATAATTCTTTCTGTCCGATGAACCGTGCTAGAAATATATGCGAAAAACCACTTCAAAAATCTAACTTGCACCATAAATGACATACGGGTAGTCATCTAGGGTTTCATAAGAATTGGTCACCAATTCTAGCTTTTTTAATTATTTTGATAACAAGGTTTATTAGCAACTACTGTGAAGATCGTGGTGGTGGTTTATGTAGATCGGACAAGACAAGATGAAAAAGACAAGTAATAATAAAGGAAGCAGGAAAAAAGTTTCAACAATCAACGACTTTCAATCTGTCGAATGATACAATAGGATTATGTATAGGCCTGCTCGAAAACCTGTCCTGTTGGCTTTCTTTTTTAAATACTTCCGATATGACGGCGCAACGTGAGCTGTGTTACAACAGCGATCACACTAATTAGCGGACGCTAGAGAATGTTCGTGAATACGGACATCCAGCAAATCTGTGTCGTAGTACTGGTTAGACCAGCCACAACGACAGAACCAGAAAAATCGCCGAAATAGGGCCGACTGGTTTTTCTGCTTACGCTTCCTTCAGGTTTTATAGGTATATAGCACACTCGAGAAGTACGCGACAAGGACCGTAATGATACAGCAATCGAAAGGGCCCATATTGGTTTATCCCAAGAAGAATTCGTCCGAAAAATCCCATTCTTTCTTTATTTCATTTAAATTCATTACAGAATTTCCAGACGTTGGTACGTGCACGACAAGCGCTGTCCACAAGTACTGGTGACACACCAAAGACGCTCTTGTGACGACGATCCAGTTCATCTAAATTGTGTCCAGACCCTAAGCATATAGAGACTCATGCCTCATGTTACGCAGCCCTGATGCGTAGGGTGGCTAGCCTCATACTGGTGAGGGCGAGGTCCTCTTATACACGTATTCCTGAGGTGGGAAAATTTTGGGCGCCACGTAGTTTTCTTTTAATTTACAATTTTTTTTTTAAATGAGTCAAACTACGAAACTCAAAGGAAAGTATAGAAAAACAGCGTTTCAAATTTCACTTCCTACTATTATATTTCACAACGCATTTCACCAGAACCTTCACAAAAATTCGGTAACAGTGATTTACCGTTCTACCACTTAATATATATGTACATACAAAAAAAATATGACCCTATTATCTACCCATATGCAAATTTCAATATAATCAATTGCAAATAAATAATAGCACTTATCTGGTGGTGTGGAGGTGCGCACTCAGGCCGATTTCCAGAGAAAAATTCCGTCCAATACACTTCCAAACAAGATCCGATTTTATGCTACAACTCGAGGTTAGAAAAAAACCAAAAACAAAAATACTGAGCTATTCACTTGAATTTTGTGCTCCCTTAACTACACTGAAGAAGTGATCGTTGTAACCTGTCGGCCCTCAGCCGAATTTTTGTACAGTCATAGCATAGTACAGTCATTGGATTTTAATTAATGGTCTTTTCCAGTTGTGGGTTTTATTTTTAATGCTTAGGTCTCAATCTCACTGGGGTGAGTTTTTCGAACGCCGATAAGTGCTGAAGTCTCAACCTCACGTTATATAATTTGAGTACATTTTGTTTAGGTCTCAATCTCACCTTGGTGAGCTTTGAGCGCCTAGGTAATGTTTAAGACTCAACCTCCTGTTTTATGTTACTAGTGTATATACCATTTTAAATCTCAAAATTACTACTTTAAAATTGCTATGCTTTTTGAGGGTTTGATTTAGATTTTTTTCTTGCTATTTATTTTGCTTCGAAAACTTCTCCAGTATCTCCTTCACTTTAACGTCAGTACAAATTCATAACTTCACTGGAAGGGGTCTGGATGGACCTATTATGTGTATGTGTGATAACATAAACACTGGCGCATAATTACTACGGCATCCACACTGACAGATTACAATGTTGGACAAGAGCTATAAAAAAAAAGAATTCTAACTCAAGGAAAGTATCATCTAATTAAGAAAATTAAGCTTGCTAAGGACATTTAGCTTATATTATATTTAGTAAGTGTAATACTGTGTGTACGTATTTTCCTTGTCAATCCCCAAACGTCCAGATCATTAGGCCTTTACGCATATATCTAGTATGTGCTTCCTTTCCTTCCATTGCCTTTGACCCCTCGTCGTGCGTCGTATTCACCTCTAACCCCAGATTGACTATGCTGTATAATTATCTGCAAAAATTAAATTGCGGCAATATCAGTGGCTCTTTATTTTATGACCTCCACCATATGACCCATAACATTTCCTCCTCCTCTTCCAGAAGATTTGCCCGAAATCTTCTACAAGAAACATGCCACACTATTCATATATTATTCATCTAGTTCACATTCACGAGACACAAACGGCCTTAAGTCTTTAGCATGCCAATTACTTACCTTGCCCTTTCGTCCTGTAGTTCGAACACCCAGGGCGAAAGCTTGCGAGCAATTTTGAAGTGCCCTATAAATTTCGGTGCCAGCTTGGCACTGAAAATTTTTGATGCATCGGATTGTACGTAATTTTTCCTCCAAACCAAATCATTTGGAAAATACTGTACGTCCCGTCTTCGCAAGTCATATGATTTTTTTGTTGAAAGTTGATAGTTTCCAATGATTTACGTTTATTTTCTAAATCGACTTCTACTTCTTCATTGCTTGTGTGGCCTGGTAATCTCTTTTTGCGGTTAGTTATCATTTCGACTCCGAAATTTACAAAATAAGGTGTAAATTTCGTGACATCGTGGACACAAGTCCGAATCGCGCACGCAACTTTTGGTAGATAATCATCCCAATTTCTATGATTATCTGCGACGTATGCTCGTAACATGGTCTTAACATTTTGATTCAGACGCTCCACAGGGTTTGCTTACGGATGATATAATGCTGAGTAGTTAAGAGAGACGCCATATTCCTCGCAAAGGCCTTGGAATTCCTTACCTTTAAATTGAACACCATTATCGCAAACTAGATTTCCGGGAACCCCAAATAACAAAAATACATGATCTTCTACGGTTTTTGACACAATTTTCGCTGTAGCTGAACGCAGTGGGAATAACAAAGGAAATTTACTAAATTGATCGATCACTGATAAGACATACTTAAATCCGAGATTAGAGCGTGGGAGGGGACCAATCAGATCTACGCAGATAGTTTCCCAAGGTTTATTCGGGGGCCTCCGTGTAGCCATTAGACCCGCAGGTTTCTTCAACTCTGACTTCACTGATTGACAAACCTTACAGCTTTTCACATATGAGGCGACGTCCTTTCTCATTTTTGGCCAATAATAATACTGTTTTACTCTCTTGAGGGTCTTTTGTATCCCGCAATGCCCTGAAATGGGAACATCATGCATTTCGAACAATATACTTCTTCTACTATCTTTTGGTACCACCTCTCTCCAACAAGAAGACTCAATTAGTAGAGAGGACCGGTTGGATTTACAGTGCTTAAATAGGCGATTCTCTTCAATCTTCCAATCCGGAAAGGTCGAGGGGCTGGAGACCACTTGCGCCATTAGTCTGGTAAACCATTTATCTCGAATATTCTGACTTGATGTACCAACCGTATCTATCACTGGAACAGATCTTGAGAGCCAATCGGGTAGTAAATGCTCTTTACCTTTACGATGAACAATAACAAAATCGTACTGTTGCATCTTAATGGCCCACCGAGCTAAGCGACCAGTAGGATCTTTCAAATTACCTAGCCATACCAATGACGCGTGATCCGTCACTATTGTAAAACGACTACCCTCCAGATATGGTCTCAATTTTTCAACTGCCCAAAGAACGGCGAGGCACTCCCTCTCCGATGCTGAGTAATTTCTCTCACATCGGTTAAGCGAACGGCTAAGTTACGCAATCACCTTTTCACTTCCGTCTTGTTCCTGTGTTAGGACTGCCCCTATACCATAGCCAGAGGCATCTGTGTGGACGATGAAAGGTACATCGAAATTAGGGCAAGTCAAAATGGGGGCCTCTACTAGTTTTTCTTTTATAGTTCGAAACGAATCTTCACATTCTGATGACCAATCAAACTTCCGATTTTTCTTTAGCAAAGCTGTCAAAGGCATCGTCAAATTTGAAAAACTTGGTACAAACCGCCGATACCATGAGACCATTCCAATAAAAGTTCTGACCTCTTTGACTGATTTAGGGCTTTTGATCTCTAGCATACATTTCATCTTATCGGGATCTACTTGTAATCCATTTTCCCCGACCATATAACCCAAGTACTTTAGCTCCGCGCGACAGAATTCACATTTGTCATGGTTGACTTTAAGCCCCGCTTTCTGTAACCTATCAAAAACCTTCGTAACCACAATGACATCATCCAAGTAGACGAAAACGCTGCCTTCCAACTCTCCAGATAGGACTGTTTCTATTAATCTTTGCCATGTCGCTGGGGAATTCGAAAGACCGAATGGCATCCGACGAAACTGAAACAAGCCCCTGCCAGGAACAGTAAAGGCTGTGTACAACTTAGCATCTTCCGACAAAGGGACCTGCCAGAAGGCCGACTTTATGTCTAGCGAAGATATATACTTTGCATCCCTAAGTTTGTCCAAGATGGTAGCGACAAATGGCAGAGGGTACGCGTCCTTCTTTGTCACCCTATTCAACTTTCGGTAGTCTACACAGAACCTGTAGCTTCCATCCTTTTTCCGTACCATGACGATAGGTGAGGCCCATGGACTATTTGATGGTTCCACTATACCATCTGCTAGCATCTTATCCAGCTCTGAGTTGATTGCTTCTTGTCAGGTCGGAGAAACCGGATAGTACCTCTGCTTAATTTGAGGTGAATCTGTCTTTATCGAGTGTTCCACTTTGTTGGTACAGCCTATCCCTTTCCCCATATTCTCCTTGGTCTTTGCTATTAAGTCTTCAAGCTGCTGCTTTTGATCCGCTATGAGCGTAGACTTACTCTCCAAATTATTAACCATGATTTCGTTGTTATCATTCCCAGGAAAAGACCAGTAATTTTTACTCAAATCTGCCGTAATGCACATATCACGCCAAAAATCTGCCCCTAATATTATGCTGTGTGGAAGTGAAGGTATGACCTTAAAAACCTTCACCTGACCCTCCAATTCTATTGGTAAGTCCACTTCCCCTTCAACTTCTCCCCCATTGGCCATTGTGACTGCTTGTAAAGGTGTTTTGCTCAATCTCAAATCCATGTTATGTAAAACTTTCCACCCCGGGCCACCCACAATTGTTCTGGATGCGCCGGAATCCAATAATCCCAATAATTTAACCTTGAATATCAGTACTGCTAAAAATGGTCGCTTATCGCCTTTTGTATACGAAAACACGAAGTCCAGCGGAATGTTTAATGAAGTACTTCTACGCCCTGATACTGTTGATTTTAGATCTGTTAGCTTAGTTAGTTTGGCGGCTCTTTGGGGACTAATAGAGCTCGGGTCATCGCCTACTGAGCTCGATTCCCGTTTCCCGCAGCAGATGAAGTAGATGGACCCCTTTGACCATTAATATAAATCCTATTACTATTATTATTATTATTACAGGCCGGACATGTTGCTCGGATAAACCCCACAGTTCCACAACCAAAACACAGTCGCCTCTGTCTGCAGTAACGGGCTGTGTGACCATTTTGCTTGCAATTTAAGCATTTGTATTGCCGTGACTGGTTTTGTTGACTTATGGCTTAAACTTCCGCAATTTCCGTGGATATGTAAGCCAACTCAGGCTCTAGAAATTGTGCAGTGCGCCGTGAAGGCGGGGGAACGAATGATTCTACCGAAGCTCTAACTGACTCAAGCCTCCGACCAAGATCAACTAGTTGTTGAATGGAGGTAACTTCACTTAAACCTAGTTGGCTCTGGTAAAACGGGCTAATATTCCGTTTTAATATTTGTAATTCTTGTTGTCCTGTTAAAGGAATTGTCAATCGGGAAAAGAGCGTCCTCATTACTGCCACATACATTCCAATTGATTCGTCTTTACCTTGTGTACGCCGTCTTATTTCCTCAGTAAGGCGATCATTATAATCCGGGGGAAGGAATTCTTTTTGTAACTCTTCCACTAGCGACGACCAGGATTTAAATGTGGATTTATTTGCCCGATACCAGATAAGAGCCTTTCCCGAAAACAGATCCAGAGCCGATTTGAACAATTGCGTTGTTGAAACCCCTCGCGCTTCGCAGAGCTCACTAACCCTATCCAAAAATGAATTGAGAGATTGGTTCGATTCTCCAGAGAAATGAACACCCCATTTGTGAACTGCGATCTTATTCAAAACTTTAGAAGTGGACATCGAATTAATTAAGAGAGATTGTTCATCCTCATCCGAGTTATCCTCTAAATCCCCTTCTACCTTCGTTTGCAACTCCCCCAACATAGACAGTAAGTCCCCTCTTAATTTAGCCTTTTCTTGCTTCTGATCTAGTCCCTTGTCTTGTGACCTATCCACCCTGCGTAAAGCCCACTCCAACTTGGTAACTGGCTTTTAGTATTCGTTACTATTCCTACTTCCCGAAAATGTTTTTAAAAGACCCCTGATATCATTTATTTTTTTGTTCAAAGCATCTACATCTTCGTCGAATTTAAACGGATACTCTATATTCATCTCTGTTTTATCATAACGTAGTGCCCCTCGAAGGGTTTTCCGCATATCTTCAACCAAACCGGTATTAAGTCCACGGACCTGTAATTCGTACGAAAGCTCATCTTGTGTGAGTCGATTAACTCCATGGCGGAATGTCGATCAGGACAACAAGGTTTGCAGCGAGAAAAAAAATAAATCCTCAAAATTAAAGTCTATAACCACTCCACTACGGTATATCCACGGTGTGGCTGTATAATAAGGTAAGATAAAATTATTTATAAGAAAAAATCTTCAGAATTCCAATTTATAGCTACTCCACTACAGCAACTGTGTAAAAAAGTTATTTATAAAAAGATTTATTACTGGGAAGCAACACTCGATCATCATTTACAAGAAAATCCCACTAATGAAGTATCCCTTCGTTGGATTTATACCTTGCCCCTCTAAAAAAAAAAAAATCTTACGCTAGAAATGCAGTAACAAAAAAACAATATTATTCAAAATTTTACTTCCCTCATGCACAGGAAGAAATATAGCTTGATCGTAGAAGTAAAATGCAAAAAAAAATCTAAAATTTCAAACAAAACAAAAACAAACAAAAATCGTGGAAGTATTAAATATAGAAGGAGCTTACTTAAACACTACTGAATACAACTATGCGCTATCCAATCCAATATAATAATGACAACCTCACGCAAAATCGTTAAAATTCAGTACCCTCCTTTGGTACTGTGCTTAATGCATTAGTATTAAACTTTGGGGTTATGCAACTATCTTCGAAGTACTAAAAAAATAAAAATAAAAAAAACCGCATATATGCTCTAATGGAGGTATTAATCTTTCCCGAAGCTTACAGCGCCTCGAACCAGTTATCCTGCAAGTTCTTCCTTCCAGTCACTCATAAAACTCTTGTCATCAAATGGATATTTAATTTTAATTTATTTACGCCAAAAATGAATTTCGAGCAGAATGTTTTATTGACAGGTGATTAAGCTTTTCTCATATGTGCCTCGCATGCAGGAAGTTTTCATCAAGATTTAAACAAAACTCTTTTCATAGATCAGGTTTTCGTTAATATAAGTAGGCACTCATTTCTGCCGGTAATACTCAACAGTCCTAATTATTAGTATTGTTCTCTTATAAGAGTAAATTTTGACGATTACAACAAGTATACGTACATACTAGCATGCAAAAAAAATATTTTGTTTACGGTTAACACTTATCGCTTAGAAAATATGTAATACACTTGACCGTATTCCATGCAAACCGGCGCAACTTTAGTGGATATTGGTAGTGTAGACAAAATCGGACTTAGCGGTTCAGAGCCGCAATACTTCCTGATAATTTCCAGAACAAGGTTATGACCAGTATGACAAAATAATAAACTCGGCAATCACTCTACCACTCTATCACTCCATCACTTTTATCCAGCTGACATTGAATTAGGAAACATTTCACACACTGTAATTTATGATCAATTATACTCTGATGACGTTATTCTAGCGGTAAGTTGCTCAGTGCGCTTGCTTTGTGATTATGATGGACCGTAAGCAAAATCTCGGAGAATTCAATTTGGATTAAATTGTTTTGTACTTTGTTAAAAAAAACAATGCCACTTCTTGATACAATTCTACCACGTAATCACAAGTTCTACTTACGTAAGTGGGAACTTTGTCCAGCTGGTGAAACTATGGTCTTAGCTGAGTTTTTTTTTTTTATTTTGCAGGAATAATAGAGGAAAAGATTTTTTTTTAATGTGGGGCCCAACGTTGGGCGCCAAATTCTGTTACGCAGCCCTGATGCGTAGGGCGGCTAGCCTCATACAGGTGAGGGTGAGGTCCTCTTATACACGTATTCCTGAGGTGGGAAAAGTTTTCTTTTAATTTACAATACACAGAATACATAGAAAAACAGCGTTTCAAATTTCACTTCCTACTATTATATTTCACAACACATTTCACCAGAACCTTCACAAAAATTCGGTAACAGTGACTTACCGTTCTACCACTTAATATATATGTACATACAAAAAAAATATGAACCTATTATCTACCCATATGCAAATTTCAACATAATCAATTGCAAATAAATAATAGCACTTATCTGGTGGTGTGGAGATGCGCACTCAGGCCGATTTCCAGAGAAAAATTCCGTCCAATCCACTTCCAAACAAGATCCGATTTTATGCTACAACTCGAGGTTAGAAAAAAACCAAAAACAAAAATACTGAGCTCTTCAGTATCTCCTTCACTTTAACGTCAGTACAAATTCATAACTTCACTGGAAGGGGTCTGGATGGACCTATTATGTGTATGTGTGATAACATAAACACTGGCGCATAATTACTACGGCATCCACACTGACAGATTACAATGTTGGACAAGAGCTATAAAAAAAAAGAATTCTAACTCAAGGAAAGTATCATCTAATTAAGAAAATTAAGCTTGCTAAGGACATTTAGCTTATATTATATTTAGTAAGTGTAATACTGTGTGTACGTATTTTCCTTGTCAATCCCCAAACGTCCAGATCATTAGGCCTTTACGCATATATCTAGTATGTGCTTCCTTTCCTTCCATTGCCTTTGACCCCTCGTCGTGCGTCGTATTGACCTCTAACCCCAGATTGACTATGCTGTATAATTATCTGCAAAATTAAATTGCGGCAGTATCAGTGGCTCTTTATTTTATGACCTCCACCATATGACCCTTAACACGGGGTATCTGAACTACACTTCCGAGCCACATTCAATTAAAACACTACATAAAGACAGCCAGTGAGAACCAAAAACTAAGAACACAAGTCTCTAGATCACACTCAATTACGACGCGTTGCAGTTTTGTTGTTAACCACAACACAAGACATCTAGTGGGCCCTGAGGTATCAATACCAAGGGTATCTATTAAAGGGCTTTAGTTGTTATACGTAACTATTAAATTATAGAAATTTCGATAAAATTTTATTTATATACATATATGTAAGTAATATTTTGCTTTAAATTATGTATTACTGTTCTTTTAATTTATATTATTATTTCGAAAGCAATGATTTAATACATATAGTGATATATACTAATATATTCCCATTATATGCGTATAGTTAGGATAAAAGTAGATGAAAAAAATTGTTCCTTTAACTATAACTTATTATTAATTTAATTATATATTATGACTAATCCATTACTTTTTTATTATTTATTTTTATTACAACTAATGCTCATTAAAAAATTTAATCAATTATCTGGTAATTTATCTTTTAGTTATACTTTGATACTAAAAAAATTTTTATTTTAATAAAATATAATTGTATAATATACAAATTTAAAAAAAATGTGATCTTTTCCTTTCAACAAGCAAATTTTAAGAAAGGAGCTACTGCTGCTCAGTTCTTTCATATCCGCTGTTTAGGAACTGTTCTGTTTGTCATTTTCTGTATTTATTGGACCCAGATCCAAGTATTTGAATTCAGGATTTATATCGATCGCAAGCGTCAGTCCACGAGATACATGCTAATATACAGTAAAGATATTTAAATATATTTTAATGACATTAAACAGAAAACTTTTATGTCATCATTTTGGGCTCTTTTATTTTTATTGTTAATTTCGATGATTGAATTTTCGGGGGAATTAACTAACCTCCATGACCTCATACGGACCTGATCACAACCTAAGAGTTTTAATTATCTCTTACTGTGCTTTTTAGGGTTGCGTACTCAAAGGGTAATAACAGGAACCGTATTAATAAGACTTCGCTGTCCGCCCTTCACCAGGTTGTATCTCATGAACCGTAATAGGTAGACAGTTGAAATTTTCACAGCCTGTGTTTTTCTATTGGCGATATAACAACAAGTAATAAAAAAAATTGAAAATTAAAGAACCGTGATTTTTTCGGCGTTTTTATTCTTATTGTCTGTATATGTCTGTCACCGGAGTATGTATTTCCATTGCCGCTATAACAGCAAATAATAAAAATTAAATTAAATTAACAATTAAAGGGGGCCTCATACAAGAAACGTTATTTTTTCGGCGTTTTTTCCTCGTTTGATTCTCATTCACTATTATTATCATCAGTAGGCATTTTTTTCCAATCACAGCATTATTTTTTTAAATAACAGCATTATTTTTTCACATGACGTCTACTCTCATTTGAAAAAATAAATAAAAAGTACATAGTGTTAAATTTTGTACCGACATAAAATTCTATTAATTGTGGGTATAAAATTTTATTGGTTTGGCTTCTAATTTATTTCAACTTTTCTCAAAAAAAAAAACGCTTCACTTCTTATCCCTTTTTGAATTTTTTTTTATTTTTATTCTTCGCTTTTTTCAACTTTTTGCATATTTGCTCCAGACTATCCAACTAACTGGAACTACAATCTCCCGCTTGCAATCATTTTTTCTCGCCTATGTGACTTACTCTATGATAATTCGATCTTTTGATCTTTTACAAAATTGGCTTGGGCAGACCTCTATCTGTAAAAGTCTACTTTATTTAAAGCTTTCACAAATTTTTTTGTACATTTTTATATAATTTCTAATTGACACTGGTTTTAGAAATTAATTTTAATCTTTTACAAGTTGTTATCTATTTCTAAATTTACGTTTACATTTCATTTTACATAACAATTTTCCTAATTTTACAAGGTTTTTACCAATCTTGAGTTTTTCGACTTTGTTTTTCTTTTACTAACTCTTTGCTTGACATTTTGGTTTGAAATCCGTTGACATAACTTCGTGTGTGTTTTAAATTTTATAAATATCGGATTATCAACTGACTTTTGTTCTCGATATTTGATGAACCCTTTATTGGCAAGTATAATAAATGGTCTAAATTTTGAATGGGATCATACGTCATGGCTGTGGCGTGGAACCGACTCTTTAGTTTTGGGTTTGAGGTTCCACTATTGTTCGGTGCCTATCTCAGGCGCGGAACACACTGACCGAAATATCAGATCTTTGTCAAATTCGGGGTAATTATATCACTCTTAGCTGGTTAACATAACAGTAAACGAAAAACTCCGACAGCAATTCTATAGTACAGAGGCACAATTAAACTATCGTTTATTCGGATAAAGTAAATTGTTTAAAGAAAGTCTTCACTCCATTACGGAAAAATAGTGTAATAGAAAAAAGATTAGGACTGCATCTAGGATCTGAGCGTTCTAGGGAATGTCTGAAATGGATTGCATTTAATTGCTGCTTAGTAGCTATGTACTCTTGGATACGTGCCACAGGTGCTATGATGCTGCCGGACTTACGGGTAGGTCGTTTTATAACAATATGCATCCCATATGTACCCCACTCTTGTGGGTCTAATGCTGCACAAGATCGAAGGTATTCTGTTAAAGTTTTATGACTTATTTTCAATACATCATTCGTTTGTCGATGATATGGAGTGGTTTTGTGTCTTTTAATTTTCATAAATTTAGATACCAATATTCGCATATTATGCAAATTATGAAGTTGGAAGCCTCATTTGTTATGATACTTTCTGGAATTACATGTCGACAAACTATAGTTGTCGTGAAGCCTTCCGCTAATGTCTTTGACTCAGTGTTGACTATGGGAATCGCTTCAGAGAATTTGGAAAGGTCGTCGTGAAATATAAGGATGTATTAATTTCCGGAATGAATTACAATATCTAGGTACACTCTTTCGAAAGGCTTGGAGCATATGCTCGGGACTTTCATCGAAATTGTGGGGTTTCTGGACACTTTGTTCACTTGACATTGTTTACATTCCCTTACATATTTGACAACGTTGTCTGAAATGCCAGGCCAAGGATCGTTTTTGATTCGCTTGCTTTATGTCCTCCCGTTGGTAATGAATGAAAATCTTTTAAACTTGTTCTATATTTTATTGTCGTATAAATATTTAATTGAATCTTGAGGGAGCTTGATGTTTATTATCTGATTAGCGAAAATCTTCGAAATAATGTTTTTAATAATTAGAAGGTCTTGGAACGCTAACCGTGAGTACATTTTACTCACGTTCTACTTGAAAGCTGCATTGCTTTTCATGGCTTAATATGGTCATAGCGTCTCCACTTCTTAAGTGCATTGCCCGAAGGAAGATTGTTAGTTTAAGAGAGGGAGCGCCTGCCTAACAAGTGAGCCCTCTCTTTCCACATGGTCCTCATTAGCCGGAAATCCACTATAAGACTGAAGGCGTGGTACCAAATCCATTCGTGAGAAATAAATGTTCAAAATATGATTACTTTCATTTTTAATTATCCTCACCTTATTAATTAAAATTTCTTTTTGTAAATCTTAGATTATTCTTGCGGGAATCCTGTTTTTTCATTTTTCTCTTATTGTATTCCATTTATGAGTAATATTTGCTGCGGGTTACCAATAACCTAATATTAAAATGGATTAGCATTCCAGGACTAAAAACTCGAAACACATAGACATAGAGGTTACAAAAAATTCTTTGTCGAAATTGAGTTAAGATAAGATTGATGCTGAAACTAATTTATTTCGCAATTCGGAAAATGCTTCATTACATATTTCGTCCAACTTGAAACGCATATCTTCGTATTCTTCGAAAAATTGGGTGTAAAGCGGTGATATTAGCCGACAAAACCTAGGAAGGCTTCCATATGTTTTTCCTTCTTGGTTCTGGGATATGACAGAACTGTCTTTATTTTCGCTGGGTCAGGCTTCACTCCATTTCCGGTATTGATGTACCCTAAATACATAGTTTGCTTTTTTAGGAAATGACACCTGTCGCAATGAAGTTTTAACTTAAAGGTGCGAAGACGACTAATTATTGCTAAGAGTCGTGTATTGTAGTCTTGAAGTGTGTATCCATAGACTACTATATCGTCCATATAGAACATTATTCGTGGCTCGTTGAAAAGTTGCAGGGGCGTATTTTAAATCAAATGGCATACGATTGAATTCGTAGTGACAATAGGGTTTGTTAAAGGCAGTCCTTTTCCTGCCCTTCGAGTCTATTCCTTTTTCATGGAATACACTGGCTAAGTCGACTGTGGTGAAATATTCCGATTTTCCCAACTGATCTAATATATCAGTGATATTCGGCAGTGGTACGCATCGCCACTAGTGATGTCGTTAACATGACGAAAATGAGACCACATCTTGCCACCTTTTATTTCCATTCTCATCTTAATTTTTGGGAACCAGGATATGTATAGAATTCCAGGGACTATGCGATGGTACTGCCTAACTCAAGCATTTCCTGTATTTTCCGGTTTATTTCTTTTCGAATTACCTCAAGAAGTGTATAAGACTTAGTGTTAGTGGGCAATTTATCCTAGAGGGTCTCGATTTTGTGGGTCATAGCATCTGTAGATAAAAAAATCCTTCTATGAAGGAGAGATCGTTGAATTGTTTACATATATTTCGAAAACTCTAAAATTCCTCCGAATTGCAGATAATCCCATAACGTTTTGCAGTGTCTTTACTCCGCCCTCAATTTGATACCTTTTTGATGTTTAATAGGAGGAAAGAGATCTGATTTCAACTTTTATGCAACTTTGAACAAGTTACTAGATGATTCCGACTCGATAAAATTTGAAGGAGATATAATCTCAATAAAATTCCTTGAGTTTATATTTGGTTTATTTCTAGACTGAACTTTGGTGAGGTGCTGATGGAGATAGATTTTTGTTTAACTCAGACTGTTGTGCGGTTATATAGGGAGATACGTTAAAATTTTATTTCTTCTCCTATTTGTTAGTTCCACTTTGTTTGGAACTATTAATGGAAACAGTTTATCTTTTAAAAATACGATTAAGCTTCACTTCTTGTGAAGCGCTAGATTTAAATGGACTCTCATTGCTTTGTAAAACCATTGACGCAGATAGCTTTGTATTAATTTTTTCATTGGAGAATGTTATCTCCGTATAACAATGAACTTTCAGTGCGTGACCTCTTTTTTGTGGCTTCGCTGTTCAAATAAACATATAGGTAATTTGAATAGTACTGCTAATAAGGAGTAAATTTATTTGGTTCGTAGGCTTCTAAATTTTTCGCAAAGTCCAAAGAGCGTTTCGCAAATATCAGTCCTTCTGTAGAAGTGGGTTCTGTAAATAACGTGTTGATATTAAAGACAGCAGATAATATCTGGCTGGTTGGGGTTTAATTAAACATTTCTCTACTCCCTGTATCAATTAAAACTGAAAGTTTCGTAGCAGAGCGGATATCGACAAGCAAAGAAAGTGTTAAAGAGTTTTTGTTTATTTGGACAGGGATGCATATTAATTAATTGTTGGTGCCTTTGTCGATATTGTATCAAGAATTCTGTGAATTCCGTTTGTATGTGCGAGGGGTTGCCAAAGTTGATCCCCACTGCATCCAGTTTCCCTGCCTGGATTCTGATGGAGTTTTATTGTCCCTTCTTATTTGGAGATGATGATCTAGCCGAGATATTAGCGTTATTATATCTCGGCGGTGTTTGTTTCTCTCGGATTATTGGCTGCTGCCAATTCCTTTTTTGTGGCCGTCTGTTAGCCGTGTTTGTTGGCGGATTAATATTTACTTTTTGGAAATCATTTTAATTTCCCTGATTCGGATACAATGAAGACGCGATGGGGCCTTTGACTGGTATGGAATGTTATTGAAATCTGCCTGTGATCTAGCTAATTTAATGCAAAAGTTGCAGATCCAAATGAGGTCAGTATGAAGCTTATATCAAACGATATATGAAGGGTAGGTAATTCATGCGCATGACAACGTGATGCTACTTCCTACAACACAATCAATGTATCCATTCAAGCGTTTTTTCTTTCGGTACTTCATGGGTGGATCGCCCGAACAGTCACAAATGGCGTATATATGTATTTCAGTATCTGGCTTATATTACTGGGGTTTTCTTTTTATTTTTGGTTTTGTTTTTACTTTTTTTCCCGGATTGTTTGGTTTAACGCCAATGGGGGGAGTGGGTGATTTACACGAAATAGTTTACTTTATTCTAGCTAGAGAATTGGGGCAGCCAGCGTTAATGGGTTTAGTGGGATTGGCCAATTTTAATTGCTGAAATACCAGGGGCAGTGAGGGAATCACCACCATTAAATGCTTGGGCGCCATATGTTATGATTATGTACTATTAATATATTAAAAAAAAATAGAAACACAATATAGAATCAAATACGAATACAAATATAAGGTGAGTAACTACCAACTATTACGTAACTGGAAATGCCAACCGAACGATCCTACTAAACAAAAACATAAAAATATAATTAAAAAATTAGACATCCAATAACGTATCACATACATATATATACTCGGTGAGGCAACTATCAACTTTTGTATTGGCAGGAATGGATAAGTATAAAATCTATTAGGAGTAAACATGAGCTCTCTGAATCTATTGTCGTATTGTAATTACAAAGCCTTAAAACAAGAATCTATAAGAAATAAACGGACACTCTCAGACTCTTTATCGTACTGTAATTCGGAGCTTTTAAAAATTGAATCTAACATCGTACCGGCTGTTATGGTTGGTTATCAAAACATAACTTATATATAAGGTAAGAACGAAAGCTAAAGGAACTTATGGGATATATCTCAGATATACTCTGACATTTATACAAGAAATATAGACGATATGCAGTGGAATTCAATACAACTGCTGATCAAATATTAATATCTAATGACAGAATCCAGTTATGAAATTAAAAGAAACAAACAAATTGAGTAGTTGTCAAAGACACTTTATATAAAAACACAGATGAACAATGCTAAAGCAAATTTCACTTAACTGGCTCCAAAGGACTCCTGAGATAGTTCAAGAACTGTGAACGAAGTATCACCAATCAACCAGCGCGTCTGCGGAATTTCCAGGTCCTTCATGTGCAGCAAAAATTAGTTCTCCCAGTGAGCGTAAAGTTTTCTTCTGCCGGTTTTGATGCTAAATTCCTATTGTCATAATTTGAGATAATTTCATCTAATTAAAAATTGGAGATTGGAAATCTTCTTCAAGCAAAAGAGCGACAAGGGTTCTGATGAGGGTGAAACACGTTCCACTGCAACTTTAGTTGATTCTTGAACAGCAATTCTTCTGCCGAATCGGTTAAATTGGATTAAATTAAATAAACTGGAACATAAAACTTTTAATACTATTAATAAAATGAATTACGCGGAGATCTGAAAATTTTGCCACTTGACAGCTGGTCTTATTCTTCTACTTGCTGCTGTGTTTTGTATATGTGATGAGCAAAGCTCATCGGAAGACTTGTTTTCGTCAGACATGTTGGTGTGGATTTCTAGGACATTCAAATTTAGAAGAATGAAGGGAGACAGAAGGCAAGTTTTGACACACAAAACAGAGAATAAAGATAACAACACTGTTAATTATAATATAAACAGACTCTGAAATATTTTATAATAATAATAATGTTGTATAGCAACAAGCAAAAAAACACTAAAATATCGCTCCTTCGACCCATAGCTTTCTCCTGGCCGATAGGCTCACGAAGTCCCTACCGCAGTTGTATATAATACTGACCTGATTCGAAGTCATCTTCCAGCAATCTCACGAAGTCTTATCGCAGAGGTCGTTTCTAGGAGGAACGGATCACTGTCTATTTTAGAAATATAAGAGATTTTCATGGCTACCTTGTTTAATATCCACATAAGTTTGAAGTATTACAGTTATATGTCTAAGGTTGATGTGTTGATTGATGAATTGTTCAGATGATGCGGGATGCTGATAGTGTTTGATTGTAGGAGTCCTCCTTTCAGAAGGTATAGAATCAGATCGTCTTTTTGAAGCAAGGATGAAGCCTAGCAAGGGTTCCACATTGGAGCGTCATGGCACTCAAAATTATGATAGTTTTGCTCGAAGTATTCTTTTGAATACCCGAGGTTATTTTTTATTTACAATTATTTTTAGTGTTTTTATTATAATAATTGTTGTTTTTTTTTAATTATTATTATACGCCTGCCTTATTTTTATGTTATCACTGGGAACTTGTTTTTGTGGTATTTGTGGTACGTGCTAATTTATTTTCACTGGCGGATTCCTATTTTATATTTTCCACATATCACTGAAAATCCCTCGTTATCATTGGGCACTGGATTTTCTGGTATTTTCCCGCTTCCACCAAAAATGGTGTTTGTCCGACCGCTCCTGCATCCTGGTACGTCGACGAAGAAGCGATCGGACGGAAAAAAAACAATGAAAGGATAAAAAAAAAATAGCACACAATTTCAAACGCAACTCAAATATATAGTACTATATTATCATTTTCCTTGCAGGCATATATTTATTGCATAAATAGACTCACTTTTTATTTTGCTTATTTATATTGTTGAGAAGCTTTATTCACTTATTTATTTTGCTCGAAATCCTCAATTACAAGCATAGGAATTCATTGTGGATTTATTCATTTTTATTTTACGAAAAAAAAACTCTCGACTGCGCAAGTATATAATTTGTTTTGATCTAATATCAAATATTTTTCCGATAATTTGCACTAGTCAAACCCCCGATCTTAGGCAAATAGTCAATAAGTTAACTCGCGAGGATTGGGCCAGACACCCATGAAAAAGATTTTATTATCTTATTGGTCTCTTTGCCACGTTGAAAAAACCTACGTGAGAAACTGTGAAAAGTTTTGATGTAGTACAATTGCATCAAGAAACTGTAATCTGATATGCTTTGTTCTCGTCACCTTTAAAATAATAATTTTAAATCAGGCAAAAAGAATTGTATGTATATATATGCAATTTGGAGGAATTGAAGTAATGTATGTACATATGTACATGCAGTTAGATTAGTGGAATTAAATATAAAAAATTAAATTAAAAAGAAAAAGAAGACATTGTATTTACGTAAGTATGCATCGTGAGAAGGGAAGGTGTGCCTAATAATAAAATGCAATTCATGCTTAATTGGATTTTCTCATACTATTATATTATTATATAGTAGTTTGTCATTCTATTCGTAACGCACAGAAATAATGGTGGTAGAGCAAAATGGATTGGACACCCACGCATAATTTTAAAAGATATTTTGATTTTTGCATGCCCACCTGTCCGTATGTATGTTCGTCTACCTATCCGCCCGCACGATACTCCGAGAACGCATTCACTTAGAGAACTCAAATTTTGTAAACTAAGTTCGAAAGTGGCATAATTCGGGCAACTCATTCGTAGGGTAGCCCTACAAAACTTTGGGTTTTCACTATATATGTGGACACTGCCTGAGAACGGGTAAACATAGAGAGGCGAAAATTTCGTACAAAACGTTTTCATAAAAAATAGTAAAAAAAATTTCTAAAGTGAACTAAATCGTTCAACCCTTGGTGTTGCCATATAAAACTTTTGGTTTTCATTTTATTTAACTTTAATTTTCTTCTCGGTTATAATATTATTGGTCTTCGATCAATTTTAACTTTTTCTCTTGTTATAATTTAGAAGAATGAATTTTAATGAAGTTAAAATTGAGTTCAGTTTCCAGGATCATTTCTGTGATGCATCAATATATTTTATGGAACAATATATTTATGTATTGACCTTATGTTTGCGATTCGGGGGTTGGGCACCTGAGTCACAACACAATCTAAGCCTCAATATTGATGTATGGAACAGGTATTGCAAAACAAATTAACGTTTTATTTCTTACCGCGTAAATATTAAACTTGCGTCTTAAAAAACGGACTTTCGCTTACTCACACTACTTGCTTTACGTCATCTACTGACCCAATTTTCAGATCAGATATTAGGGTAGCATAATGGCAAATGATGCGAATGACATGTGCTGTCATGTTTCGAGAAATATCCAAACTTCGGTCAGCGGTCATATTCCCAATATGCGCATATTGTATTCACTCTACCTTACATCATGCGGGTGCTAGGAGCGGCAATACCTATGCAAATACATCACGAAGGTTTGCGGAGGCTAATACAGACAGTGATCCGGTGCGGCAAGCGTTTACTACCAAGAGAAAACTCTTGTTACCAGGCATTGAAAAACTGCTGTTGACTTTGAAATGAGCACCATTACTTTGACTGAGTTTGACATGATAAGAAAACCTAAAAATCATTCTGTCTAACAATATAAAAGCAGTATAATCTGCCATTTGTGCGTAAAAAAGAGATGAAAATATAAAAATTCTGAAAACAGGGTGGATCACATATAATATACAATTTCATGTGGTAGCTTTAATTAGTTTTGTAATACAAAGTCATTCGAAACAAAATTAATCTTTTGGCATAATACATGCAAAAAGCACAGTGAGCTACTACATCCTTATTCGCCAGTGTGTAAAAAACAAACGTACTTTGTTATTGAAAAATGTAAACATTTCCCCTTAGAAAAAAAAAACAAGTATATTTCTCTGTCATGCACATGCTCAATTTCCTTAAAACCTTCCTTTCCTTAAAAATCCGGAAGTTACTAGAGCTAATTCCTACAATGTGTTGGAGGTAGAGAATAAGAATTGAGAAGATTACAGTCGGTTATAAAATTTTTTAGTGATTTGCTCTGAGTACAATTAGGTCTAAGTTATACATGTAGTTCACTTTAATCAAGAAAAAATGCGATTTGGAAATGATTCGTTACAATATAATGCGAAAACTGTAACTAAATTCAGAGAAACATGAGACATGACTTCTGAAAACGTGTCCGTCAATCCAAAGAGATCACATCCCATGAGGTTAAATTTTCATAATTGACGAAGACAGCAAAAGAAAACAAGTGTTGGTATACTGGCTATCCCAGCTATTAAATGTCCGAAGAAAGATTTTGGTAACAAACTTGTTATATTTGCTATGGAGTCGTGCATAAAATTTGTATATGCACAATGAAGCAAAAGAAGAAAAGGAGAAAAGAAATCGCTCTATTGATCATCCAGAGGAAAAGAGTGGCATGACCAAACAGATAACAATAAAAGCCTTTGTTGATACCGTAAGTGACATACTTTTGTACGCGAAGACAACTATGCACATTTAAATATTAGTTAGGTTAGGTTAGAAGTGGCGGCCATCGTATAAAGGCGTACGATCATCCACACTCAGCCCATAGTTCATTGTGATGCCACTATGTTCGAACCCTGCCTGGAAAAATATATTAAGAGCTACGGGGTGCGATGAAAACAATCACAAGAGTTAATGAACTTTACCAGGTCTTCGAACTCTTCATCCGCTAATTGCACAGTTCGCAGAAAAAGTAGCTGCCAAGCGGTTTTACGTTACCGGCGGCATATATATATATATATGTATTCCCCAATTCCCTACCTTTTCTATTATTGAGCAGGTATCTGTATATGGTTTCGGTACTAAAAATCCACACACACAGTAATGCACCTTTTGTATTCAGAACAACTATTTACTCAACGACTCGATTTGTGTCTTTATTATTTTATTGCTTTTACCTTGAACTTTTGCAAATCACCTTTTACAAAAATCTTTTCAAATCACCTTTTCCAAAAATGTTTTCAAGTCAATTTTTACAAAAATCTTTTCAAATCACCTTTTACAAAAATCTTTTCACCGAAACCAAACCAATCCGCCGAAACCGAACCAATTTAAAAAACTCAGCTCTGCTTTCGTTTTGAAACTCGACGGCCAAACCAACCGTTTTATAGTGCAAAATCCAACTCTTCTCTTGATCACTTTCGTCGCGATCAAGAGCCGTCGTTCAGGGATAGAAAATGCGTAGTTGCATTTCTACCCTGAAAAAAATTTTCATTTATTCTGGACTTGATTAAACAAGTCCAGAATATTTTTCGATGGACGGTGGCTTGAAAAAATGTAATTTGATGTTTTTATAAACATCATGCACTTGAAATTGCGGCGCGGGTATACATGTTATGTATTTTCGCGGCGCGCATTTCTTATCGCGAAAGCTTTTTTTTTTCATAATATGTATGTACGTATTTACATACATATTGTACTTTTCACGACAAATCGTACTGAAGGTACGATTTTCCTTTTGTTTTATATTTTTTAAATTAAAAGCAAATATTACATGGGAATAATTGTTGTAAAACAAATGGTATGTGAAGAATATCGCTGATGCCATTTTCTTCACTGATCGAATAGATAAGCTAGTCATGTTTATAACCATGATTAGCTTATATGAAAATTTATGAATTAAATATTTTTCTTTATTGTATTTATACCACTTTTAGGAATATTTTTGATATGCAGGTTTTGGTATGCAACAATCCTGTCCCTTTTTCAAAACGAGAGTTATTATTAGAAGGGTAATAACTCTTGGGGAAAATCATTTGACCAATTAGTATACACAGAACTATTTATGTTTTGATTTGTTTTGATTTAGGTTCCTTATCGGGGTGTCCGATTGCCGTTCTGCTAGGTTTGTTACTTTGTCTTGGCAACGGATCTCAATGATTAAATTCTCTGTCCGGTTTTATTCGAATTTTGATCTTGTTCCGCTGCAGTCAGGATGTTGTTCACTGTCAAACGACACAATAAACCCTGGCGCAGCCCGACGGGTCTCAGTTCTGTGACCAACGTAATTTTTGTAGTACACGTGATCCCCAGGTGGCGAGGCCCGATTCGTATGGTACTTCTACGACGCGGGCAGCGGCCCTTTACTATGTAGAACGAGGATGCCGTGGCAGGTCGCACCTACTGGGTCGACATACCCCTGTATCCCCACCAAGGGCAGGAGTGGGTTGTGCGACGTGAGTCGTGATGGTTGACGTTGGTCACCTATGTTTACCCCTTTTTTATCTTTATTCAGGCGGTACCCTCAGCATAACCAGCCTGCACGGGCTCGGCGCATGCTGCACCCGGTATTTGAATCAGCCGTTACCGGCATTCTTCGGACTTTGATGGCCACCCCACCGTCTTTTGAAGCCGAGGATTGGGAATGAGACCCCTGCGGGAAGCTCTCTCTTTTTTTCTTCTTGCGTCATATATTTTATTAGCTTTCACCTTTCCTGTTTTTCTTGTCTGTTCTTTTTTTCTTATACAAAAAAAAATAAAAAAAAAAAAAAAATAGAGGTGTTTTTTTTTTGTTTTTTTTTTTTTAATTTGCTACTCTAGGTTGGTTTTGTCGGTGGTTTTCATTCTAATTATATGGCTCGGCCCTCGGTCGGATCGGTTTACGCATATTTGGGTTTACAAAATTACGTTTCCAACACCTGTTCAGGATGCCTTTTATTTCTTTTCCTTTTTTGCGTTAATTATTCAAGATTATAATTTTGTTTTTTTTTTGCTTTTAGCTTAATTAAATAAAAACTATCTAGCATATGCTGCTCTAAGCTATACTGGGATAGTTTAATCGTTTTAATATTATTTATTTGTTTAGTTTATTATTCTATTTGTGTACTTGAAACTTTTAATTGAAAGAAAAAACTTTTTCCTTGCAGTAGCCTAGTAAACTTCTTTTTGTGTTTATTATCTAATTATTTAGGTATACTTTTAAGATATATTTTCCTTTAATTATACTACTATACTTTATTTTCTGGTTATAATTCTGACCTATCTTTAATTCTAATTTGTTGTTTTATGCACTTTTTGTGTATTTGATCCGTAATTATTTGTTTTTTTTTTTTGTTACTTCTATTGTTCAAGTACGTATTGTGTGTTACCTCATTTTCCTATTTTATATTCATGTTTAATTCTAGGGCATTCTATTTTAATTCATTTATATTTCTAGCTTTATTTTTATTTCTAGCTTTAATTTATTTATATTATGCCTTTCTTTCTAAGTTTATTATTTTATTTTTATTTTTCAAGGCATGTTTAATTTCTATTCTTTTATCTATTTTTGTTAAGCAATAATTCTAATGCAATTTTCCTTAAATATTATTACTCTATCTATTACGTTTTTCAATACACTTTTTTTTCTTCTTTGGGTAAATTTTCATTTCTATGTACTTTTATATATGTTTTACCAGCTCTACTGTTTTCTATAAATTTCATTTTGATTAACTGGCTCATGTTGACAGTATCAGTGTTCTTTTGAGCCGCCTTAAATCAATTGAACAGACTTGATTCTAGGAAGTGAGCGAGCTCGCTTTAAACTAGGTTCGGGAGCAGGGGCTCGCTCTTCTATAGGAATTCCCTCTGATAAAAATTCGGGGTTACCTTGTGGTTGACTCGGCTGTTGTCTCATCGTGATGATAGCAGCCACAACTATCATTATGTCCAGAGCTAGTAGGCTCGTAAGTGATAGAGGGGTTCTGCACAGGACATGTGAGTATCTACTCGATACCTTTTCTTGGTATTTAGCAATTTTGTTTTCGATTTCCTCTTAGCAGTGTGTGTTCTTATATACTGTTTTGTGAAATCTCGGGTTGCACAACATTTTGGTTTTGAGATTCTGGTAAGATTTCGGCTAGGCTCAAGTTAAATAAGGAATGATTAAATTTTGGAAAGTGTTTAGGTTGAATTATTTTAAGTGGATGTCTACTCTGACTTTCATATTTGAGAACCTTTTTGGGCAATTTGGAACTGACATGGTTGTGTCATCTCAAGTATCCCCTGTCCTTCCAATTTTGAGATCGCAAAGTGATCTAGACATGTTATAGGTAGCACCGTAGAGGTGACAAATGAAAATAGCCACGCATTTAGCTTATTTAGTTTGATCAGCATGTCCTTTTGGGGAATTTGTACTCTTGACCTGCATTGGGGCACTTTGTTTAAAGGATGATATAGTAATGTTACTGCACATTCATTGGATGTTGCCGCTTTCACTATAGGCGTATTAAGTAGAACTATATACGTGTTTTCCTCCAAACTAATGGAGATCTGTTTGAATTTTTTCATGTGCTAATTTTTTATGAATAAAAGTTCCTGCATCTCAGCACTAATTACCACGTAAGAATATCTCGGATCAGGGATTAGGCAGTAATTTGCTGACTTGGGTACAGGATAGCATAGCATTGAATTGGTTGTAGCCTAATTTTTGGCAGGTTAAAAGTGGGGAGAGTTATTCTCACCACCAATTTATTCTGCATGAGGAGTGACTGAGCTCCTGCTGTCTGATATAGGACAGACAGACAATTTTGATCATTCGGACAATTCGAAGTTGTCCTCCGATATATGTTTAGCAGGTTTTGTGGGGACACAAGGAGCGGGTGAATATGATTTGTTTTACTAGCCATTATTATGTCCAAAATGGCTTGCTGTCGGTATTCGACTTCTATTATTTGGAGGAGCAGGCTCGATAGGATTTCTTATCTCAACTGCCTTCTTGTTAAATCCTCGGCCACAATATGCAGATCATTAATCTGGTGGGCTATTTTTTGTTGTTTATCCATTAACATATTTTGAATCTGTTCCAAGGTAGTTTTTATAACACTAATTTGTTGTTTCTCTAGCTCGGCTAGGGCTTGTGTGTTTGATTCAGTTTCGTCTAATCTGCTGTATATCTCCTGTTCATTATTACTATCCATAGTGCCAAATAAGTAGTGCATGGCACTGCTTATTCCGTCGAATAGTGATCTGGACTTAGGTTTTTTTGGTACTAATATTTTAATGGCTCTCGTGTCCTTTTGTACGGTCTCTATTATAGCGTGTGTGTGTAGTTACACAGGTCTCCTTGGTCCGTAATATTTATGCAGAGTCTATGAGCTAATTGCTCCGCACGCTCTGCTAATTTTATCTGAGTATCTTGTTCATCGAAATCTATCTCGGTGAGGATATTGCAGGTGTCATGATATACCTTAAAACTTCCTAGGTCCTCGAAAAATATACCTGAGCCATTTAGCTGGGTCATTATATAGGGCTTGTCAGCGGTATCTGCTGTTGTGTATTGGATGTGGAGGACACATACGATGAATTGCAGCGCCATTTCTGGGGACAAGTCGGAGGAGGAAAATAATCCTTTAAGTATACTTTTATACTTATTTCGTGCCGTATTAAACTAAGCAGTGAAGTGACTCCACCGCGAATGGTTCTGAGGTAGGTATTGAAATGGGGTTTATTGGAAACTGAAGTAGGAATTTTAGGTCAACCTGGTTCATTTTTGTACGATATATTTTTATTCGAAATATGGTTTTAAACGGTTATTATGTACCATTACCATACGTTTACCAATTTTGATTGTGGTATTCACATCACTTGGTTTTGCGAGTACCTGATAAGGTCCTACCCAGATTTGCGAAAGCTTATTTTTTCTGCTTTCATTTTTGATGAGAACCTTGTCTCCTATACGGAAAGTTAGGGGCTGTACCGTCCTATCGTAGTACCCCTTTGAGCGCTGTTTGCCAGCTAATAAGTTCTTACGTGCAGTGGCATATAATTTTTGTAGCTTACTCTTTAATATTTGATAATAGCTCTCATGATTATAGACTGGATCCCGTTTTAAATTTGATGGGACATCCGCTGTGAAGCCGTAAAGCAATCCATTGGGATGAATTTAGTACCCTCGTGTACACTATTGTTATACACGAATGCAGCGGTTCGTAGGTATTGGTCCCATGTTTTATGTTTTCATCTACGATTGTTCGCAGATGTTCTATTACTGGTCTATGTGCACGCCCTAGTGCTCCATTAGACTGTGGGCGGTATGCTGAAGTTTGTAACTTCTTTACCCTTAGAAGCTTACATATCCTTTTGAATAATTCACTCAGGAAATTTGTTCCCTGATCGGTGAGTATTCTTTTGGGTATGCGATCACGCGTAAGGATTTCATCAAAGAAAACTTGCGCTACTGTGACTGCTTCTGCATTAGGTATTGCATACCAGTCGGCAAATTTTGTTAAATTATCTTGGAAGGTCAAGATGTATTTGTTACCTGCTGTGGTCTCTTCTAGTGGACCTACAATATCGAGGTAAACTTTGTCGAAGGGCTGTTCTGCGATGTGATAACCATTGGCATTTTATATTGTGGAGATGCTTTCATCGTCTGACACTTTGAGCATTTTTTAATAAATTTTTAATGTCGCTAAGCATGTGTCTCCACCAGTACTTGCGTCTTATACGTTTGTAAGTTTTTATGATCCCTTCATGGCCTCCAAATGGATAATCGTGATAGACTTTTATGATTGTTTGAATCTCTGTGGGGCTCGTGATTAATGCGGGTGTCTTATCCGTACTAACTTTTTGATCAAGCGATGCTGGGGTGTGAATATCTGCCACTGGAGACTTAATTTCGTTTTGATCCGCTTTCTTGTGCTCTTCTGTCTCCACGCTGGAGCTGTTTATAGTCTGTTCAGCCTTTTGCTTCTGAGCACGGGTCACGACGAAACAATGAGTGGGTTGTTGTGATGGACTGGGGCTTCAACCGTTAAGGTATTGCCTAAACTGTCTTCCTTTAATGCATGAGGGATGCGACTTAGTGCACCTGCATTAGTGTTGTACTTACTTCCCGGGTTTGTATTCGATGTTGTAATCGAATTCAGATAATTTGTGGTGAAATCTCACCAAACGGGAACTAGGGTCTTTCATATTGAAGACACCTTTGAGAGGTTTATGGTCAGTATGGACGTGAATTTCCTACCTTGAACGTAGCACCTGAAGTTCTTTGTTGCCCAGACAATAGCCAAGCACTCTTTTCCTATAGTAGAGTAGTTTCTTTTGGCTATATTTAAAGTGCGGCTTGCATAGGCAATGGGCTGGTCCTTTCCGACTTCTTCTTGAGAAAGAACAGCTCCTAGAGCCTCGTTATTTGTGTCCGTTGTAAGACTGAACGATCTAGAAAAATCAGGATAAATTAGAAGTGGTGGGGAGTTAAAGCATTATTTATATTTTGAAATGCTTCTTGGCATTTCTCTGTCCAAGTGAATTTTACATCCTTTCGGAATAAATTCGTAATTGGAAGTACAATTTTGGAGAATTCTGGAATGAATTTCCTGTAGTAATTGGCAAGTCCCAAAAATGATTGAACTTGCCTTACTGTTCTTGGAACGGGAAATATTTGGACACAGGCCATCTTACTTAGGTCTGGTAGTGCACCTTCGCTAGAACATTTATGTCCTAGGTAAACAACTTCTCTTCTTAGAAACTGGCACTTTTCTGGCTGCAGTTTCAAGTTGTTCTCTCTCAACTTGTCGAAGACTTTTCTGAACTTTTCGTTGTGGTCGTTTAATGTTTTACCATATATGACAATATCATCTAGGTAAACAAAACTTTCGGGACTTTGTAGGCCTGTTAAGACGAAATCCATTAGGCATGGAAATGTGGCGGAGGGCTCCTTTGAGCCCGAATGGCATACGCTTGAACTCGTAGTGCCCATAACTTGTGCTGAACGCAGTTTTATGTCGATCCTTTTTGTCGGCAAGAACTTAGTGATAGCCGTTGGCCAAATCGAGTGTAGTGAAATACCTTGCATGACCTTATTGGTCAATAATATCCTCGATTTGGGGTAGCGGAAATGCGTCTCCAATTGTCTTTTCGTTTAATTTATGAAAGTCGACAACGACGTGCCACCTATTCCCACCGTCAGGTGCCGCTTTCTTGGGGACAACTAGTTGGCGTGAATTCCAAGGGCTTTTACACGACTGGACTATCCTGCTGTCTAGCATTTCTTTTAGCTGCTCATTAATTACTTTCCGCTGTGTTTCAGGTAAGCGGTACATTTTTTGATTGATATGTGCTTGATTTTGTACCAATGGAATGTTATGCGTTATCGCATATGTATAAGGAAGCTTGTCACCTTTGTGAAAAAGATATCGTTATACTCTTCGCAGAGTTCTGATATCGCAATTTTTTCTTCCACGGTTAAATTAGGGTCTAGGCTGAGTTCTTGCTCTAGCCTGGTAATACGCGGGTATTATTGTTGGTCATCCGGGGTGTCATAATCCGGGTATAAATAGCATATATGCTGTAATACTGCCGTTTTGTCAGCTGAACCTTCGGTTAACTTATATTTTCATTTAGATTTGCTTCCTTTTATATATGTAGTCAAACCTAACTATATGTCCGCATATTTAAAATAGCAACAAGCACTTTCTAAATGTATCACAGTTAGGATAGCAGACATATGTAGATATATATCACAGATAAGGGTTATACATCTCGTACGAATTGTAAGTTGGACAGTCTCCATCTAGCATTATAGCATTAAAGAGCTAAGCTAAGTGTGTATTATTCCTTTTTAGGCTTCGTTTTGACGTGTTTAACATGTTGCAGGGTAATTACTTCCCGCTATCTTGACGGCTGAGTTTGGTGTACCTGTGTGGTCTTTGCCTTTGGTTGTGTGAGGTACTCATGCGTGTCGAAGCTATTTTGTTTTGACCATGTAGAGTTTTTTATGCTAGATGACGGTGGAGTAATATGCACCTTTAATATAGGTTTTAGAGGTTCGCTACCGTTCTTGTATGGCTCTGTTTATGTAGAAATGATTTATGCCTAGGAGTTTTGGACGGCAGAGTTATCAGCACCCTCTCTCAGGCTTTAGAAACTCATTTCCATCTTTATTAGTATCCGTTGATTCCTTTGTATTTGGTATGGGAACGTGCGTATTTTTATGGTCTTTAGCGCCTGTTAATGGGACTATTTTGTAGTCGTTTATTGGGTATAGCTGTAACTTTAAGCTGTGTGTGACTACTTGATTACTGTTAGCGTTTAGAATACTAACCAGCACTAATTCTTCTCCAGATGACAGCAAACTGTTTGCCAAGAAGACTGCATAGTTTATCTCTTGGGATAAACAGAGCTTTTCTTCTTGAGTTTTTAACGGGACTGGGGCAACAATTTGAGAGCGCGCAGGTATGGAGATTGGTTCCTTAAAGGTAACCAATTGCTGCCTGACTTCGTCAGTGTCTTGTTCGCCCAGACAACTCATTTCACGTTCCTTGAGCTCTTTTGGAGCTTGGCAGCCAGCTTTTCTCGTTTGAGAAGCCTTCAAGACACTTCAGGAGGATAGTTCAGCCTGTTTAGACTCTACCTCTTCTGCAAGTGTTCTTACTTCGACTGTTTTTTCAGAATGCAGGTTGTCCGTTTCAAACTCTAATGGCAAGGCAAATTCATCAGGATTAGTTTCCGCGCGAGGAAACCTTAGTGCCTTATTAGGACCCTCAACGTTACAGTTGGTCGCTAGGAAATTATTTCCTAGAAGTCCATAATCGGAAAGGCCACGCAAGTTCTTTACGCCTTGAAACTAGCAGGGAATTTTGTTTTTAAAAACGAAGTTTCCCTGGAAATTTCCCAGCATCTTTCCGGTACCAAATGGGGTCTGAAGTGTGCATGCCTCATTGTGGTTAAATGTTTTGGGGTCTTTTATTGACCTTTTCTTTATTATACTAACCTCAGCGCCTATGTCTACTACGAGTAAGTTTTACTGTAGCGACACTGGAATCGGGCTGCTGAGGGGACCCTATTGTACTAGATGGGTTTTTTAACGTCTTTGCTGGAGACGCTACATGTGAAGTGGCTTTTGCATAAGATCATCTACAGAGCCGGCTGCCATTGTCAACAGTTACTGACATATATAGGTGTTATTGTCTCCTGTTTTAGAGCGTTTTTCGCGAAATCTTCTAGCTGAGTTTTTCCTGCTGGTGCTCCTGTGGCACCGTATTTGGACTCTGCTGCTTCATTACAGAGTGTCAGCATCTGTTTCACTCGCACCGTGAAGGCTGAGATATTTTCCAAAGAATACTGCCTTGTAGTGATTAATTGGCTTGTTTACCAGTTCCTGGTAAGTTTCTCTACGCAGGTATGTGCGATTTAGCTGATCTTCTACTTCGTTAAAGGTGGTGGGTATATTTGAAGCAAAAAGCTGATAAGCTTCGCCTCGAATTCTGGTGGGGAAGATTTGCAGGAAAGCTGCTAGCTCTTCCACCGACATGCACTGTGTCACCTTCCCGCAGCATCCTAGGAATGTTTGGAGCTCAAGGCTCAATCTTGAATGCTGTTCACCCGAGAAGAGGAGGACGCGCTGGGCAGGTAGCTTTGCGATTTTAGCGTAATCTGCCATACTTAGATTGGGGATTTTCGAACCTGAATTTGGCCCTAATGGGGAGCTAGTTTCTTCTAGGCTGGTTTCCAAAAGGATTGCACTCGCGTTGGAATCACTGACACTGTCCTTGATGGCACTTTCTCATAACTTAACACTGTTATTTTGAATAATGTCTACCCCTAGAGAGTGCGAATAGTCTCCAAACTCCTTTAAGCTCTGTTTGAACTTCTCGGTGCTAATTTCGAATTTTTCGATTATTTCCAACTTTCTTTTCTAGATTTTTCGAATTGTTTTTTTTTCTGAGGCGCACTGAATCACAGAGAGTTCAGAGGAGTTTCGAAACTGCTGTTCCAAATTTTTCAAATATAATTCTAAATTTAAATTATGCCTTACTTGTTGGGGAGCTGTCAGGATAGTCCCGCTGCTAAGGGTGACTCCTTTTGTGGTAGAATTTATTGGGGGTATTTGATTACCGCCCTCTGTTGTGGAATTTGCTCGCGCGTTACTTCCTTCGTACCGGGGCGGAACTTCCTGTGCGTCACCCGGCGAGGAAAATTGTTGTGGAGTTGATTGAAGTGGTGAGATTTCCGGCGGCGTTTCCTGGTGGGAGCCTGCCTCGCTCATTTACGACCGTGCGTAGAGTTTGCAGCTAGGGGTTCCTGCCGTCTTACTTCCCTTGGTTCAAATTGCGAGGGCGGCTTATGCCTGCTTCGAATTCCCTCTCAATTCCGGATGGTTGTCGTCTTTGGGTAGTTTGATATTCTGTGCTGCCGGGGGGCCCTCGAATACTTAAGTTCCCCTGGATAAAAACTGAAAGGGGAGCACGTTGCCTGCTTCGAAGTCCCATTCAGCTACGGATCGCAGATTGAAGATTGTTGTTAGTGACTAAGCTTGCTTCTTTCACGTGTACGGTTGGAATTTCTGATCTGGACTTCCGTGTTTTGGGATGAAGCCCGCTAATGCCCCACGCTGACACTTGAGTACTTTAATGAGGGGGTGGCTGCGTGTTTTCCAACAGAGGCAGTTAAAGCTGTCCGACTCCGAGCGTTGGGGGCGATTAGTCCAAACTGGCCCAATCTAATTAGCCCCTTCAAGTTCTGTGTAGGATAGCGGCTTTTGAAGCTCTTATGTTTTTCTTGACTTTGAAAAACTGGCTTCCAGTATCCCACCGGCTGCACCAATTTTGTTACGTTCCGTGGTATATATATACCATATATTCTCAAATTCTCAACCTTTGCTATTATTGACCAGGTATCCGTATATGGTTTCGGTAGTCAGTATTGCACCTTTTGTATTCACAACAACTATATAATGAACGACTCGATTCGTGTGTTTATTATATTATTGCTTTCACCTTGATCTTTTATAAATCACTTTTGCAAATCACCGTTTACAAAAATCTTCTCAAATCTCTTTTTCCAAACATCTTTTCAAATCAGTTTTTACAAAAATCTTTTCAAATCACCTTTTAAAAAAAGCTTTTCACCGAAGCCGACCCAATCCGCCGAAACCGAACCAATTTAAAAAACTCAACTCGGTTTTCGTTTTGAAACTCGACTGCCAAACCAACTGTTTTAAAGTGCAAAGTCCAACTCTTCTCTTAATCACTTTCGTCGCGATCAAGAGCCGTCGTTCAGGGTAGAAAATGCATAGTTGCATTTCTACCCTGAGAAAAATTTTCATTTATTCTGGACTTGACTAAACACGTCCAGAATATTTTTCGATGGAAGGTGGCTTGAAAAAATGTAACTTGATATTTTTATAAACATTAGCTACCATCCCGTCGCTTAAAATTGCGGCGCGAGTATACATGTAATCTATTTTCGCGGCGCGTATTTCTTATCGCGAAAGCTTTTTTTTTTTCATAATATGAATAAAACTAGAGATTACTCTTTAGGACTTTTTACCGGGGTAAACTTATATTTGTTCAAGAAGGATTTTTTTTAGATTCTGCTGCATATAGCAAAAGCTAAAAAATGTTTTTAATATGTTATTCTATCACACAACCCATTATATTTTTGGTGGCAAGTCTCAAGTCTTAGTGTGACTCATCAACAGGTCCCAAATAGTGAAATTGAGTGACTTGAAAAACAAATGAAAGAATAGAATAAAGAAAAGAAATGAAAAATTGAAAAAGATTGAGAAAACATAGAAACATTTGTTTTATTAAATTAAATTTAAAAAGGAAGATTCATTCGACACGAAACGAAACTGTATACTGATCTCCTCTCACATAAACTCAGAATAAATTCTGGGTATGAATTAAGCCCTCTGCGGGCGTATACAGATTCCATTCGTTTCAAATTAATCTGGTTTTTTAAATTTTTTTAAATTTCTTTTTTAATGAAAATTTTTTTTCTATTTTTTCTCAATCTTTTGCATTTCTTTTCTTTATTCTATTTTTTCATTTGTTTTTCAAGTCAATCAATTTCGCTATTTGAGACCTGTTGATGAGTCACACTCATGCCTCATTTTCATCATTAAGTTAATTCATTTGACTAATTGAAAAATATCTTCATCTTTTTCCAGTTCCTGCAACAGTTCCTATAATCTTTTCTCCCTTGCACATCTCAAATTTTGGTCACTTAAACCACAGGAATACCGCACTTACAAAGCCAAATAGTTGACACAGCCAAACTTTTCATTCAAAATTAACACATTGTGACTCGTGCGGCGAAAATATATATTTATTCATTTTCTTAAAGTGACTAGGATAATGGAATATTATAATAATTTTGTTAAAAGTCAATATTTAATAATATTTATTTTACAACCCACTTTTTCTTTCATAGAAATCGAAATTAGTATTTAGAACGACAAATTTAACAGGAAAATTAGTCAAATGAATTAACTTAACGATGAAAATGAGGCATAAGACTTGACACTTGCCATCAAAAATATAATGAGTTGTGTGATAGAATAACAAATTAAAAACATTTTTTAGCTTTTGCTATATACCGGAGAGTCTAAAAAAATTCCTTCTTGAACAAACATAATATGAATGTATGCATGTACATACATATTGTACTTTTCACGACAAATCGCACTGATGGCACGATTTGCCTTTTGTTTTATATTTTTTAAATTAAATATTTCTACTGACAAATTTTGCTGAATGCAAAATCTGTTCTGGGAATAATTTTTGTAAAACAAATAGTATGTGAAGAAAATTGCACACTGATCGAATGGATAAGCTAGTCATGTTTTTAAGAATGATTAGCTTATATGAAAATTTATGAATTAAATATTTTTCTTTATTGTATTGATTTTATACCACTTTTAGGAATACTTTTGATATGCAGGTTGTATGCAACAGCGTATTCCTTAACGCTTAAGGCTCTCATCCTCTTTCTCGTCTATACAGCATCTGCAGATGTCAATGTACGGAGCTTGATTGCACTCTACATGTTTCCCAAAGAGGCAATGCCCCGTAATAACTACGGTAAGATTATGCACATCATTACGGTTGCTCTCTAGCAGAGATTCAGCCTTCGCAGGAAAAATTTCGGGCTAGAGCTGTCTTGAAATCACGCATGAGGTCAGTTCTTCCCATCTGATTTGTGAGCTTGTAGGCCAGTACATCTAGAAACCTCGTCACTGTTTCTAGGGGCTGACCTACGAGTTCCACTGCTGGACATATATTCATAGCAGAACCATTCCTGGTCACGGTATCCGCTGCCTCGTTTCCAGATTTGTAACTGTGTCCAGGCACCCAGCAAAGAATAACTCTGTGGTTAGCACCCAATTTTCCGAGCTCACGGCGACACCGTTGTACTAGGCGCGATCTAATGGTGCACGAGTCCAAAGCTTTGATTGCCGCTTGGCTGTCAATACAAATCTTGGTAGCTCGATCACTAGGTGAATCATAAGTTATACGCAGCAGTCTTGCTGCTTTGAATATAGCCGGGACCTCATCCTGGAACACACTGCAGTGGTCCTGTAGGCGGAACTATTCCTGTATTTGGGGGAGAGCTGAGTAGACCCCGGAACCTACTCCTGCTAGTTGAGAACGCTTTTTCAAAGTCTACTCTGTAATCCGTATCTCCCCGTATACAGACTTCAGGGGTCGGATTCTGTAACTCGGAGAGTTTGGAAACTTGGAGGATGAGAATTTTCGTTTTCCCCAATTAAAACTCCCTATTTCTCCATTCGAGATTCTCTAACATACTTGGGGAGTTAAAGAAGACGTGAAAGTGTCGAAATATTGAAGGACGGCTAACTCTGTGTGGTTTAAGGTCTAGAGTACAAGAATATATGTGAACAATTTCGGGGGGAGGGCTTTTGGTGATGAGGGGTTGTACCACCCCCATTGAGGGTTGTCCCAAATAGTTCATGTTTAGTGTCAAATTAAACAGGAAGAAGCGGGTAATAGAGTTTTCTTTTTTTGATCATTTTAACTTCATAAGTGACTTTTTACCGCCGAAAGACGGATTTTTTCACTTGGGTTATATATACCCCAGTTCCTATATTTTGCCTATATTTCTTCCGTTCTTTGTTTCACATCCATTAGTACTCTCTTGTGTTGTGAACATTTTTCTCATAATAAGTGAATTCCCACGACTTACCTTCAGAAGGTTATCATATTAAAACCCCATAGTTTCGACTCTCGTGGATTGCCCGATATGCTGCGAATCCAAATCTAAGGCAAGTTGAATTAGAGATGCATATCGTTTTAGAAGGTAATGTATCAACTCCAGCTATTGAAGACCAAATCGACCGACCAGCTTTTAAAAGTTAATATTTTTCCTACTTCAACTTTAATTACAGAGGAAATGTTATACGTAAATGCGCATCATACTGACTCCAGGAAACTGGGATATGGAGCTACAGCGAAACAATAAAGACCAACAATTATATCCCGTATACTGCACCAGCAGAAAGACATCGCCAATACAAAAACAATGTAGCAGTCATGAACTAGAAGATTTACCTGTCGTGATAACACTAAAATAGTTTAGAGTGTATTTTTTAGGAGTTCTCAAACCTACAATGGTTTAAAAATAGATCACGCTCAAACTTGCCAGAAGGGTTGTGGTATATTAGACGAGTTTAAATATGAAATCGAACAATGAAGAGCTATAGGACTGCGTCATGCGACAACTAAATTTGCCACCCCTATTGCTTTCATTCTGGTAAACAATAAATAAAAAATAAAATAAAAAAATAAATAAAAAATTGTTACCTTGAGGACTTCTAGAATGAGATATTCTGTTCAAATTTGTAGACGGTGCTCCACACCATACACATTAGCTGTCATTTTTTTAAACGTTAAATTGAACCAATAATTTTTATGGATCATACATATTCAAATTCAAACTCAAACAAAGAAGATTTTCAATTATTTCAGTAACTGTGTGCACTGTACCCTAGCAACCAAGTCATGATAGGATCCCTGAACCCAATTCCTAAGAAATCCGTACCTTATTTAGAAACCCGTGTCTCATAGTTACAACTGCTTTAGAGGAATACTGTGATACCAGTAAATAATTGTGCACCTTATAACAACTACAGATGCACCTAGAGGTAACGACCAAGTATAGAAAGGGTAATTAACCAGGAATTATTGAAACTTTTCCAAAAAGTGCAGAAGATGAAATACTATTGGAAGTATTTAAACGAATAAACACAGAACGGAAGGAAAATGAGCGAACTTTAAAAAAAAATCGAAACAGTAAGTACCTAAGTATGTATCATCTAGCAGTCATCAATTATATCCACCGGTTCTGGGGCTAAAGATCAACCAAAAATATAACATATAAATTATGAAAACCATGGAACACCGCAAATGACATCAACAGCAGTATATGATATGAACATGCATGCATATGTTCCGGAAACGCTCAACTGACAAAAATCGAATAAACAATTGAAAATCACAATTCTGATTTTTGTTTAAACGGAAACGCTCAAATAACAAAAATCAGAAAAATAATTGAAAATAGGCTTTTCATCTTGAACAGAAACGCTCGAATTTCAAAAATCGTTCAACGATTGGGATATCACGAAAACAATTAAAAATTAAAAAAAAACAACAGAGACAATTTTCAGGGTCACCAGTAGCATATGGGAAATGATAAACAAACATATAATTACGTAAGAGTACTAGACCGACGGTCAGTACTCAGAAGGAATCGTATATCATGTTTTCGTTCTGTTGAACGGGAGCTACTTCGCGGTGACGTGTTTATTTTATTGTCTTGCGGGTGCCCCGAAGAATGTTGAGACATGACACCTGTTTCTGAGTGTGTTAATGGGTGAAAGTTTTTTTGTATATGATATTAGTTTAAGATTTATTTTTAGGTTTTTGTGAAATGATGCATAAATAATGCATAGATATTGCATTTAGGTAATTAGGGAGTTATGAATCTGAAGAAGTTGAATTGGATTCATGACAGTAGGAATAAAAAAAATTATATAAAATCAGAAACATGTCGAAGTTTGAAACTCATATGAAGAAATACATTTTAAGAGTAAATGAATTAATGAAATTAAGACAATACTTGAATTAAGCAATTATCTTAGTACGAAGCGCATTGGAAGTTAAGTATAAAGAAGCTGGCAAAATGAAAGACTCCCTGATTAGCATTCCCAAATAACAACTTAGTATATGTCCAGAAAAACACAGTAAATCCTCTTATTTTGGTACTATATAAAAAATTATGATGAATACTTACGACGAAACTACGAGAAGGACTTATGAAAAAAATGCGAAGCAGACTGACATAGAAACTATGATGAAGACTAATGAAGAAGACTTATGTCGAAAGCTACCAGAAACTTTAAAGATAATTCTAAGAAGCATATTAAGACGTTGCAAGACCTTTAAGAAGCCAAAAAGCCTTGGAAAGCATCGCAAAGAATAGAAATAATCAGTAATCATAGTCATTTCTAAAGCGAGAGAAGATCCGATTTGACAAATTGTAAGCACACCCTAAGTCAACGCATCCACATAGTGTAAACTCTGCAAATGTCAGAAGGAAGAAGAACTGGGAACGTTCTATCAGGACCACGAATCTGGTAGCGGAGAAATAAAAGTCGAAATTAGTTTGTAACAAATTCAAAAATTAAATCAAACTCGGCCCCTCAATATTGGGAGAACTCCATCGTGAATATAAAAATATTAAGGAAAATTAAGTCATATTGTTACTAATATTATAATCATTCCAAATCGCGACCGTCATGACAACGCTATAATCGAAAGCACCTACCTTCTTCTATATTATGTGCTAACTATCTTCAGAAATTCAAAAATTAAAAAGACTATCAAAATAGCAATTGAGAAGCTAAATGAATGAACTGTATATATCAACTAGCTGGCCGCTGGACATACTGACCTGGATTTAACTTAGATTCACCCTTGGTTATGCAATCGGCAATTACTGCAAGAACCATGATCAGTGAGCTCCAAATTGCCGTTGTAGTCTTTATTAACAAAGAGGAAGTAAGTTACAAGAGCTCGACTAAATATTCTATATATTGTGTTAGCATGTCATACAATTATTTTATTCTAGCCTACAGATTACATTATGATTCTTTGTATATATATTTTCCTTCATCGCCATCCAAAAATTGTCGTCTCCATAAAAGCAGCGAGCATACGATACATTGCTAGACGAATACTCTCATCAGTTTCAATCAAGTAGAATAATAATTATAATTTGATTCCATTTTGGTATCTCCTTTCCCAGAAAACAACTTGAATATAACAATTTGCTTTTATAGCCCTCGCAAACACCAGATGACGATGATCCATTAAATCCGGTTCTTCCTCTTGCAAGCCAAATACTTTGCAAAACTGAAAAATTTCCGTGGGAAAGAACAACTTGAACCACATTTCGTCTTTTCCTTAAGATCTTCTCAGAAAGTTAAGCAGGGCGGATATTGGTTCAAACTTTAGTTGGCAACATGTGTACGGAACAGCTAAAAGAAACCCCGAAAAGTCTTAAAAGACTTTGTAAAAAGTGCAATTAACTTATACTATTTTCGAACAATTACAAGCATGTACTTAGGCACTATATATAGATATGTATATATACGAAAATTTTATGTGGATGGAAAATTAAAATTATATGCAAATTCAATTTCCCTTCTAGTTCCCAACACACCAATTTTTTACTCGTCTTGAGATTATTCTTATTCATTGCGGTCGTGGATGTGTGACGAATATCTAATGAATGCTTGGGAATTTGTTTTCTGGTTACCAAAAGTAAATATGAAGTGATCCATGGGGACGATTGCAAAGAATTTGAGAAATAAAAATTGTCTCGTTATCGAAATTGTACCCGCGGGTACCCTTGAGGCTGACCTAACAACACCCTTAAGTACGAGAAATAGACGCCTTTGAAATATTAATAACGAGCGACATTGATAAAAAGGATTCCAAAAGGACAACATTTCAATTTTTCAGTCTCATGTCTCAGAGGTGCTTGTATTGTTTCTATATACATATATATACATATTTTTTTTTTGTAAAACCGTTTGCTTTCCTCAAAATAAATTAAACCACATTGTCACTGTGCCTAGAGATATGGCTCATTACGCCTGTATTAATTTTCCATTAAGACTAAAACTGAAAATAATTATCTCAGATTGCCTCTAGTATAGAGGAGCTACACGGAACAAATAAGGATTTCGGCTTGAAATAGACTGCCATACTTTGGTACTCCATAGAGCAAAGAAATAAATAAGTTTTATTAACTCCAAATAGCAAAAATACTTCAGAGAAGATTTTCCAGTTTTTGTAAATTTTATTTAGTTTTCAGTTTTTTAGATAATTGTAGTGCTGTTAAAAATGAAAAAGAATAAATGGACAATGCAGCACACACACATTTCTATTCTTGTAATTTATTTCCAGAATAAATAATTTATTTGGTATGTCTTTAAGCAGTTAAGCAGTTACTTTAATTATCCAGAGAATGTTATGTTTCCAGTGATTTCCTCTACAGGATTTTGTAAAACCATGCAAAACCTATTAATTAAAACTCGTATATCTACGTACACTTAGGAAGCTTTTTCACGGAAATATTTCGAAAACACTAATCAAATACTGCGCATAAATTCAGATGACAGTCCCATCTATAGGCAAATCATTGACTGTTCATTCTACTGAAAAGAGTTATTATTTGTCAAGTATTAAAAAAATTTAAAAAAAATGAGTTTTAAATGAGTATCAACTATATGCTATATTTTAAATATATAAGCTATCAAAAGAATGACTTCAGTTTTGCAAAAAACCTATGAGCGCGAAATTTATAGTAAATATTTCGAAGGCAATGTTAAATACAAAAAGAAACTTTTGATGCCAGCATATGTGAAAAATAATAATCAAAAATACTACTATGGCAACTGTAGGCTTAGAAGTGCAGGGATAGAAATCTGTCAACTTAACGAAATTTTCCTACGAGTAAGAAACTAAAGGAGAGGTTGAAAGGTTGGCAGAAATGAGTTGAGTAATTGTAAAAAATATATAGGGCCAACGACACCTACAGACTAAAATTGGAAACATTAATAATAAATAAAATAAAATAAATCACATGCGAATTCACAGCCTTCCCTAAAATTTAATTGTACGTTAGCAATAGAAATAATTTAACAAACATAAAATGAAGAATTGAACCATGCAAGCTAAAATAGCAACAAACATAAATTAAATAAATGAAATATTTGCAAAGTAACAAAAATAATTTAACAAATAAAACTAATTTATAAAACATACAAAACTAAAATATCTAACAAAACTTAACGAATAATAACAAGGCAAAAATGCATAATGCGAACTCCGCTTAAATACTGGCCGCCAAATACTGGCAGCGCCACTGAACCAAAAACAGCGAGGAGTAAAAACAACAGCGCCAGGAGTGTGACGGACGTCAACGACGACACGAGTTTTCTGTCTCGCTTGGGTTTTTCTTCATGACGGGTGAGGAACGAAAGTTGGCACGTGAATACAAAAAGGGAATCATCAATGTTCATCTCAAAAGTTGCATCGCCTATTGTTCTGTGACCTGAAAAATATCAGCCAAAAGAGCATTACGAGATTCCGGGACATCAATTTTCAGCCTTTCAAAAGCAGAAGGGGAAGATTCCGTGATATCAACCAAAGGACTTGCATCTGCTCTGGATCACTTCTTGCTGGAACTCCCAGGAATATCTCAAGGGAATCGCATACAACATGAGAAGTAATAATTATGTAACTAAAAAAAAAGAAAAAAAAAATATATAAAAAATACTAACCTAACTTAGCTATTAGGATAGGTGTTGAATTAATTATTTGTAATTTATTGTAAGAGATTGAATTGAATTCGCATCTGAATCTAATTATAACACATAATTTAACTTACTTGGGTGTTTCCTTAATTTTGAATTTTTGGTGGATAACTCTGTTACATAAATTGGGGGCTCAAAAAAAAAAAAAAAACATAAAAAAGGAAGACAAAAATTTAAATGCCATAATTCGTTCATACGTGGTTACATACATCTTTAAATTAAACATTTACGGGATTACAAATATTTTAGGCAAACAAAAGCCAATAATAAAGTTTGTGCCAACCTTGCATACAGTTCAATTAGTGTTAAAAAAAAAAAAAAAAAAAAAGTGATCACAACTCAGCTTACTTGGGTTACATATTCCTTAGTATTCTAGTCAGAAGCGTTGATAAATGCAATATTCGTCGACCTGCTAACCTATGCTGGAGATTGGGCATATAGTCGAGTCCTAGGGGGTAGAAATTTAATTTTCTAATACATAAGGAAACGGATGCAAGGACTATTATTGTAGGAAGCGGAATATAAGTAGAAATACGTCTAATTAATTAACAAATACATCAATGTAGGGACGTTTTTAAGACGTTCCATTGAGGTATAGCCTGTGCGTTGCATGGCTTGTCATTCAACAAAACTATTTAAAATAAAGGCCAAGTATTTCCTTTAATGGAACTATTGAATATTCTACATCAAATGTCTTCCAACCTATATTCAACTAAATTTTTCAAGTTTTGCGGCAGAGTGTAACTCAGGTCATTACATCAAGGTCCTCCTAGTATACGCTGACATTAGCATTAATTCTAGTCAAATTCGAGAGTGTATTTTGTATGAGAATGAATAATAAATTAAGGTATATAGATTTTAGTACAATATATTTCGGCAATTTATTATGCAAAGCGAAGGACATATTTAAGTAACACAACAACTAATTAATTTACATAAACTACATAGACCTTCTTCGCAACTATTGTGTTAAACACATTTTTCTTTGACGATACACATAACAACAACATCTATAAAGTGTCTTCCTTTAATTATTGAATTTTCGTAGAATTGCAAAGTAGTTTTATGATGACTTAAGCATCTATAAATAGAGAAACGGTTACTACAATCATTCAGGAACTTATAATCAAACCTTTCATATATCACCTTATTTAGTATATCCATTAGACTTTCAAGCTCTAGACATGTTTATTATAACCGAGTTGCCTTTGGAATTTTTGCACATGGTTTCTGATAGCAGTCTTTATACAGTATATAGTACTTTATCAACTCAGGATCATCTCCTCTAACCTCTGCAATTTTAAAATCAATTTTTTTTACGTACTAACGACCAATAGTTAATTGAATATACGTTCATATCACAAACAAATACAAACACGATGTCTTTTGACGAAGTGTCCACGCTGTGTCCAGACATAGACATTAAATATGAAATGAGATGCAGAAACGTACCCCCAGAAGTACATACCATTGATTCACGCAAAGCGTGGTGGGCAAAACAACTAAAAAAAGAGGGTAACACCGATATGAATAACTCTCAAATCAAATCTTATTTAGAACCTTCCATAGATTTGGAGCAATGTAACCTTATCTTAAACGAAATTGAGAGCGACCTCACTGAGGACAGTTTCTCAGAAGTTATAATGGTTCGTTTAGGTTTCCTGAATATTCGCTTAAATAGAATTGACCGTACTCCTGAGCTCGAACAATCTAAAGCTGAATTACTGGCAAAGTGCTTAAACTTAATAGAGCAAATAGAAATCAGACAATATAAGCTTTGGAAAGCTGATAAAATCAAGAAATCCACACTTAAGAAAGAAAACAACCTAGAGTTAGGTTTCGATGAAAGAATAGGTCGACTAAATTTAATGTCAAACGACTTAGATAACATTGATCTGCAACAAAAAAACCCAAACACCAATCGCGATCAGGGAAAACTATTATTTAATAATGCATTGTCGTCACCTCGACTAGAGGAGAAAGATTTTATCGCTTCAAAAAAAGCCCCAACCCTTTATAAATGGGGAATAAAATACTCTGGTGATGATAAAGCGTCAGCGTCAGAATTTTTACAACGAGTTGCTGACAACTCCCGCTCACGTCAAGCAACAGAGCAGGAGGTTTTATTGGGCTTGACCGACCTATTAGAAGGGTCAGCCCTTAGGTGGTATAGACGCAAAAGAGATGAATTTTGATCATACCAACAATTCGTTGAATCCTTCCTAAATGCATTGGAACCAACATCTCATTCCGAAAGACGGCTCGACTATCTTAGAGGCCGGAAGCAGTTTGAAACGGAAAGCATAGTGCAATATATTGCTTATATGGAAGACCAGTTCTTCCGGTTGCAGCATATACCCAATGAAAATACAAGATTAAAAATTATCAGAAATAACTTACAGCCGCAATACATTCGAGCCACTGCTCTCCTTAACTTTTCTTCTGTCGATCAACTCGAGCAGACTTGTAGTAAGATTGAGCTTAGCGATGCTCAGGCTGAGGCAAATGGTGCTTTCAGCACTCATACAAGAAACACTATTAATCCATTTGTGAGTTATACTAATAATAGAGGCTTTCCTTTTACAAAAAAGTATAATTTAAATCAAGCTAGGAATCAGAATCCAAATACAGTCGTGCACAATCCGAATTGTTTGAGATCCAACAATAACAGGTTTGTTGCAAACACTGCAAATACACCGAATGTAACAAACAATGGCAATCTGCGAAGTTCTTCATTAAAACCGTGGGAATCAAGGTATGCCAATATCAACAGGGGACAAATCAATAACTCAAACACAAATGCTATTAGCCACTTTCAAAGAGATAATTTTAATAGAACTAGCATACCACAACCAAATGTTAATATCAATTGTATATCAAATAATGTTCCGCCCATGGTTTCTCGGGATCAAGCAAACGTTTCGCACCCACAGGGGTCTAACTCCCAACATACAGATACCCGTTCCCACACAGTACCTTCTGACAGCGCTGTCATAAATTCGGAAAACTACCCCGAAGCTTCTTCGCGCTGGACTGACGCGGCTTCCTACAGAAGAGCTCCACAAGTACTTCTGATCACACGAAATTAGTATTTTTAAATAATATATCGGACAGTAGACCATATTTAACTGTTAAAGTAATGGGGATTGAAAAAACTGGCTTATTAGATAGTGGGGCACATTGCTCTGTAGCGGGCAAATTAGGCATACAAATTTTAAGCTCCCTGGGTTTAAAACAATAACACACGAATACTCCCAGAGTCAGAACAGCTGATAATTCAAGCCACAAGGTAACAGGCACATTCCATGTACCAATAGAATTCCAAAATCAACTCAATATAATACCCGTGGTAGCAGTAGAAACCTTTAATCAAACCTTAATATGGGGCGCAGACTTCTGGAATGCCTTCGAAATTAGTCTTCTTCGTAAAGCACAAACATGGGCCTGTTATAGTAGTTCAGACGCTAAACCCAACCAAAACAAAATCTTAGATCTCGTGTCACTAAATGAGGAAGAAAGGGGTCAACTAAAAATGGTGCGAGAAATATTCGAAAATCTAAACAAGAAACAATTAGGCAGAACCAACCTAATAGCTCATGACATAGATACGGCAGACTCACTTCCCATAGTGCAGCGGGGGTATGATGTATCTCCAAAAGTTCAGGAAAGATTAGGTAATGAACTTAATAGAATGAAACAATTAGGGGTTATAGAACCATCGGTAAGTCCTTGGTGCTCCCCGGTAATATTAGTCAAAAATTCTAATGGAAGGGATCGGCTATGTATTGATAGCCGAAAATTAAATTTAGTCACCAAAAAATGCGCCTATCCTCTTCCACGAATTTCCGCGATTTTAAGCAGACTAAATAAAGCCAAATATCTGTCATCCATTGATCTCAAAGATGCATTTTGGCTGGTTCCCTTAACCGAAAGCTCAAAAGAAAAAACCGCATTCTCAGTACCAGGTCATGGCTTTTGGCAATTTAAAGTAATGCCGTTCGGTCTTACCAATAGCCCAGCAACCCAGCAAAGGCTAATGGATAGACTGTTTGGTCCCACAGAGGAAAATATATTCACATACTTAGATGATTTAATCATCGCAACGGACTCATTTAAGGATCATATTCGAACCTTGGAAAGTGTGGCCGAGAAATTAAAAAATTCTAATCTTACGATTAATATTGAGAAATGCCAATTCATAAGAAGCAATCTCAAGTATCTAGGTTACATTGTAGACAAACAAGGCCTAAGAACGGACCCCGACAGGGTACAGGTCATGTTAGACTATCCGCGTCCCAAAAACTCTACGGAACTAAGACGCTTCATAGGTCTTGCTTCTTGGTATAGGCGTTTTGTCCCAAAGTTTGCACAAATCGTAGGCCCTCTTCACAATCTCACGAAAGGTGGACGCAAACGTCAAACCTTAGTCTGGAATAAGACTGCAGATCAATCATTCTTAGACCTAAAAACCGCGCTGGTAAAAACCCCCGTACTCACAGTCCCGGATTTTTCCAAACCCTTCTGTGTTCAATGTGACTCCTCTGACCATTCCATTGGCGGCGTTTTATTCCAGAGGGCAGACGAAGATGCTGAAAACCCTGTAGCATATGTTAGTAGAAAATTACGTGGTGCGGAACTTAATTATACAGTAACGGAAAAAGAATGTTTGAGTATAATTTTTACAATTGAAAAATTGAGAGGATTCCTGGAAGGATATAAATTTTTCATACTAACAGACCATTCTCCTCTAACATGGCTTTTCCGACAACAAAATGTTTCAGGTAGATTAGCTCGTTGGATTTTACGACTTCAACATTTTGATTTTGATATCAAATATGTAAAAGGTAAAAACAATGTCGTCCCCGACGCGTTATCTAGAATTCCTCAAATTAGTCTGATTCAATGCCTTCCAGACGAAAGCGATACTTGGTACTTACTAATGTGTGACAGAGTGAAAAACGACCCAAATAGAATGAAAAATTGGAAGCTCGAAGGATTAGCACTCTATATTAAACCAAATATAGAATCAGTCCGTAATTACGTAAATCGATTGAAAAGAGTCGTCCCTGAATCCGCTCGGAAGGGCGTTTTAAAGGAGTGTCACTATTCCCCACTCGCGGCACACTTGGGAACATTTAAAACCCATAAACGAGTGCTTGAACGATATTTTTGGCCGGGAATGGCTAAAGATGTTACCGATTACGTAAAACTCTGCGAAATATCTTTAAAGTCCAAGCCAACTACCAAGCCACCCCTCAGGTTGCTAGGCAAGTTCAAGGAGGCCGTTCGGCCTTGGAAAGTGATCGCAATTGACCTAATGGGTCCATTTCCCAGATCTACACAAGGCAACACATGCATATTAGTCATCTGCGATTGGTTCACGAAGATGGTGTCCCTCTTCCCCATAAGAAACGCAACTGCGAAGAAAGTATCGGAAATCGTGGAGAACAGGATTTTTCTGGAATATGACGTGCCAGAAATTGTCATCACTGACAACGGGCGCCAATTTGATTCAAACGAGTTTCGAAAACTTCTTTCTAATTATGATATTACGAAATTTTGGCTCAATTGTAAATATCATCCACGGAACAATTTTACTGAACGCTGGAATAAAGTCATAGGGAGCGCATTAAGATCTTATATAACAGATAACCACATAACTTGCGACCGCGAAATTGTTTCTGTTACAGTGGCGTTAAGGACAGCTGTTAATGTCGTCACTGGATACTCAGCTTTTTATTTGAATTTTGGTAGGAATTTACTTACGCAGGTTTCGACCACTCTCTCTATGATATACCCGACCCTAAATTACAGCCTTTAGCAGAAAGACATAACTTTTTTAACAAAATGGAAAAAATATATGAAGACATTGCCAAACGTTTATTTAAAGCCTACGAAAGAACAAAATATATTTTAATAAAGGAAAAATACAGTATAAATTCGAAATAGGCGAAACAGTATACAAAAGAAATTATGTAATCTCCGATGCCACACAAAATTTACATCCAAACTAGCGCTGAAGTTTATTAAGTGCGTTGTACAAGAAAAAAGGTCTGATTTGGTGTACCGATTGACCGATGAAAATGGAAAGGATATAGGTTGGTGGCATATCAATGACTTGAAACACCGTTGAAACTATATACAAATGGTAGCTAGCCTCAAAGACTCCTCCTTATATTCCGCACATAACCTACAGCGTAGTCAAGTAACCACTACTTCAATTAACCCAATCACACATAACGAGTCAAATTAAAAAAAAAAATAAAAAAAAAAAAAACAACGGCCTTTCATACCTTATCACAAATTTTTACCCATTCCATGCGATTGATTATCCCAATCAAACTTCGATACAAAAAATATATATAAACTAAATAAATAAAAAGCAGGGCTCGCTTCAACAATTGATCCACTCAGGAGTATCCAAAAAATTATTATATTAAGAATACATTGTTACTAGAAAAAAAAAAATGTCATAAGACAATTATTTTTTTTTAACCCAGGTAAGGGGAGAATGAAAGGTTGGCAGAAATGAGTTGAGTAATTGTAAAAATATATAGGGCCAACGACACCTACAGACTAAAAATTGGAAACATTAATAATAAATAAAATAAAATAAATCACATGCGAATTCACAGCCTTCCCTAAAATTTAATTGTACGTTAGCAATAGAAATAATTTAACAAACATGAAATGAAGAATTGAACCATGCAAGCTAAAATAGCAACACAAATAACTTAACAAACATAAATTAAATAAATGAAATATTTGCAAAGTAACAAAAATAATTTAACAAATAAAACTAATTTATAAAACATACAAAACTAAAATATCTAACAAAACTTAACGAATAATAACAAGGCAAAAATGCATAATGCGAACTCCGCTTAAATACTGGCCGACAAATACTGGCAGCGCCACTGAACCAAAAACAGCGAGGAGTAAAAACAACAGCGCCACGAGTGTGACGGACGTCAACGACGACACGAGTTTTCTGTCTCGCTTGGGTTTTTCTTCATGACGGGTGAGGAACGAAAGTTGGCACGTGAATACAAAAAGGGAATCTTCAGTGTTCATCTCAAAAGTTGCATCGCCTATTGTTCTGTGATCTGAAAAATATCAGCCAAACGAGCATTACGAGATTCCGGGACATCAATTTTCAGCCTTTCAAAAGCAGAAGGAGAAGATTCCGTGATATCAACCAAAGGACTTGCATCTGCTCTGGATCACTTCTTGCTGGAACTCCCAGGAATATCTCAAGGGAATCGCAGACAACATGAGAAGTAATAATTATCTAACTAAAAAAAAAGAAAAAAATATATAAAAAATACTAACCTAACTTAGCTATTAGCGGCCGCATAGGTGTTGAATTAATTATTTGTAATTTATTGTAAGAGATTGAATTGAATTCGCAACTGAATCTAATTATAACACATAATTTAATTTACTTGGGTGTTTCCTTAATTTTGAATTTTTGGTGGATAACTCTGTTACAAGGTTATTGCGTTTATATACAGGGTGTTTCCTCCATGGTGATCCATAGAGCGGGAGGTGATAGTACTCACCTTGCCAAAAAAAAAATTATATGGCAAGCCCCCCATATCAACCGTTTTGGAGGTACAGCGTGATTAAGAAATTATGCTAGGTTTTCACAAAACACCCTGTATCTTATAAACTGCAGGGCACATGGTCACCGTATAAATCTGATTGTATAGAGAACTCCATGGCCCTTCTACTTTCCAACGCCTGCTCAACCAGCCCCGTACCCTCCCTACGGAGTTATGATTGTCTAAAATAAAAGTTTCGTATTTTCTTACCTTTTTGTCACTTTGACCTCTATTTTTTTTTCTGCGAAAGGGTCATTACCATAACTTTCTATTACAATAACTGTAAACTGTGGACTCTCCTCTTTAATTTGACCTATTACACCTTATGTGCTATCTGTAACCGTTAAAGAGTTATTAGCTCTTTACCAATTCTCTAGGCTATTCTTAAACTTATTCTCGAAGATAAATTGTCCCCTTAAACGTCATGTTAAAGAAATATCTGCTAATTTCGGTATGACCTGAATAGGTTGTGAGCTACTAACTCCTTACCAGACAGTAGATAGCACATACGATGCAATAGGCCCAATTAAAGAGGGGAGTCTACAGTTTAAAGGTTTTTTTAAAAAAAAGTTATGTTAACAACCTTTTTGCAAAAAAAAAATAAAGGTCAAATTAAAAAAAATGGTAAGAAAATCCAAAATGTTGAGTGTAGAAAGCGATAACTCCTTAGGGGAGACGAGTATGGGGCTAGTTGAGCAGTCGCTAGAAATGCCATGCAGTTCTGAAAACAACCAGTTTTATACGGTTACCGTGCGCTGTGCGCCGTGCTTATTTTAAGATATAGAGTGTTTTGTGCAAACCTAGCATAATTTTTTAATCACCTTGTAACTCCGAAACGGTTGATATGCCCCTCCCCCTGCCATACAATTTTTTGTTTGCCTAGGTGAGTACTATCACCTCCCGCTCTATGGACCACCATGGAGGAAACACCCTGTAAATGCCAGTTTTGCGTGCTAGAAGTGCTGATTTTTCGCACGCTCTAACATACTCTGAAGCATTCCTTTAAGACATTTTCACATCAGAAACAAGAACAGAAAACTGTAAATGGAAAAACTCAATTTATTCCACTTTAAAACAAGATTTTTGCTCCAATGATTAATAAAATCCAGGGGAATAGGATAAACTAAGAATTTTACTGAGAAAATATATTAATTTATTTCAGATTTTTAAGAAAAACAAAACTTTTATGATTTATCGGACGAAACACATTTTCGCCCGAAAAATTCGGCTGATAAAACATAAAAGTTGTTATTTTTCTTAAAAATCTGAGATAAATACACTGTTTTATTATATATATTATATATTATTATATAAATTGAGTTTTTCGCTTTACATTTTCCGATACTTGTGTTTGATGTGAAAGTGCCTTTATAAGCATTACAAAAATAATAAAATCCCTCGCTCTTAAATCGAAACCCTTGGGTTCACCAGGAACTATAAAGATAGTTTGCATCTGTGTCACATGTATTATAGGTATGGTTCTCTTTTGTTTATGTTGGGTAAATAAATTTAATAATTTCGGTTTTATTAAGTGAATTTAGTGATATTATAAGTATGTGTTAATTGTGAAAAATAAATACAACATGAACTATTACCTGCATTGATTCAAATAACTTAAAAATTAAGCTAAATTGAGAACATTTACGATAAAGTATTTGGTGCAATTCTGTAAAAATAAGGAGTGTACAAGGCTTCCCGAGATTTCTTTTCACAGGTAAGTGAAGGAAAAGATAAAAGATATTAAGTTCAACAAAGAACTTATTTATCAGATTGAAATTTTTTCATTTATTACTTGAAAACAAGTTTGGTTTACATTTACTTTAACAGCCATATCTGTAATATCTGTACTGTACCGTATATAGCGTTAATTAAAATTGAAAAGGGGATTAAAAAGAAATGCTTAAAATATTTTCAATATATTATGTGGAAATTTAGTAATATTATATTTATTTGAGTTTTAAATACTGGAAAGTTAAATTTTGGTAAATGCTTATAATTTTGATAAAACTACTTAATTTTTAATATATTTTATTGAAATAGACCTCCCAAAAATGAAATTTTAAAGCAGCAATGGTTCCAAGTTATTGGGCAATGGAAATTGAGTCCAAAAATAAATAATTTTATTTGTTCGGATCATTTTTTGACAGAGGCTTACTACTATATGCGACAAGAGAAATAAATTGTATTGATGCTATGCCTAATCTCAAATTAAATTTAAAAGATCGATGATTTTGTGGTGCGTATTGCAATTAATTACATGCTTGTTACTGTAATCTTAGTCTATCTTCAGCCACATATCCAAGAAAGTAACATCGTACTTGTAGATGCTACCAGGGAGGATGAAAGCCTTATAGAGCTGAATGCAACAAATTTTCAAGATGTAAGATAAATGTTTTTGCTAGCAACATTTAAGCAATTCTATAATTTTTTGAAATTATTTTTATATGGTGACTCTCTTCAAGAACCAAATGATTATTTGATTTAAAAATTTCAACTATTTAGTATTTTTCTTCGCTATAATAATGCATTCCAAGAATCATGTAGGATTTCCCCATATGTTACGAGGGACAAGAAATGTACGAATTTCCGAACATGTAGTTGGGGTTTATTGATTTTTTTCATAGATATTTATTGAGGTTATAGAGCAAGCGATAACAAATCAGAAGAGATCATCAGCTACAGCAGATATTTCTGAAACTGAAGATCCAGATATATCTAAAACTGTATTGCAGGTAAACTTCGAATTAAATAAGGTATTTTATTACTACTCAGGTTACTGCTGGCTTAGTAAAACAACTAATAAATTTCTTGAATGCTGTTGTGTATGTTGCTAACTCAATAGTAACACCAATGTATATATACTGTTTAATTCAATGTTATTTATCCAATTCTATCTTAACTATAGGTACGCGAAGTGAGCTGATCACAGATCAGGTCTCGACCAGATATTTTTGGTCTTCAAAAATGACTTTTTTTTATAAGAGGGAAACAAGTGGGGCACTTGTCTGATGCGTTGTAACTTAGTACGTCAATAAAACAAAACCTTCGTACACACTAATTTTTGAATAAATTTATTTTCTCTTATTCTTGATGACATGGCAGCACAAATTTTTTTAACAACTTTCGGAAAATGTTGTCCCGTTCCGGCGGTCTTCTCAGAAAAATAGACGCCGCGCCGAGAGTCTGAGAAAAGTCGTTTTTGGATGTTTTTCAATGAATTGACTATAGCCTTCCAGAATCTTATGTAAATATCGAACTCGTGCGCGTTTTTCTGATATTGCCAACGATAATAGCTTCATGTGAAGTTTCAGCAGATTAAAGTTAATAAAAATTTACCTCCGATCTACAATGGGTTAAGTAACATTGTCAAATGTAGCTGTTTTTTCCCTCGAAAAAGAAATGACAAGCATTTTGAATTTCGAAATTATTATTATATTAATATTATAAAACTAGTTCGCGGCGATAAAAGCTAGAAAAGTCTGTCTACAAAATCTTGCAAATAGATCTGATTCACCTCAATGATTTTAAATGTACGATACTCGCAAACAATTAATATCAACTAGCAATTTTATGTGCAATAAATATTACTTATTATTCTTTTCTACTTATGCTTTATTTTCATGGTTAATTTTTGCTCAACTTTGTACAATCAGCTGATATACAATGTCAGGATAGATAAAGTTAAGTTAGGTTATGTTGACAATTTTATAGATCATGGGCGTAAATGTATACGTTAAATACGTTTGCTTGAGACGCCAATACGAGTCGTCACGGCTCTACGTGAAGGAACTAAGGAAAGAAGTGAGTTCTTAGCCCCTTGTTCCCTACTCTTTGTTTTTGAAAATTCTTTGTAACCGATTAGAAATTCAATCGATCTATCACTTATATATTTCCAAATATATTAACAGAAATAGTGCCACTACTTCACCAAATGTGAAAAAATTCCGACTTTTTGTAATACTTGGGTACTTTCTTTAGTTTGCTAAACTGCTAAACAGTGGCAATAATTTTCGTCGACCTAACGGACGACGGTACCAATTTTAATGAACAAATCAAAAATATTTTTACTTCAGCCAGTCTAATGCCCTAGAAACACAACGCTCTTAATGTAAAAATAACTAACGACTCATTATAAACTGCAGACACCAGCCATTTCTTTAATTAAGTTGTACTGTCAAACTGGATCGAATTAATGCGATAAACTTTGTTTTTATATATTTTATTTTTCAATTTAACAATTTACAAAAGAGAAAAAACATTACATTAAAAAGAATGAGTCTGTGATTTGCATATATTTTCATTTCTTCTTCTTATTTTTTAAATCGGCAGATGCACAATGGAGCTCCAGATTTATATCATATGTCAAATCTGGAACATTTATCCTCATTATAAAAAAAAACGCATTTTTAGTGTACTTCATTATGGTAAGATTTTTGCGCCATAATGACGCATACTATGTGACACACAGCATTTTAATGAATAGTTAGTACTAATGATTCATTAGATCGTGCTGTGTATCTAGAGTATAAGTTTTGTTTTTCTGGCTGATACTGACAGTAATAATTTATCGCATTAGTAACACTACCATAAGTAAGACTTAGAAATTTTTTACCTCACTGACCATGTATATATGTACTCTACTACAAAATTGATTTACATGATATAAAACTACTTGATTTTTGAAAAATTAGAAAATTTTGTGTACATATTTCTTTTTTCAATTTCAAATCTCTTTTAAAATTACTCAAAGGTATAGCAACACCTTGAAAGCCTTATTGAAACTGTTGATTTAATTAAATGTACTTGCGCCGAGTTTATGGTAACAACAACTTTATTTAATTTTCGATAGCTAATTGATCACAAATAATAGATCACTGCCAATTTATAATACTAAATTTCTGACCATCAAAAGTTAGCAGTTATCGACATTAAAAGGTATACAGGGTGTCCCGTAAGTCGATGTCAAGCCGGAATCGGGTGATAGAACAAATCATAACAGTTACCAGAAATATATAAAAAAACTTCTAAGTCATGTATTTTTCAAATTATAGACATTTCTTTTGTTTTCGAGAAACTGTAAACCTTGTGATGGTTTTTTATCTCCTGTTGCTATAAATCTTTACTTTTTTTCAATTTTATTTTTCTTGTGTAATTCCCAATAGTGCTTATGTAACATGGTGCTTTAAATTCTAAGCCTACTGTTCCAGCTTGGAAGAAAATGTCCTATTTTGCCGAACCAATAATAGAAAATTAATATTTCACCCAACTTAACTGACTGTAATGGAAAAAAATGTACTACGCCAGTTTGGCAAGTAACTTTAAAAGTTGACGCATTTAATAAGGATTCTAAAATGGTATAACATTTGCTACAATATTTCTTAGATAACGGAAAAAAAAAATTTTTCTTCAAGAAACCCAGTTTCGAAAAATTTCTTTTCACCTACTAAAAATGATTCTAGTGTACCCAAAGCTTGCCGTAAGACCGTAACTTTAAGCTTCTAGTTTAACCGAGACGGAGAGTCATTACATGAAGTGTGAGTGAGCAAGTTGAGAGGAAATGCATATCAATTGATCGTATCCAGTGCTCTCCCGAAATTTGAGGAAGCGGAAGAATTGCTTTGCCGGACGTATTTACCTCGTGAAACATACCATGAATTTATATATAAGTTAAGAACTTGCCGAAAATATCCACAGGAGTCGTTTAATTCATTTACTAATAGACTAAAGTTTCTTTTAATACAATGCAATGAAGCAGCACAGAGTAAATACGGAGCGGAATTCTTTAAAGTGGTAAAGCAACAAATTGAAGATTTTGCTATGGCTTCCATAAAGAGTGGTGCAACTAATCCCCATCTAAGCGCTTATTTACTTACTTTGAATGAAAATTCTTTAGAGAATCTCATTCGCAATGCATTAGATATGGAAAGGTTGCAACAAGGACTCCCTTTCTTGCCACAACCCACAAATTATATTCCTCTCCCAACACACTCTTTCCAAATGGACCACTTATTTCGACCAAATAGCACAAATTTTTCAATTGCCTATGGTTATCCTATACCCTATTGTGTAAATTTTTCTCTTGCCCTTACGCAAATGAGCTAGGGAAACCTAACATAAAAACTGAAGCTAGTATACCTCCCATACCTGAGCCATCAAGAGTACCTTCAGTTTCTTTTAATATCGATGGAAACTCTGAAAATAATTGGCGCTCTAATCAAGCCAGTATGACAAGGAAATCTTCAGGAAGTCTACCTCTATTCCAGAACTCTTGTTAACAGCAGGAGGAAAGAAAGTACGAAAAACAAAAAGTACTTTTAAACACCTGCAGCTACTGCAATTACAAAGGGCACACGTACGACGAATGCCTAAAACGCAAGAATACTCCCTTTTGTATTAACTGCAGAACAAAGGGCCATGATTCCCAATATTATAAGCAAAATGCTAAAGCACCACCAGAACATGGAGACTCAAGCAACAATGCTCGGTGGGGACCTGCAAATCGGGAACCAAGAATTAACCACATACAAAATATGTGTGACTTTTGTGGCAGAATAGGGCATACCGTGTCCACATGTTAGCAGAAGCGCCGATGGGAAGCCACACATTCGGGAAACTGCACACTATCGACCGCAAAATCCCCGGCTCGACATTAAATAAAATCTCTCAAAATACTTCAGGGTGCTCTCAAGCAGAAAAACCACATATAAGGGAAAACGTTTCAGTGGTAGAGTTACCATTAGATATAAGTAAAACACAGCCATGCGGCTGATAGTAGACACTGGAGCTGAAGTAAGCTTGATCAAACAGGAGCACTAGATACACCAGAACGGATAGAGCAAAGCCTAAAGGTGACTCTGTAAACCCCATTTGGAGAAGGAGACACTGCCAAGGCAACTTTTTACTAAGCCGAAGTATCCCGTGTAAGCTCCAGGTTGTAGAAAATAACGCCCAAATTTCTCACGATGGGCTGTCAGGTAATGACTTTCTTGCGAAAAATTGTAATATCAAAGCGCTTAATAAATTACTCCGGTTTCCTCGCACGGAAACCAACCCATTTGATTTCACGGTAACTCTCGAAACATCCCTAGACGATGGAGAGGAACTACCAAGCAAGGAGCAATTTAAATCATGGGCACCAGATATCAAGAATGCCTTACCACCAGTTAAAGACATTTCGAGCACCTTGAGAAAAATGAATGAAGATGAAAGTAGGCAATATGAAGTAGAACTGCAGCGATCTAATAGAATACCCCCTCGATCTGAAATTGTTCTAAGCATACCGCTACAAATAGACCAGGAAATGATCTATTTGTCTCAGGAGATTCAAGAAGGAGTATTGCCGCAAATTTCCTGGTTAGTCCTCACAACAGTTTCATACCATTATCAGTTCTAAAAGTAAATACGGAAGCAGTATTCCTAAGGAACTTAATGCTTGCTCTAGTTCCAATTAATTGTTATAACATACAGTATCTCCATTTACCCTTGGACGACGTATATACCCAAGGTTCTCAGAAGAAACCTTTCCTTCGTGCACAGAACAAAAGCACACACTACGTCAAAAACGACAAGTCAAAATTCGATTCCAATCCACATTCAATAAACGTGAACCGTATTAAACATTATAATCAAAATAGGATTGCGGCTTTACGTGAAGAATAACTGTTCGATAAAAATTTAAATCACCAAGAGAAAAAATCAATTCTGGAACTATGCTATGACTACAGTGACCTTTTCCATCTAAAGGGGGACAAGCTAACGTACACTAACAGTATAAAACATACCATTCCCACATTACATAATCAACCACCAGTAAATCAGAAAATGTATAGACTCCCAGAAACACATCGGGCAGTCATAAATGAGCAAATCAAGGTAATGTTGGAAAATGACATAATCCAATTTAGTAAAATCCCGTGGAATTCCCCTTTGCTAGTAGTTCCCAGGAAAGCTGGACCTGACGGCAATAAACGTAGGCGAGCACTAGTAGATTTCCGTAAAGTTAACGAAAAATCTATAGGGGATGTGTTAAATAAAACAAATCAGTTTTTGTTAAGTAGTATTTTTCAATTATTTCAAATTACAGAATTCAGTCATTAGATTTACTTTTTCTTTCTAAATAATTAAATCTCAAATTTTAACTTGAATAACATTTCATATTGTGAATTGCTTGCAACTTGATTCAACGTCACTTCTGTAGTTAGTATTCTCATTTTGAATTATCATTTTTGTACGTTCTGTAGTCACGCTGTTGGTAGCCGCTGTGCAGTAAACTTCAAAAGAGAAAAATAAATTGGATTTTATCACCAAAGGTTTGGCTTTGTTATTTCTGTGCACACTATTTGGTTTCACGTGTTTAACGCTTTATAACATATTGGCAATTTCCCTCAAAAAAACCTTGAGAGAAACATTTTTTGGCGCCCGAGCAGGGACCTGACGGTCATTCATTTAGTTTTTGGAGCATACGCACAGCCGCACATTTGCATTGGAATTATACTTGCACATCTGTCATCGCTGGAGACATTAAAATTGGAAAAGCGTTCAGTAATTTGTTTCGTAGCTTTCAGCATTTTGCATTTGTTGGATTTATTTTATGGATTTGGCAAAAAAATCTTCATTATTTGGAGAACACATGCTAGTATACACATACATATACCACACATGCACAAGGTTGGAATTCGTGAGTACACTTCTTTCAATATTTTCTTTTGGAAAATTCATATAAAATTGTGAGCATATATATATTTCATATATTTTTATTATTATCATTTGTGCAATTTGGTTTAAATCACGGCGTATGCTAAAATCATTGAAGTGATAAATTGAGGAATGACATTGTTCTAATACAAACATTTTGTGGACAGTTAATAACGGATGACAGTTATCTCGTGCATGCGATTAAACAGCTATTCGTAAAGAAGTCTCAACACAATAATTGTTGCGTCATCAATTGCTAATAATTTATTCCTTATTTGCCTTTCGGCCCACAAATTCCTTTATCGGACCAAAACGGTGTATGTTAACTTGCTAACGCATTGACTTTCATAGATTTCTATTTACGTGTATTCTTAAAGTGAAATTTAATTTGAAACATGGTTAGTGAAGGCTCTGATGATTCCCAAGATGAGATTCAAGACAATAAAAAGAGAATTTCTGATTTACGTGGGCAACGCGGTACGGTTACGATGCAACAAACGTAAATGAAAAACTATATGGAGACTCCCGGTAGAGTGTTTTCGTTAAGTGAATTAGAGACTAGACTAGGCCTGCTAGAAAGTTGTATTGCGCGGTTTAATAGTATTCAAGCTCAGCTCGAGGTCGAAGACCCTGAAGAGTTAAAGGCGGATAAGCGTCAGACATATGAGTATGCATACATTTTAGTAAAAAGCAAAATTCTTACATTAATTGAGCAGAAACGTCCCCGTATGTCAATACCTTCCTTGGAAGCTAGCACGTTAGTTTCACCCATTCGCAATGCAAGCTTGCCGAAATTACAAATTAATAAATTTTCGGGAAATTTTGTCGATTGGCCTGACTTCTATGCCACATTTAAGGTTTTAGTGGAGGATAATGAGCATTTCACAAATGTCGAAAAATTAGCTTACTTGCGTGGAGCTTTAAATGAAGCACCCTTGCAAATTGTAAATAATATTGGATTAAATGATTCAGGTTCCGAGAGCGCACTTAGTCTGCTTAAATCACGGTATGAAAACAAAAGGTTAATATTCCAATGCCACATACAAGCGTTATATAATTTGAAACCAATGGACAAAAATTCTGTCAGTCAGCTGAGGGAAATCTCTGATAGCGTTAAATCACATATGAGGGCGTTAACTAGTATATCTGGAAAGGAACAAATAGCCGACGGCTTACTCCTCCAGCTCCTTCGAAACAAAGTTGATGATCTCACATTTGCCAGGTGGGAAGAAGAAGCCTCTCTTCACGTTTTGCCAACATGGGATGAGTTTTCTAAATTTTTCGACAAGAGATGCCAAACTCTTGAAAATACACATCATGGGCAGCGTGGCAAGTCAGAAGCGTCAAGGCATAATGCACATAAAACCTGGTCAGGTTCGAGAAAGGTCGCATTGACTGCATCCAAACAAGAAACCCAATGTATAGTTTGCAAAGGTCGCGATCATGAAATACTTAAGTGTAGCACGTTCATTCAATTAACTCCACTTGAAAGATATGCTGAAGCCAAAAGATTAAAATTATGTATAAATTGCCTAAGGTAGGGTCACTCCGTGAAAAACTGCAAATCAACTCGATGCCGCTATTGTAGTTTTAAGCATAATACGCTTTTGCATCGACATTCTTCTCTCAACTTGGGTACAGCCATTGTAAGGAATGCCTCGAATGAACCTCTAGCAGATAGCTCTAAGTCGACAGACACTGCTATTGTTATGACATCGCATTTAGAAGTTCCAGAGGTTATTAAGGCTTCTCATTCGGATGCCATGGAGGTTGTATTAGCAACAGCTAAAATTGAAGTTCGAAACAAGTTCGGTGAATTTATCCCCTACAGAGCTTTGATTCGGGATCATCTCTCCATTTCGTGTCCGAACGCTTGGCTCAGCAACTGCAGCTGGAAAGGGCAAGGACGAACGTTAGCGTCGTAGGAATTGCGTCGACTTCTCTGTCTCTCAAGCATAAAACCCAACTTGTCATCAAATCTCGCATATACAATTATCAGAATACCTTTGAAGCTCTCATCGTGCCTAAAATTGCGAATGATCAACCTTGGCGCACTTTGAGTACAAAAAATTGAAAAATTCCTGAAAATATCGTTTTGGCCGACCCACACTTCAGCACCTCCAGACCTATCGATATATTAATCGGCGCTAGCTTATTCTTTGAACTACTTTCGGTGGGTTAGATACACCTATGGGATGGACTTCCTATTTTACAAAAAACGCTCTTAGGTTGGGTGGTGTCCGGAGGCAAAACCTTATCTCGTGGGACTTGCTTGGTAGCTACAGATGAAATAGAATGTTGTGACAATAACTTGGAGAATGCGGTTCGTAAATTCGGGGATATTGAAGAATGCACCAAAAGGCAGGACCCACTCTCCAGCGAAGAAAGTTCTTGCGAAGATCATTTTGTTAAGCATGTTAAACGTGATATAACTGGCAGATTTTGTGTTCGATTGCCTTTTCGTAATGATTCTTGCTTACTCGGAGATTCATTGGATACTGCAAAAAAGAGATTTTTTAATTTAGAACAAAGACTTATGAAAAGGGACAGTGTCAGACAACAGTATTCAGAGTTTTTGAGAAATTATCTCGAGGCTGGTCATATAGAAAGGGTCTCATTTTTCATGCTTCCCAAACAACATTATTTTATGCCACATCACTCCGTGCTTAAGCCCGACAGCAGTAGTACGAAATTGCGAGTGGTTGTCGATGCGTCCTGTAAAACAACTTCCGGATACTCTCTTAATGATGTTCTTATGGTAGGCCCTGTTGTTCAGGACGACTTGTTCAGCATTTTAGCGCGATTTCGATCTTATAAATTTGCGTTAAATGCCGACATCTCAAAAATGTATCGCCAAGTGCGCATGGAGCCACCAGACACCAACATGCAGTGCATTCTCTGGAGAGATTCACCTCAGCACCCACTGGAAGTCTTTCGTTTAGCTACAGTCACTTATGGGACTGCACCCGCATCATACTTAGCAACTCGATGTCTGCAACAGCTCGCTCAGGAAGAGTATTGCAAATATCCGATTGGTGCCAAGGTTCTAACTAGGGATTTTTACGTTGACGACATGTTGACAGGGGCGGACACATTGGAAGAGGTTCAAGTAATTCAGCTCGAAACAGATCTATTGAGAAGTGGTGGCTTCCCCTTATCTAAGTGGTGCTCCAACGCTCCAAAACTCTTGAATTCAATAGACAACGCATTTTTGGAAAAGTATTTAGAAGGCACGGGTGATCACGTAATCAAAACGCTGGGTATGATTTGGAACCCCGAACTAGATATCTTTCGTTATTCATATCAACCAATTAGCAGCTCAGCTCGTGTTACGAAACGGGCGGTGCTATCTGCAATCAGTCGTTTGTTCGATCCTCTTGGTTTAATAAATCCAGTCATAGTAAAGGCAAAAAATTTTCTACAGCATTTATGGAGCATGAAGGTTTCTTGGGATGAATCACTCCCCAAAAATTTCCACTTACAATGGAGTCAATTTTACAATGAACTCGAACTTGTGAATCGCGTTCAGATACCTCGTTACATATTTTCTGCATCACCTGCGAATTGCACATTTTCGCCGACGCCAGCATGTCTGCATATGGAGCCTGCGCTTATGTGCGGTGCCTACATAATGAAACTATTACCTGCAAGAGGCGAAAAACGGACATCACTCTTGTATCGTCTCCAGCAAATGATTTTCTTAACTCTTCGAAATTCTCTAACTCATACTTAAAATTGGTCAATAGCTTCGCATACGTCTATCGATTCATTCACAACTCTAAAATCTGTTCAGAAGATTTTTGAAACGCACATTCACTCACATCACTCTGCAAGAATTCGAGCATGCCCTCATGGCAATAATTAGGTTTATTCAAAAGGACCATTTTAGAGAAGATTACTGTCGCATGTCCTCAAAGGGGCTGACATGATTAAAGGGCCCGCTCGGAAATTTAGATCCCTTTATCGATAATGATGGCATTATTCGTGTTGGTGGTCGGTTGCAGAATTCTAATCTTGAATATGATGCTAAACACCCAATACTACTACCTAAACGCAACTTTACTAAGGCATTGGTTACTCACTTTCATTACAAGAATCTTCACGCTGGTGTCCAGACGCTTCTATCTATCATCCGAACCAGATTCTGGCCTATTGGACGCAAAGGTATAGTGAAGGAGAGCGTACGTCATTGTGTTCCATGTTGCCGACTACGGCCTAAAATCATAGATCAGATTATGTGCCAACTGCCGGCAGCAAGGGTGCAACCAAGCCCCGCATTCCACCATTCTGGTGTAGACCTTTTTACATAAAGAGCCATATACGCTACCGCCCCTCGACGAAGGCATACATAAGTCTCTTTATATGCCTATCCGTAAAGGCTGTTAATATGGAGGTAGTTATGAACCTAACGACCGAAGCATTTTTATCAGCCTTGACAAAATTCATTTCGAGACGACCGCATGTGGCAGTCATCTATTCCGATAATGCTACTAATTTTGTCGGAAGAAACCGAGAGTTAAAGGAGTTGAAAGAACTCTTTAATGCGCAACAGCATCGTAATTCAGCCCAAGAAAGGTGTAAAGCAGATGGTATAGATTTGAAATTTATAACTCCTCGATCTCCTCACTTCGGAGGATCGTGTGAGGCGGCAATAAAGCAGGCCAAACATCATCTTCGTCGCACTCTCGGCGTGGAATCATATTCACTTGATGAGCTGCAAAGGGTTGTTTGTCAAGTAGATAGTATTTTGAATTCTCGTCCTCTCACACCGCTATCAAATGACATAAATGATCTTCAAGCTTTAACCCCAGGGCACTTCATAGCTGGAGGCAAAATGGCTGGTATACCTTCACCTAGGCTTGTTGACGTCGACATCAGATTGTCAACTCCATGGCAGCATCTTCAAGTGAAGGTTCAGAGTTTTTGGTCACGATGGCAAAACGAGTATCTTCAATGTCTTCAGCATAGCGTCAAATGGAAAACTTCGAAACCTAATGTCAAAATTGTAACAATGGTAATACTCAAGGAGGAGAACATACCCCCGTTGATGTGGCGCCGAGGTCGAATCGAAGATGTTCATCAAGGAAGGGATGGTCACATACGAGTCGTGACGGTACGAACTATGATGGGTCTTGTGAAACGAGCAATTACTAAGATATGTCCATTACATGTAGACGACAAAGGTTCATCCAATGATTTGGAAGCTGGAACTTCCAAGGCGGCCGGTTCATGTTAAATAAAACAAATCATTTTTATAAAGTAGTATTTTGCAATTATTTCAAATTACAGAATTCAGTCATTAGATTTACTTTTTCTTTCAAAAATAACTAAATCTCAAATTTTAACTTGAATAACATTTCATATTGTGAATTGCTTGCAACTTGATTCAACTTCACTTCTGTAGTTAGTATTCTCATTTTGAATTATCATTTTTGTACGTTCTGTAGTCACTCTGTTGGTAGCCGCTGTGCAGTAAACTTCATAAGAGAAAAATAAATTGGATTTTATCATTAAAGGTTTGGCTTTGTTATTTCTGTGCACACTATTTGGTTTCACTTGTTTAACGCTTTATAACATATTGGCAATTTCCCTCAAAAAACCTTGAGAGAAACAGGATGCTTTTCCATTACCTAGGATAGACGATATATTGGGCCAACTTGGACACTCCAGATATTTTACTACACTCGATCTTGCAAGCGGGTATCACCAAGTAGTTGTTGATCCGATGGACCGACCAAAAACTGCATTCAGTACCGCTTACGGGCACTATGAATTTAAGAGAGTGCCATTCGGGCTGAAAGGTGCACCTGCGACCTTTCAATGCCTGATGAATTATATTCTAACGGGTCTCCAAGGATTAGAATGCTTAGTCTATCTCGATAATATTGTAATAGTTGGAACAAATTTACAAGATGACAACGAGAAATTGACTAAGGTATTCGACAGGCTTAGGCCCATAACCTTAAATTACAACCCGAAAAGTGATAATTGCTTCGCAGGGAAGTGATTTTCCTCAGACACAAATGTTCAAACGAAGGAGCACTTCCAGATCCCAGCAAAACAAGTTTTATCCAAAATTTTCCTCAACCCCGAACTGTTAGATGAACTTAATCGCTCGCTGGGTTGGGTTGGCTAACTACTACCGCAAGTTCATTCCGAACTTTTCAAAAATAGTCAGACCGCTAACAATTCTCTTACGGAAAGACGTCAAAATCACTTAGACACCAAAATGCCAAGACTTTTTCGAGGAAATTAAAAAGTCGCTGGTAAATCCTCCTCTCCCTTTAATGTGACAACAGATGCTAGCAACGAAGCGTTGGGAGCTGTCTTTTCCCAAGGGAAAAGAGGCTTAAACAAGCCAATAGTGTAAGCAAAGCGAAGTTTAAATTAGGCGGAAAAAAATACTCCACAATAGAAAAAGAGTTACTCGCTATTAAATGGGCCGCCAGGAATTTCAGGTGTCATTTACATGTCTGATCGTTCACGGTCTACACAGACCACAAGCCCCTGAAAGGCGTATTAAATGTGAAAGACCAAACTACAAGATTAGTTAGGTTTCACCATAAACTCTCAGAGTTTGACTACAAACTTGAATACAAGCCTGGAAAATATAACACTAATGCAAACGCGCTTAGTCAAATACCTGCCCAGCTAAATCAAGCAAACCCCAATTCATTCATTGTGGAAGCTCAGGTACATCACCGAGCCGTTTCTGACATAGACGATTTTAGTTCCCTGTCACCAGCAAATTCCAAACCAGCACCATCAAATTCCAAAACAGCACATTGCCATGTTTTTACAAGGGCTCAAACAAGAGAAAATAAGTTGGAAGAAGTAATTCAATACAAAAAAAAACTCCTCAAAGAATTCGAAAGCATTTACAGCACTCCCAAGACAACTCAGTTGAAATCGACTTAACTAAAAGCAGCCAGCCTGAAAACAGTACATCTGAGCTAGGCACCTTACCTTCGAATAATCTTTCAATGAATTCCCAAAATAAATCACCTGAAATCATTTCAGACCCTGAAGAAATTTCAAATAATTTTAAATGACTACCATGATTCTGAATTTGGTTGTCACCAAGGAGTTATTAAAACTTACAAAAGAATATAGAGAAAATATAAGTGGAGAAATATGCTCAGTTCTATCAGGAAATATCTTCGAAAATGTACTAAATGTCAAAAAATGAAGGCTATCAGAGTATCGTATGCCTATGGTCATAATAGATACTGCTCTAATGCCATTCGAAAAAGTACATTTGGATATCGTAGGACCACTGAAAGAAACCCACTCGGGAAATAAGAACATTTTGACATTCCAGGATAATCTAACGGAATTCATAGATTTTTATGCCTTGCCAAATGGTGAAGCGGAAACGGTAGCAGGAATATTTTTCGACGAGATAATTACTCGCTACCGCATTCCTAAAAAATGTGTTACTGATCAGGGCTCTAATTTCTTAAGCGATCTTTTTAAACGTGTCTGTAAACTTCTAAAAGTAAAAAAATTCAGACTTCCGCTTATCATCCACAATCCAAGGCGCAGTGGAACAAGGACACAGACCGCTAGTAGGGTACATAAGAGCTATTCTGTCTGAAAATCCAAAGGCTTGGGATCGATTCCTATGAATGGCGGTTTTCGTATACAATAATAGCCCACACGATGGCACTAAGCTCACTCCAATGGCCTGTCTGTTTGGATTTACAGCGGATGTTCCTTCAAATATAAGGAGAGAACCAGAGCCCATTTACACTCACGAGAGTTACTATCACCTTCTGAAATACAAAATACAGAAAGCATATGCTATAGCCAGAAAAAATGCCAACGAAATCACAAAACAGCACTTACGGTCAGCACGCGCGTCCAGTAACATTCACACCAGGAGATAAAGTTCTATTAAAAATCCCAGCTAAAAACACAAGCTTTCTGAGAATGGCTAGGCCCATATCTCGTGGTACAAGTTTTAAACCCTGACAATACTGTTATTCAAAGTGGTAAACGAAGTGTAACAGTACATAACAACAGACTGAATTCATTTCATGAATAACGGCTAAGTCTTAAAACAAACAAGAGACAGAAAGACGAGGCGACAATTCCCAGACAACAATAAAAGGTAACCCATTATGCTTATTCAGTAAAAACACAAAACACAAAAACAAGAGGAAGGTTCATTTAAAAAAAAATTTTTTTTAATCTGATAATTGGATTTTTATTCAGTAAATTTAACAATAATATACAATTACATTATACCATATCATTTAAATACCTACTCATTGTTAATTCTTTTCTTCTTATTGGCAATTATATGCCTTAATTTGTCTGACGCCAGCCTCTCAAATTTCTCCTTTTCCTCTGCGGTTGAGGCAAGACTAGCCCTCAATTTAAAATAATGTAACTCTCCACGAAATTTGGTGCGCCTATCCCCTCGTGCCGATTTAGACCTAGGTACGCCTCCAAAGTTGTCTGCCTCTTCAAATAGTCCTCCATCGTCAATTTACGAGGTCCCGGTATATAGGGGGGCGCTGCTTCGGTAACCCCGGCTTATGACTTGGGAATATATGGCTCAATCGGCTTTCCTGCCGAATACAGTGTTAAATCACTGGTATATCACTCGGGGATGTTTTTCGATTCCGCCTTAGCAAACAATCTAGCAAGGGCCTTACTAACTTCAGTTGCCATATTGTAATTATAACTCGAAATGGTACATAATTAAACAGATACTCGACGTTAATCAGTGAAACTAAACTGGATTACAGGTTATTTATATGCAAAAATATTTGCTTACCTCTAAATTTACAAAAGAATTGCGGTCAGTTTTGTATTTTCGGAAACCACTCATATCAACACGTAATACAGGTCATGACAATTCAATTTTTTTTTCTTCACGACACAATTATTACTACAAGTGAATTTGATGTGCACCGTCATGATTTACAAATCAATAAAAATAATTACGGCAAAAATGCACAATCGGTAAAATACGAATTTTCAGTAGGTTAATAGCAATATCTTTACTTGCATCAAAATTGATAACAAATATATATATATATGTATATACCGGTGTCCCGTAAGTCGACGTCAAGCCGGAATTGGGTGGTAGACCAAATCATAACAGTTACCAGAAAAATATAAAAAAATCTAAGTCATGTATTTTTCAAATTATAGACATTTCTTTTGTTTTCGAGAAAATGTACACCCTGTGATGGTGTTTTAGCTCCTGTTGCTACAAATCTTGACGCATTTAATAAGGATTCTAAAATGGTATAACACTTGCTACAATATTTCTTAAATTACTGAAAAAAAAATTTTCTTCAAAAAACCCAGTTCCGAAAAATTTCTTTTCACCTACTAAAAATGATTCTAGTGTACCCAAAGCTTTCCGTAAGACCGTAACTTAAGATTCTAGTTTGAGTGAGACTGAGAGTCATTACATGAAGTGTGAGTGAGACACATAGTGACGCTTTCAATTTAGAGATCCTAACTTTTTGTTGAATTTAGGATAAATTTTCCTTAAGTTTAAAATTAAACACCAATTATTTGGATGCTAAGATTTATTATTTACAAAAGATATTCAAACTGCCTTCCTTCAGCTGCAATACAATTTCGACATCTTCTTAAAAAGGATAGGGATATCAGACGGGCAAATCTTCCATTGCTGACAAATTCAAATGCTTCCGTATTTTTGGAGCTCATGTTTTTGTAAAATTCGGTGAGCTATACTTTTAGGCACTCCTGTGCTTTCCTGGATTGCACGCACCGAAGTACTTGGGTCTTCTTCACCTGCTTGAAGTACTACATCCTCGAAAAGTAAGGTAGTCTTCCTTCACCATGTACTTGGTTTGGAAGTCGGCCCTCTGTGGAGAGTAGACGACGCACATTTGTAAAAACTCAATGATTTGACGAGCTAGTATCACTATCTTGCTCACTCACATTTCATGCAATGACTCTCCATCTCACTCAAACTAGAATCTTAAAGTTACGGTCTTACCGCAAGCTTTGAGTACACTAGCATCATTTTTAGTAGGTGGGAAGAAATTTTTCGAAACTGGGTTTCCTGAAGAAAAAATTTTTGTTCCGTAATATAAGAAATATTGTAGCAAGTGTTATACCATTTTAGAATCCTTATTAAATGCGTGAACTTTTAAAGATACTTGCCAAACGGGCGTGGTTCATTTTTTTTTCATTACTGTCAATTAAAGTTGGGTGAAATATTAATTTTCTATTCTTGGTTCGGCAAAATGTGACTATCTCTAAAAAACCATCACAGGGTGTACATTTTCTCGAAAACAAAAGAAATGTCAATAATTTGAAAAAGACATGACTTAGATTTTTTTGGTAACTGTTATGATTTGGTCTATCTTCCGATTCCAACTTGACGTCGACTTACGGGACACCCTATATATGTATACATATGTCATTGAATTTTTGTTGCAAGATCTTTATTTAGTGCGATTTTACGGATTCTTCTCTCCTCTAGATATGGAACTAATCTACATGGTTACCTTTTTGCCACGCCTCATGGTAATAACAAATGCTTCTGCAGAACCCTATGAAATCCGCACTCTAAGCAACACAGGGATAATGTTCGAAGAATTGGGCCAAATATTATTATTCCACGATACATGGAACCTCTTCACCCAAATTAATATTAGTGAGTTAGAAGCGCAAACCACAATAATGGAACACACCGGTTTTCTCATCAATCGTTTATGCGAGATGCATAATACCACCACTAGCGCATGTGCTGAGCAAAACGCTTACATTCACAGCCTAATAGGATCCATCAAGAAGCGAACAATGACCATTACAGAAATGATAACCACTCGTCATCGAAGATCCTTGTTCGGTGGAGTAGGAAGTGGCCTACATTACGTTTTTGGAACAATGGACGCATCTAATGAAAAGCAAATATATAGTAAAATTGCAAATTTAGAAAAAGGCACCCAAGCACTATTGGAGCTGGAGAAACACCAGATAACACTATTCATGTGGTCTTTCTAGAAATTAAGAAAAGCTATCAATCAACTTGAGTCTAACCAAAGGGAATTAACAAAGACCGTGAATGATCTGCTTGACAAGGTTAATGGTGAAGTGAGCACGCGTCAACGCATCCAGGTGGCTACAATTAGTTTGCAGGTATTAGATATAGAGTTGAGACAACAAACTTTTATACAAATATTAGCAGCTCTGAAGAATAATGAAGTACATCATTTGTTACTATCCCATTCCACTTTATTAGAAACATATTATAAGGTGCATCCTAAGGCATCTAACAGGTTTCAAGATCTAGCTATCCTGACGCAAGCACTTGAAGTAAAATCTGGACTGTTAAATGAGTTTCTAGTAATTAGAATTATTTTTCCAGTACTTAACATGTCGCCTGTCAAACTTCAACAGATCCATTTATTCCCTTCCAAAACCCCTGATAACCATACATTGGTGTTGGATGTTAAAAATGCCTACGTTGCAAGTCATATAGTCCCACAAAAATTCGTGTGATTTAAACAATCTGCGCTACGGGTGTACAAAAAATTGTCTCAACGTTGGCCCACTACTAAACCCTATACTTCAAGGGCATTATATAACAGAGTGTCCTATAAATTTCTTATTCAACCCCTACAGTGAGACTGGTAACTGCGAACTCCAAACTCAGGCCCCGCAGCTACTAATCAAATTAACAAGGAAAAATTCATGTCTCTTTTCGTTTCCCATCCATGCAGAAAATAACGATTTCATGCAAGAAAAACCTACATAGTTCTAATCTATTCGGCAGCCGAGTACTAATGTTGAACGAACCTTCTCACTTCCAAATAGCTGATCAAATTATGCATTTCGAAGATGAAGATCATCAGAATATTAAAATATCTCAACCGGAATATCCACACCCGCTAAAATCTAATATGAATGAAACCATTCAAAACTTCATCAAAAGCATTACCCAAAAACATGTAGTAATGCTATAAGCGGAGGATGCAAATCATATTTAGAATGAAAATACCTACACTTTAGATCAGCTGGAAGAACAAATAAGTACATTGGAAAAACAGAGAAAAGAGCGTCGTAGTAAAACACCAAATTGTTCAGATAAGGTCCCTATCCCTAAGTTCCATGGTGATATTATTACTCAGCTTAATGGAGATATACTAAAACTATGTAAGGTTATAAGGAAAAAGAAAAGGAATGTCATAGTCAAAACACCCAAAGTAGTAACCATCGATAACCAAAAAGTCCAGTTAGACAATGAGACACACCCTCAACTCTGTATAGAAACTACGGAAAGTCTGAGTCATGAGCTCATAGTAGATGTCAAATCTCATAATTTTACCACAGAGTCAAACAAATCACCCAAAATTTCCAATCAGAAATCACGAAATCCAACAAACCCCGAATTATCACACTACCCCCTAACCAAGAAGTAGCGACAACAAACAAAAGAAGAGCTAACTATCAAACCAAGCGTTCAGAATTAAAGGACGCAATCAAACATCGATCTGCCGAGCCTCCACAGGCAAATAGCCGGCAAAATTTGCTAATACCACCCCCACCACCACTTCGACCTTCTTTAAGCCATGCAGAGCCAGCTCAGTGTCACGCACCCGCCATGTAGAGGTGGTTTAACTAAGTTTTCAATATAACCTTTTGGATAGCACAAAATATCTAGAATTATCGGTTTTAAGTTTATACTTAGTACAAAATAACTAGAATTGTCTGTCTTTAAGTTTAACTAAGTTTTCAATATAAGCTTCTAGATAATATAAAATAACAAGAAATATGTATCTTTAAGAGTTAGCTAAGTTCTCAATATAAACTTTTAGATAATACAAAATACCAACAAATATCTGACTTTAAGATGTAAATTCAGAAATATACATACATATATCCTGAATAAACCTGCACATATGCATATTTACAAATATCTAACCAAGCTAATTTCTAAGTTTATATCAAGAATAAACCTGCACACATGCATATTTTCAAATGTATAACCAAGCTAATTTCAAATTTTATATCAAGAGCAAACCTAGAGACATATATATTTATAAATGTATTAACATTATAATTAAACTTTATAGAAAGAAGATGTACTATTGACACTACCAATATAACTATTTAGCTCTAATTGAAATCTAGATAAAATCAAAAACAAAAAAACAAAAAAATGTACACATACTAGTATACTGTACATGGATGTTAGTTCCAAAAGGAAAATATACATTTAATAAAACTGAAATAAGGAATACATAAACAAACCAGTGTCAACAAATAGACCTGCTTGCGAAACTATAATGTTATAACTTTATATACCTAGATGTACGTATGAAATCTTAATGTACCATTTGTCTATTTAATTAAATACCAACTATGTTAAAAAAAAAACTATTGTCAACCAACTCACATTAAGGCACGCATAAATAAGTATGCTTCTTTTCGTAACTACATTATTCACATACCAATCCCGGCGCTGGACTTTAAGTATACATTATATACAAAATCACTAAATAAGTGCTTTCAAAAGAATCATACGCTTGAATCATGTTTAAATGCGTTATTCCTCATCCAAGAATAACACTTTTTTTTTAAAAAGCGCGAGATTTGTTACATACATGCATATGCATACCTACATCATGTTGGAAGAAAATATATTTATTGCAATGCTTAACTAAAAACATTGTGCCTACATACTTATCGACTACATCATTTTCGCTGCATGAAGAATTTCAATCACTGACCTACGTCAAGTATTCTTCATGTAAAAGAGCAAAGATGTCGCAATACCCTGCGCGCAAGTAGTCTCACGTTGCAATACGACATTTTTGAGCCGGAGGTAGAACATGTAGCAAGATGTTAATTCACGGCTAATACAGTAAGCCGCAAACGCTTACTGTAATCCGAGTATTACATCATATGTAAATAAATAACAAACAGCAAGTGATTCTGGTTCTTGCAAAATATTTGTATGTACACTAATGCGACGAGTGCCGCGATTTAATTAACAACAAATTGAAGAATGTAATATGCATGACTTAACACTTTGTATAAGGTGAACATTATGTACACAAAGTGTTAAGTCGGAAGTAAAATACAGTGTGAAATACAGTCGGAAGTAAGTTACACATCTTCCGTACTTGGAAGTAAGTATATATTTCCCAAGATATACAATAGTTAGAATAAGAAGAGTTTGTATAAATAGAGTAAGAAAATGTGAAAGAAAGAAGAGTAAACGATTCTATTCAGTTGAGTTCAGTCGTCAGTTATTTTCATTCCTAGAAGTCGAGTTTATACAGCTACTCCACATCTTTACTAGGAGTCGAGCTTATACACCTACTCCATATTTTTACTAGGAGTGGAGCTTATACAGCTACTCCACATCTTTACTAGGAGTAATAAATCTTTCAACATGCTGACAATTGCATTTTCGCTCATAAAATAAAATTCTACAAAGTTTTATGTTAAATTAAGCTACTTAAGGGGACTGAATTATTTTTATACAATTTATGAGTTTTAGATGTACTCCGTATAGAACCCTTTTGGTAAAGCAGCGCATTTGTCAATGTGTTTTTTGCAATGCTAAATAAAAATATTGTGATGTAAATAATTTGCATTATTTTTATAAAACAGTGAATGCTATTGAAGCCAAAAAAAAAGCCAAATTCGCAATATAAAATGCTATTTCTTCTGAGTATTTTCAACTTATAGCACTCCCACCATAGCCGCAATGTTTCACCAGAGTACATGGTAAATATGTGTGGTCACGACTGACCTGGAGACCGTCGACCCAAAGACTTCCAGCCCATCGGGCTAGCGCCCGATCACCCGTCCTTCCAGTCCGTCTCTGGCCGTTGGTATGTGTAAGTATGTCTCTGTTATTTATATAGTTCATAGCGAGCAATAGATATAACAAATTACCAAGCGAAGAATGCACTAGATAATTTCGTATAATATACATTATTAATTATCATACGTCATTATCGGAAAGCTTACTACGGCAATGGAGGTACTGAGAAAGAAAGAGCTCATCTCTCAACTAATGCACAAAGCTCTTGACTGAAGAGCAGCTCATTAAATACCAATGGTAAAACCCATAGTAAAACTTATAACGCCCAGTCCATGCGTTTGCTATAATTTTGAATTTGTTGTCTCCTGGAGCTTATGAGTGCAAGGGAAAATTTCAGTAACTACCCATTGGAAAATGGAAGCGCTAAAAGACGAATGGAAGAACGCTTCTTGGGAAGCTCGCAGCGCATTCCCACCGTACCCTTCTTCATATCATTTTAACGTGAGCATGCCCGCACATGGAAGCGCACAGTTGCAGATTCTTGGAAAGCGCTCTTGGAGCGCGCTTGTAGAGTAGCACTCTTGGAGTACTTGTAGAGTACCAGCCTTGGAGTGCTTATAGGGAATACAGAGGGAATCAAAATAAAAGCTTTATCAAAAATTTCAGTTTTATTCTGAATGCCCTCCGTTTATTCTTAAATCTATACTAATTACAAGGGCATGTTTTTGCTAAAAAAAAAAACAATATTTTTATATTATACTACTAGGGGGAGCCCGTCGGCGTTGCCCGGTAAAAATATAGATTGTTAGATGAGTGGGGGTAGGGTCGGGTGGTTAGAGATAAATAATATTTAAGCTATTATCTGACTCGATCGCGCGATTCCATACTCAAGGCTTTCACTCTGTATCTGTATGTGTTAGTGTGTGTGCGTGTATGAGGGTGTGTGCATACACTCATTTGTGTGGAAGAGTGTAGCTCTCTACGTCGACGCACTCCCATGCAGCTCTCAAATATATAGTAAATCACGAAATTCTTGTATAACAATCCTACGAAGGAGTTGCCCGATTGGTCCCATTTTCGAACTGTATTTGCAATTTTTCATGGAATCGCCTTGTCCAAAATATGAGCTGTCCACCTAGAAGCCTTCTCGCAGCTAGCAAGTATATAGTGAAAAACAAAAGTTTTGTATGGCAAGCTGTACGAAGGAGCTGCCCGATTGGTCCCATTTATTTTTTTAAGAAAGTCCGGCATACAAAATCTCACCTCTTTACGTCGACGCGTGAGGCAGTATTCAAATATATATTGAAAACCTACATTTTTGCATGGCAACAACAAAAAAGGGACGCCCAATTTGGCCCATTTTTGAACTTGTATTTGCAATTTTTATGAAAACGCCGTGTACAAAATTTCGAAGCGTTTTGGTATGGCAACGGCCCGATTGGTTCCATTTTTGAACTGTATTTTCAATTTTTATGAAAACGCCGTGTGCAAAATATGAGCAGTACACCTCGAAGCCTTCTCACACAGCTACCAAGTATATAGTGAAAAACAAAAGTTTTGTATGGCATCACTAAGAAAGGGTAACCCATTTAGTCCATCTTTGAAATTTTAATTACCAGTGCTATGAAGACACCACGTTGCAAAGTTTTTGTATGGCAACCCTACTAAGGAGTTGCCCAGTTGGTCCCGTTTTTGAACTTAATTTAAATTTTTTTTAAGAAAGTCCCGCGTACAAAATTTCAGCGATAGTGAAAGCAGAAAGTTTTGTGAGGTAACACCAAAGAGTGGTCCCCTATTTGGTCCATTTTTGACCTTGTAGTTGCAATCTTCATGAAAACGCGGTGTACAAAATTTGAGCTCTCCACGTCGACGCGTCCTCGGAGAGTTTCCAAAAATATAGTGAAAAACCTAAGTTTTGTAAGGCAAAATTAAGAAGAGGTATCTCAATTCAGACCAATTTTGTAATTTTATTTACTATTGCTATGAAAACACCAACTACCATATTTTAGTTCTCCACATCGGCCCGTTCTAATACAATGCCAAAATAAATAGTTAAAAACGAAGTTTTTGTATGGCAACCCTACAAAGGGGCTGCCCAAGTTGACCCATTTTTGTACTTAAATTTGATTTTTTTTTTAAACCGCCGTGTACAAAATTTAAGCTCTCCACGTAGACACGTTCTCAAGCAGTTTCCAAATATTTAGTGAAAAACTAAAATTTTGCATGGCAACACAAATTTGGCCCATCTTTGAACTTGTATTTGCAATTTTTATGAAAACGCCGTGTACAAAATGCCACCTTTCCGAGTCGAAGCCAATATCCTGCCATATGCAATATATTCGCGTACTACAAATTGACCCTGAAAATCAAAAATATTTTATTGTAATTTCGATTTAATTCAATTTCATTTGCATTTAAAAATGCATTTACGTACTGCAACAAAATGCGATTTAGCATAAATTGCATTTTGTTATCAGTATACATTCCGTTCACACGGCATCTATACTTACCTGCATGCTGTACTACGTACATACATACACACATTTATTCTCATCGCCTTAAAGTATTATTTTTTTTTTCAAGAAACAAGTGTATATCAGATATCATGCATATGCACTGTGCCTAAAGTTTTTGTATCTTCCCACGTACGATTTTTCACGTCATGGGAAAGTAATCAAGAGAATAAAAAAGCTTATGATCGGTACCTGGGTGCAATATCGCCGATCCTCGGGGAGGTTGTTCTGAAAAACCATCGAGAGAAGTTTGCTTCGAAGACCGGGATTTGTGAAAAAATATCAAAAGTGGAGAAAGATTCCAAGTACATATGGTGCACAACTAAAAGAATGTAAGAATTTAACTAACGTGTAAAAAAAACGGGTCTAGGCATTCATGGATTTAGTTAATGTGTAAAACAATTTTAGAATTTAAGAATTTCAGTAATGTGTAAAAGGAATTTAGGAACTTAGAGTTTACCTAATGTGAAAATTTTTGTGTGAAGTATCCAAATACTGTGTGAGCCTTAAAAAAGCTGGGAATATCTAAATATTACAGAAAGCTAAAAATTTGTGACAAAATAAAGATTTAACTGTGAAGAACAAAAAAAAATAGTAATAATAAATTCTTCTTGGATTGATGTTGATTGTGTTTCTCTGACAAGAATGGCGGAAAAGTGTGCACTCTCTAACGAGCACGGTGTACACGACAAAACATCTGGTGGCAGCGGAACTTAAAATCAAATGCACAAAAATAAATCAATAAAAAATTTTTTGAAAATAATAAAAAACCTACGGAAACACATAACAACTGGTGGTAGAGGTAACGGCACGAAAACCAGTAAAACTAAATTAATACGTATCAAGTCAATGAAAAAAATAATAATAATAATAATATGCTAAAATCTAACAAAAACACAACAATCGCAGACGTATAATAATAAATATAATAAAAACTAAATACAAAATCAAATATAAATTATTATAGTAATAAAACAAAAACAACTGGTGGTAGCGGTGTACCTACCCGAACCACAAAATCAGTGCAAGATAACAAATATAATAACAAAAAAATTAATAAATCAATAAACAGATAAATAGATAAAAGTAAACTAAAAACAATATATATATATATAAGCCCGGGTACCCACTAAAGGGCCCTTAGAAGATTAAAGTTTTTATTGTTTAGAGTGCCACAGTACTCCACCGGTGGACCCTTACAGAGGCTTCATCCCCGCCTCAATAAAGACGTTTGTTAAGGAAGGAAGGAAGACCTCATGTGTACAAACTCCATCATCATCTCCACCAATAACAAGCACAACGACCAGGAAGTGCAACAGGAAGCAAGGAACCAAAAAAAACACAAAACCATCCTAATCATAATTATCAACGTAAACTCAAGATCAAATATACATTGGATAGAGTTGAAGGTGCAGTGAAAGCTGCCTTTTTTTATATCTTAAATTCATTTTTTGTTAAACATATGTTTTTTACACACATATGAAGAATATTTTTTTCAATATTAACCCATAAAACATATTATCCTCATGTACAACTGAATATATATATACAGGGTGTCCCGTAAGTCGACGTCAAGCCGGAATCGGGTGATAGACCAAATCATTACAGTTACCAGAAAAATATAAGAAAAAATTTAAGTCATTTTTTTTCAAATTATAGACACTTCTTTTGTGTTCGAGAAAATGTACACCCTGTGATGGTTTTTTTAACTCCTGTTGCTACAAATCTTTACTTTTTTTCAATTTTATTTTTCTTATATAACCCCAAATAGCGCTTATGTAACCTGTTGCTTTAAGTTCTAAGCCAACTGCTCCAGCTTGGAAGAAAATGTCACACCAAAAACACCAAGAACCAAGAATAAAAGATAATATTTCACCCAACTTTAACTGACTGTAATGAAAAAAAAAATTTACTACGCCAGTTTGGCAAGTAACTTTAAAAGTTGACGCATTTAATAAGGCTACTAAAATGGCATAACACTTGCGACATTATTTCTTAGATTACGGAAAAAAAATTCTTTTCTTCAAGATACCCAGTGTCGAAAAATTTCTTTTCAGCTAGTAAAAATGATTCTAGTATACCCAAAGCTTGCCTTAAGACCACATCTTTAAGATTCTAGTTTGAGTGAGATGGAGAGTCATTACATGAAGTGTGAGTGAGACAGATAGTGACGTTTCAAGTTAGAGATGCTATCTTTTTGTTAAATTTAGGACAAATTTTCGTTAAGATTAAAATTAAACACCAATTATTTGGATGCAAAGATTTATTATTTACAAAAAATATTCAAACTGCCTTCTTTCAGCTCCAATACAAGTTCGACATCTTCTTAAAAAGGATCGGGTTATCAGACGGGCAAATCTTCCGTTGTTGACAAATACAACTGCTTCCGTATTTCTGGAGCTCATGTTTTTGTAAATTCGGTGAGCTATACTTTTAAGAACTCCTGTGCTTCCCTGGATTGCATGTACCGAAGTAAGTGGGGCTTCTTCAACTGCTTGAAGTACCACGTCCTCGTCCTCCTTCATCAAGTACTTGGTTTGGAAGTCGGCCCTCTGTGGAGAGTAGACGGTGTACATTTGTAAAAACTCGATGATTTGACTTGCTAGTGTCATTATCTTGCTCACTCTCACACTTCATGCAATGACTATCCGTCTCACTCAAACTAGAATCTTAAAGTTACGTTCTTACGGCAAGCTTTGGGTATGCTAGAATCATTTTAAGTAGGTGAAAAGAAATTTTTCGAAACTAGGTTTATTGAGTAAACAATTTTTTTTCCGTAATGTAAGAAATAATGTCGCAAGTGTCATACCATTTTAGAATCCTTAGTAAATGCGTCAACTTTTAAAGTTACTTGCCAAACTGGCGTAGTACATTTTTTTTCAGTACAGTCAGTTAAAGTTCAACGAATTATTAATTTTATATTGTTGGTTCGGCAAAATGTGACATTTTCTTCCAAGCTGGAGCAGTTGGCTTAGAATTTAAAGCAACAGGTTACATAAGCACTATTCGGGATTACATAGGATAAATAAAATGGAAGGAAGTAAAGATTTGTAGCAACAGGAGCTAAAAAACCATCACAGGGTGTACATTTGCTCGAAAACAAAAGAAATTTCTATAATTTGGAAAATACATGACTTACATTTTTTTTTTATATTTTTCTGGTAGCTGTTATGATTTGGTCTATCACCCGATTCTGGCTTGACGTCGACTTACGGGACACCCTGTATATGTATATCATTTTTATTTTTGCTTCGTATTACATATACAAGTGAATACACAAGGGAATGATTTGGATTAAAAGAAATGATCCCACAAATAATCCTTAAACCTAATATCGAAATTTTGCGCATATACAGATTATAATTCCCACATTTCTTTGCTTAAGAAAAAAGATTATTTAGATATTTTCTGACTATGTACATATTTTCATATAAATTTATATATATATGTAGATGTGTGTAAATGATTGAAAAAAATTTCTTCCGATTCTCGGCTAATTAAATTAATTAAATTCAACTCAGAAGAATTGAAAAAATTGAAATCCGCTCTTGCTAGAAGCGACCTCTGCGGCAAGACCTCGTGAGCTTGTTGGTCAGAGGACTTAGACAGAAATCAAATATCAATCCCGCGCGGTAGGACTTCGTGAGCCTATCGGTCAGAACAAAGATATTGATTGGAGGAGCCATCAATTAACAAATTAAAAATTTTCAGATCAGATAACAAAGTACTTTTCCTCTTCATTGCATACATATGTTATACACATCTAAATTTTTATGTTTATTTTATTGGATATACGCACTTCATTTAAAAGATCGTTGATAATAATAATTAATTGTTTTTTGTGATAAAACAATTATTTTTTCCTACAAATTTAATTCTCCTGCAAAAATAAAAAATTAACAGAAATATTTAAAATAAATGAATAAAAATCGCTTTTTTTATATATATCAGAATTCTTAGCATTCTTTTTATTAGAAATCGAAAATTTCGTAATACCAACAAATCCAACAAATTATCAAATTCCCCGTTACTGTACTTTACTCACTTCCTACAATTTACAAACTTTTTCCATTAAAACTAAACTAATTACACATAACAAACTGATTCGCAACTTATTACTGTTTGGAAATTTAAGGATTTGTTTTCTACTCGGCTGTGTTTTTTTTAAATACAATTTTGTCACATCTTCTATAGTTCCCCCCAGATCAACCAAATCGAAGCTCGAAACGCACATTCCTAATATTAAAAAACTCTACATCATATCTGTACCAATTTTTCCGTCTGTTACTCTACAAATCAGTCATGAGTGAAGAAACTATTTCTTTCGATGAGCTTTGCTCATCCCAAATAGATAAAACCAGCGAGATTATGCAAATCTTAGCGGACTATCAAAATAAACTCCAAAACATAAACTCCAAACATATTTAGAACAAAATTTAACATTCTGAATAAACACTTGGCAGAAATCGAGGAACTCAATAACACATTCCAAACGCAATCTACGTCACAAGATTTAGAAAACAAATATTTCTCGGAAGATGTCTTCGGTAAAACAGAAGTAGAATATGAAGAATCTGTAATTGCTAGCCAAGAACAGCTGGATACCCGCTTTCCTAATTCCCAACATGACACACGAAATAACTCATCACACTTTCACAATGAAAGCACAGAAATTAAAAGTTCACATATTTCCCTATCAGAAATTAAATCGTTAATAACAAATTTTAACGGCGATCCAAACGACCTCCACAAATTCCTGTCGTGTGACTTCAATCGGCTTAATCCCAATACTGACCCAACAACCCTGTTTTCAATAATTAAAAGTAAGCTATTTGGAGAAAGCTACAATATACTTAAGTACAATGATACAAGCAGGTGATCAGATTAGAAGTAAATACTACTCCAAAAATTCGGAGAAAAATTAGAAAAATCAGTACTTCAATCGAGGCTTGCGAACACAACACAAAGAAAAGAGGAACCTGTCAAAAAATTCCTACAGCGAATAAATATAACATATGCTCAATTAAACGAAGCCACTCACTCGTATACAACAGACAAACTTATACTAATTTCGCCCATAAAAGAGCGACCAAATACGCAAAAAATTCCTTATGTACAGCAGCACAAGTTCAGAATCTTTTTGCTATAAATGCAGGAAACAGGGTAAATTAACATCAAATTGTCCACAAAATACGGGGACAGATTCAATTCCACGAAACAACATCCCCAACAGTCTTCTAAACAAAGGCAATCCTCATAAAATCTCTACTTCTACATACAGCTTTGTCACAAATTAGGTCATACCCTAGAAGTATGCAGGGCAAGAATAGCAAACCATGGGAATTTCTACAGACAAAATGCAAATCCGTTTGATCAAAACTTCAGAAATCGAACAGAAATTTCCAATAAAATTACAATACCACAAAAAGAGGTCAGCTTCAACCAGGTCCCAAATTTTAAATGTAGAAAAAACTCCCCTTCTTCAACAATACAACCCCAATACGAAGCAAGGACAAATAAAGATCACGTACAAAATCTGAGAATATTTTTAACATACTCGGAAAACAAATCAAATCGAGTGGAATTAGTCGGCAGCCTCCCGCAGAGCCAAAAAAAGCCGACATCCACACCAATCCGAATTAAACACACCAAAACTACTAAATGATTCCATTGAGCTGAAAATACCAATTATTATCAAACCCAACTCCATTACTATTTATCCCTCTATCCACCAATGTGTGCTCCAATAAAGAAACAAAGTTCCTCGTAGACACAGGAGCAGAAATAAGTCCCATAAAGTTCAATACACTGAAAGCAGGTAGCACCCACTATAAAGATGCAATCTGCAGAATAAATTCTTTGTTTAGGGAATCTATAACTACAGAAGGATTAATATTGACAAAAATGTCAAATGTATCAAACGAAGAATTTATAATAGAACATCCCTTCCAAATAGTAGGGGAAAACTCAGCCTTGGTATATGACGGCCTAATTGGGCACGACTTCTTGTCCAGATACAACGCTTGTATCAATTGTAAAAACAATTATATTTCCTTAGAGGTGAAGCAACGTCATTCATCCTATCCCATAGAGGAATATCGCTCAGATTATCCAAATACATATCTCAGATATGATAAACCGGACAAGAAGTCTGAGACAAGAAATCTTCTGTATACAGAAAGAAACCTATTACCTAATAAAAATAATACAGGTGTTAATAATAGCAGGTTACCCACTACTTCACCGGTATTAAACACCAAACGTGAAGAGCACCCTAAATCAAATATTTCACAAAAAATGAAATCAATTCTCGAGTCCAACGAAAGCTAAACTTAATCGCATAAAAGACGCAACACAATTATTACAATTCGTTAACTACGGAATCCGTATATTTTAAAAAAAGAGGTAAAACCAGGGTTGTTCTTAGGTAATACCATAGTCAATCCATCACGAGGAATGCCAAAAGTCCTAGTTCTCAACACGAATGACGTCGAACTGGCAATTCATGACATGAATCCAGAATGCCATAACTTTAACGACTTCGAATGCATCTATTCTGATTCCAACAGAGATCCAATTAGGGGCAGAATAAAAAAACTGCACACCCTGATTAAATTGGATCACTGTAATTTGGAAGAAGCCGAGAGTACTCGGGAAATTTTTAAGGATTTCAACGATCTCTTCCACTTAGAAGGGGATTTCATAACATTTACAAATTCAACCGAGCACCAAATCGAAAACCAAATCGAAACAGTCCCGAATAAACCTCACATATATACTAAACCGTACAGACTTCCAGATACAAACCGGAATGAAATTACGCGGCATATAAATGAAATGTTGGATTCTGATATAATAAGCCCTTCAAATAGCCCGTGTAATTCACCCCTACTTCTAGTTCCCAAAAAGCCGGATGAGCATGGCAACAAAAAATGGCGAGTCATTGTAGATTTCCGCCGAGTAAATGATATTACTATTGGCGACGCTTACCCATTACCTAATATTACAGACATATTAGATCAACTTGGTAAGTCCAAATATTTCACAACGCCAGACCTCGCCAGCAGATTCCACCAAATTCGCATGGACGTGAGGGATAGAGCAAAAACTGTGATTAGCATTCGCTATGGTCATTACGAGTTTAACCGTATGGCATTCGGATTAAATGGTGCACCCCCAACCTTCCAAGGTGCCATGAATAACGTCCTTTCCGGACTCCAGGGCATTTACTGTTTCGTATACATTGCCGATATTGTAGTTCATGGATACAACCTTAAAGACCATAATACTAGGCTCGCAAATGTATTTAGCCGCCTTCGGGATTTCAATTAAAACTTCAACCCGACAAGTGACATTTCCAAAGAAAGGAAATTACTGAAAATGGGGTCAAGCCAGATCCGGCAAAAATAAAATCAGTTCGATCTTATCCCAGACCCAAGAAGGAAAAGGATATCAGAGCCTCCTTGGTTTCATCGGTTATTATCGCCGCTTTATTCCCATTTTTTCTAAAATTGCCAATTCTTACTAACCTTCTGAAGAAGGACACACCTTTCAAGTTCGATGCAATTTGCGATGAAGCATTTTGCGAATTACGAAACAAATTAATATCAGCACCAATTCTATCCTACTCGGATTTCGACAAAGAATTTTTTGTCACCTCCGATGCCAGCGACTACGCCATCGGAGCGGTTCTTTCCCAAGTAGATGATAAAAGGGATCATCCAACTGCCTACGTGAGTCGAGTTCTCAATGGTGCAGAGACTCGTTACTCAACAATCAAAAAAAGCTTTTGGCAATTGTTTTCGCAGTTCAGCAGTTCAGGCCATACGTTTATGGTAGACAGCTTATCATCATAGCTGACCATAAACCATTAGTATGGCTAATGAATCTAAAGGACCATTCCTCAAGGCTAACGAGATGGAGAATACGTCTTGAGGAATACGACTATAAAATAGTCCATAAACCTGGAAAGCTCAACACAAATGCAGACGCTTTCAGTAGAGCTATCCCAAAAAATTCCGAAAAACTAACGGTAAATGTGGTAACCAGAAATCAACCCAAAGGTCAGGCAACTTTAGATAAACCTAACACAAATATTAATGGTCCAAACCCAGATTCATCACTGGTAAACAATTCCTCAGTGATAATAACTGAGACCAATTTCCTATTAGTTTTAACTAAAAACACAAATCCCAATTTTTTAATCTTGCCAGTGCAAGGTACAGAGCTTAAAAGAGTGCTAAGTCTAAACAAGTAAACAAAGTATCCAGAAATCCCAAGATTCCTATGAAAATCTCAAGCATAAGCTCAAAACCTTTTGAAAGATTGTACCTAGATGTTGTAGGACCTCTCCCAATTTCCCATTCTGGAAATAAATACATCCTTACATTTCAAGACGACCTTTCCAAATTCTCTGAGGCTATTCCCATAGTCAACACTGAATCTAAGAGATTAGCGGAAGCCTACATGACAACAATAGTTTGTCGACATGGAATCCCAGAAAGTATCCTAACAGATCAGGGATCGAACCTCATAAGTGTCATGTTCGCCGAGGTATCCAAACTGCTAAAGATCAAAAGGCTCAAAACTGCTCCATATCACCCTCAAGCAAATGGTGCATTGGAGAGAAGTCATAGAACTTCAGAAGAATACCTCAAATCTTATGTAGCGAAATATCCTCAAGACTGGGATACATGGATTTTATATGCTATGTCTATAATACCACACCTCACTCGAATACAAATTATACTCTCCGTGACTCCTGTGTGGATTCCAAGCCGAAATCCCAAGTAACTTAAAATCATCTCCAACCGTTTGCTATAATTACGATAATTATGCAAACGAGTTAAAAGCACGTCTACAACACAGCTATAAAATTGCGAAAGACATAGCCATGGCCCATAAAGAAAAGTCCAAAATCCAATATGATAAAAAAACAGTTCCAAAATCTTTCAAGATCCGAGACAAAGTCTTCATAAAAATCAGGGTAAGAGATAACAAATTCTCACCACTATCGACAGGTCCTCATGAGGTCATACAAACCAATTCCCCAGAAAACTCCACTGTTAGAATCAACTTCAAAAATAAAAGACTCCACCGTAACGACTTGAAACTTTTTATAAACTAATATAAAAGCTGCATCCCCTTTAAAGAGTAAAATCGTCACAAATGAATAAAGCAATATCCTCTTCCAGGTCCTCATAATGATGCAAGTGGCATTCCTTTTAATTTGCATTCCCCTCATCTCCAGCTCGTGGATGGAAGTAAAGCAAATAAATTCCAGCGCGGGTATTTATTTCGAGGAAATCGGCAGAGCCAATTTCTACCCGAACGAATGGAAAATCGTAGCCTACTATGATTTAGAAAACTTCAAATCTGAGTTTAGGAACAACAAATTCATCACCCAACAAATTACAGCGACATGCCAGAAATTGGGCGGAAATTCAGCAATGGCACATATTTGCAACGGTACGTTACTACAAATAACTCTTAAATAACTTAAATATATAACTCTTAAATATAGAATACAAAAATATGCGCCTAGCAACTCAAAGTAGGACACAAAGAGCTTTATTCAATGCTACAGGCTCAATTTCCAAAGCCCTTTTCGGCACATTAGATGAAGATGATGCCAGGGTATATGACGAAGAAATTCATAACCTTACGTTAAACCAAAACTCCCAACTTTCCTAATGGAAAGCCTAATCGCGATGATCGAAGCAACAGCTCAGATATTGAATAAAACCAAGGCCGCAATTGAAAAGGAATTCCTAAATATGCATAAAAAACAAATTTCAATGCAAATATCTACATCGGTAATGAAAAATAGAACCCTGGATAATAAGGTATTCATTGAAATAGAACCACTAGTCTCACTTGTTTCTTTAATGGCTATGAGATACCAAAATACACAGTCAGAATTAATTGATCTTTTAACAGATTCCAAACATGGAAAATTTCACCATACAGTAATATCACCTAATAAGATCGAAGAACTTTTATCAAAGATTAGGCAGGAACTAGCAAATTCTGCGATGCTTCCCATAAATTCCAGGGACAATATATTTTGACAGATCTACGAATTAAGCACAATATCTGAAATATTTTTAACAACAAAATAATAATAGAACTCAGAATCCTACTTCCTTTCAAATATTCAAATCATTGCCATTACCGACAATCCGAAATGTTTCATTTATATTTATTGAACCATTAAAGGAATATATTGTAACAAGATGACATACCCCGCTTCTGTTAGGGACTAGCAACAACTTCAGCCCTAGCAGTCAGCTCCCGTAAATTGTGGCCAACTATCATTTGGAGGCTTATTGTCAAGAGCTAATCCAGAGAGAAATCTAATCTTTCGATACAGGGCAGTATTCCTAAAAAGTGTTAATCGGGTTGCCTTCTTATAATGGGAGCCTTTCCAGTGCAGTAATTCCTGACAATTCGCTGCCGTTCATCTACAATTTGTTCTTGATAGTTATCGCTTTCGTATTCTAAAATTATGCTGTCAAGGCATTCATCCATTTCGGGATGAGTTGAATAATTGCCTATGCGCAAGTCCTCTACACATTTAAAAATTAATATGTAAAAGTTCATCACTTCTTGAACTTTCTTTTGAAGCGAAAGCTTTCGACACTTAGTAGAAGATCAGAAGCAAAAGAAATTTGACGTTTAAAATAAACTTAAAATGGAATGAAAACTTTGAAATGTGGAAACAATAAACGCCAGCAAATCCGTGTTGACATTTGTTAAATTTTGAAATGCACTGACTGACAAATGTAGAAACAATAAGCACTAGCAAGTCAGTTTTAACATCTATTAAGTTTCGAAATGCACTGTCTGACAAATGTGGAACCCATAAACGCCAGCAAATCCGTGTTGACATTTGTTAAATTTTGAAATGCACTGACTGACAACTGTAGAAACAATAAGCACTAGCAAGTCAGTTTTGACCTTTATTAAATTTCGAAATGGACTGACTGACAAATGTAGAAACAGTAAGCACTAGCAAGTCAGTTTTGACCTCTATTAAATTTCGTAATGCACTGACTGACAAATGTAGAAACAATAAGCACTAGCAAGTCAGTTTTGAACCTTGGTAAATTTTTAAATGCACCAGCTCGACACATATAGCAAGTCAAAACTAGCAAACCCAATTTGACGTCTGGCGAAGTAGAATAGTCAGGTCTGCCAAGCTAAAGGAAATAGAAACGAATGACCGATTTTGACACTTATTGCCTCCTATTGACTCTAAAGTTGGCCAGATATGGAAAATAACCTTAAGGTAGAACCTGTAAAAACAAGGGAATGATTCAACTAAATTGTCAAGTAAAATAACCTTAAATTAGAACCTGAAAAAACAAGGAAATTATTGAAGTAAATTGTCAAGTAGAGTAATCATAAATTAGAACCTGTAAAAAACAAGGAAATTATTGAAGTAAATTGTCAAGTAGGGTAATCTTAAATTAGTCAAAGTAAATTAAACCTGAAAAAAAAATATTGTTGGAATACTTTGGGAATCGAACTTAACATAAGCCTTCAGAGATAGATGGCAGCCTAAGATTTTTTTGTAAAAGGTGACAAAATAAATTGTAATAGAGTGCGAGAAGAGACAAGTAGCTTCGCGATAAGAAGTAAGATTTTTTTGTGTTCTGGTAGAATGGTACGCCATATTGGAAAGAAGTAAAAATTAAGACCGAGTCGAATTGGAAGAGACGCCAAGTTTTTGTTATATTTTGCGAGTAAAAAAAATCCTTAAAAAATTAAAAGCAAGCAACCGAGTTTTACTTCATTTTTTTGTTGGTACCAAGTGAAATTTGCTCAAAAGAAGTGAATAAGTCAAGCTTCAGCCAAATAGAAAGAAGTTCGGACTCCCAAGGGGACCGCAGCACAGTTTCGCCAGGCCCCAGTCTACAGAGCCGTCTCCGCTCCCGAACGGGAACAGATCGAAGGATATAAAAACGAAGAGAAACCGGGGTAACTAGCATTTGGGCAGGCCCCCAGGTACCATCACGCCATACGCCACCTTCAGAAAGCCAGAAGGTTACCAAATAAAAAAAATTCCAGGCATTTTCTTTTAAGTTTCCGTGGACAAACCCACCCTAAGCTACCGGGTTACGCTGGTAATCGCTCGGCCAGGCCGTAAGCCATTTTCAATATTTATCGCCCTGTGAGGATTCATCCAACAGTAGATGGAGTAAAAAGTAAATCGGATAACATTGGTGTCAAGTGTGGGATGAAAATGACGCGACTCCTCTATTAAAAAAAAAAAAATCACATGGAAAAGGCGAGAAGAATCTGAATAAATGGTGTTGTTTTTTGTTTTAGATCAATGAATACAAAAGAAAATTTCAAATTTACTATTATAAAAAAAAATAAATAAAAAAAAATCAGTCTTTCGCAGAACTAAGAGCCAAAAATATTTGAAGAAAAAAAAAACAAAATTTTCTAAATAATAAACTTCAGTCGCTACACAACCATTTTTACTGAGTTTTTCTAATCCCCATTTCTACGCGCGCTCACTAATTTAATTAAGTTAAAGAATTTTAATTTAAAGCTTTCTACGCTACCTAAATATTGTGGCTGCACTTACTTCACTAAAGGAAATCTTATCTAGACGCATCTCATTAACTCACCTTTAGAATTGCGTTTCATTGGTGTTCTCTTTTTACGTCTGCTCCCAGCTTGTTGTGTTGTTGTTACATTGACTGTTGCAATGGTTGTTTTATTGTGAATTGTGCCATGGCGAGTCCGTTTTGGGCTAAATACACCCATATGGTCTCTGGTATCTTCATCACTTAGGCCAGATGCACATGATGAACTAGTTGCACCACCCCGAAGTGATACATTTATTGTTACGTTGCTATTTTTTCCGGTCGCATTTAAACTAGCTAACGAATTCATGCTACTGCACGATGATTCATCTTCTGTAAAATCACCACTATTTTTATGAGACCTTTTAGCTCGACGTTGATCTAATTGATAGCTGTAGTCTAACGCCCGTTTTGTGGGAATAATCACAGTTCTTAGACCAGGCTTTGTTCTACTTCTTGATGCTCTACTTTCAGATTTTTTCTTATTTGTTGATGTTACCATTGAATTATTATGTTGTTGATTTTTTACATCTTCATATTGAGCTAACAGAGATGCTTGCCGCTTTTTAAGAACCTCCATCATTGGTTTTGTATAGCCTTTAATTGTAACTTCATTATCTTCTTGGTCATCGTCATGTTCCAGACGATCTTTGAATTTGAATCGATTTTCAATTTCTAAAATTGCATAAGTAGGCTTACCAGAATACCGAGTTAATAATGGTGTATCAGTCGTTTGTTCTCGTTCAAATTCTTTTTCGGCACGTTCTCGGGCTATTTGATCGGGATCTTGACTAAAAATTTCTGCCCATAAGAATTTTTTTCGTTTCCGTTTCGATCCTTTTTCAAACTTGGATCGTAAATTTTTCGGAGATACACGATTGAATTGCTCTCTCGGAATGGCATTAGCATACCTAAGTTTTTCATAATACTTTTAATATTTTTCATTTCAATAATGTTATTATTTTCTATTTCTTCTTTTATATCAACAGAATTTTTAATGAGTTCACTTACGTTCAAAATCATTTTATCTATTTTGTGTCCCAATTTAATAAATTCCCTCTGAAATATTCGCTTACATTTGTTATAGTCAGGACGTTCATCATAAGCCAATTTTCCAACATACTGCATATATTCTCCTAAATATTTTGGAACTGACTTACCATAAATGTGCTTAAGCATTTCCTTAACATCTGCCATTAAACACTCTTTCATCCAATGCACTTTTTCTGGCTGATTTTGAGCTGCATTCCCTTTCCACGGTAGATATCCTTGTTACCAAAATATCAAATTATATCCCAGACATTCAAGATCGCTACGTCTTGAATGTGCTCCCATATGAGCATCTCTTGATGTAAATTCCAAGGTACCATCATGTGCCCGACGTTGATCCATACAAAATGGACGATGTGTCCCACAAGAATCAATAAATTTTGAAGCAAATCCTAAATCAGTTAGAAATATTCGATCTTCTGTAACTAAATCACTTGAGCTTTGACGCTTGATGTAGTTACGTAGAAGTTTTACTGACAATCGATTTCCTGTCAAGTATGCATCAATCGTATCGTCTTCGCTGCCCTTTGAATTTTCATCACCAAAATATTCTGCATAATTAATAATCTTTTTTGCTGGGCGTAAATAATGCATTCTCACCAATTCTTGATAGGTAGAATTACGTTTACGTTCTACTCGACGTGATCGTACAGGATTTGATCCACTGTACTGAATTTTTTTCTTGTTAATGGGTGTTTTGTATCCTTTATCGGAATCATCATCTTCATCATTAGATGGAATTTCCTCCTCGCCATCATAATCATCTTCTTCACCATTCGAAAAATTATCAATTTCATCGTAACTGTTATTTTCTACATTTAAGGCTTGACTCCGAAATGTGCATTTACTAATCATTAGATTTTCTGCCTTTATGTCCGAATGATAGTCTCCTTTGTCATGGAGATGCTCTATTACTTCAATAATTTGAACAGCCAGGATGAGAACGGACTTTTGATCCACCCTACGTTTTTTTATAATTGAATATAAGTCACGATCAAATCGTTGAAGAATTAGAAAACGATATCGAGTATTGGGGCCTTTTGTTGTATTGATCACGGAGTATTTGTAAAACTTGAGTTGATCAGACCTTAAATTCTGGAAAGCAATGACCGGGTTACGATGGTAATCGCTCGGCTAGGCCGTAAGCCATTTTCAACATTTATCGCCCTGTGAGGATTCGTCCAACAGTATATGGAGTAAAAAGTAAATTGGATAACATTGGTGTCAAGTGGGGCTTTTATTTAGCAAAGTGTACCGGTAAGATTTGAACGGATCAAACTTAAGGCTTTGCAAATCAGTAATTTTATTGAAGCTTGGCTGAAGGCCTTGGCGAGCGTGAGAGTGGCTGAAGGCCTGGAAGTGGCTCCTATATTGGGGCCTTTTGTTGTATTGATCAAGGAGTATGTGTAAAACTCGAGTTCGAGGTCCGATCGGACCTTAAATTCTGGAAATCAATGACCGGGTTGAATTTTAAGTAAAGGGTTGGCACTATTTTATAATTTCTAATTTTGGGAGGTTATTAGTCTACGTGTGCCAATAAGACTATGGATTTTGGAAAGCAATAATTCAATTGAATTTTTTTTTCTTCTTTTACGAGAAGATTAGAAATAGTTCAACTATTTCTGCATTTGGGCTTTTAGTAATTACGTGCATCGCTAAAACTTTAACACGAGAGCTCAGTACATTGATTGAACTTCTACCTAAAGGATTAAAAACCCTGAATTTTGGAGTTGAATAATATGACTTAATTTTTAATAAAAAGGCATAGAGACAATTACTATTTCTGCTTTTAGGCTTTTGTTGATCTACGTGCGTGGAATTAACATTCAATCTTGGACGTTGATAGTTCGATTACGCTTTCGTTTAACCGAAGGGTGGAAATATTTTACATAGTTCGGCTCTGTGACTTTTATTTCGCACACGCGTTAAAATAACTTGTATCAATCAAGCGTTAAAATTTTGAGTCATACGAATATTTCGCATAGTTCTAATTGAGGGCTTTTATTGCTCCACGTGCATTAATCTAATTTCCTTTAATTTTGGAAAGTCAGTGGTTTGATTGAATTCTAACTGGAAAGTCAGGAATATTTCGCATACTTCGACACTTCGACTCTATTTGCCTAGATGGGTTAATAAAGCTTCAGATTTTCAAAGAAGCAACAATTTGGGTAGATGTCTTTCAACAAACGAAATAGTGTCTGCATTTTCCATATATTCAAGTCAATAGTTAACATCATAGTTAAGGACTTTTCGCCCAAAACCGACAAAGAACCTACCATTTATACCCTAGATATTTAGGGAAATAATCATAAGGGTATTAACTAGCGTGTAATTAAGCGCTTCTTGGACCTCTCTCCACGACGAAGTTATTTTTCAATTCTGACTTTTGATAACGAATAAGTCCCGCATAATTTCGATAGTTCAAGCAAAATCGGAGTAATATTTCCACACGCGCCATAAAGTTCGTAACAGTTGCGGTACGAGAACATCCGTGAGCTCTTGACCTCAACCCAACTCAGAAGCAATCCAGCAGGATGGCAGAAGAACAGCTCGACAAGATCCTGCGGAAGCTCGAAGAACTTAGCGATCAATTCAATGCGCAATCGAATACGATGGCGGAGGTCAGCAATGAGGTAAAAGCCTTGAAAGGACAGCATTCGTCTTTCCGAGAGGAGCTGGGTACATTACAGAGGCAGATGGCCGATATGTCGGCACTTAGCGGAACTGCCTTCGTGAATAGGGTAATGGACGATACGGTGGGTGACCCAAATTTAAAGTCCCCCCCTAGTGGTCACGCCGTCTTCGTCGAAATTTCCGAAAGAGAGACCCGATCACAACGAGCAGCATCCCGTGGAAACAAATGGGCCTGCAGATATTCGTTCTAACCCGGTAGGGTCAAAAGAATCCAGTGAGGCACCTCTGACGTTATTTAATCGACCGCAGCACATAGCGAATGTCAGGCATATAAGGAAGCCAATGCTTTCACCAACGGAGTATGAAGGCAAAGCTCCTTGGAATCACTACGAAGTACACTTCGAAGCGATCGCGGAAGAAAATGGTAGGGACGACGGAACGAAAGCTATTTATTTAGCTGCCTCTCTACGCGGCATGGCTTTGGGCTTTTACGAAACGTTAGGTCAGGAGGCTAGGAGGTCATACTCTAAAACAAGGAACGCTCTAGCAATATAATTTGGCGCGGAGTATAAACAGTCCATGAGCCACGTCCAGCTGAGCTCAAGAGTTCAGAAGAATGGAGAGAGCTTTTCGGAATATGCCACGGTTCTTTTACGGCTGACTAGGCGCAAGTTTGCATATTGTCCAGAGGATGCAAGAGATCAAATAGCATTGCAGCATTTCCTAGAAGGAATTTTTAACCTAGACGTTCAAGAGATAGTGCGAGACTTCAATCCGCCTACTCTACAAGATGTTGTCCAAACAGCTTTTCGAATTGAAGCTAATCATCGAGCTACTCGGGTCGCGAGACGAAACATAAGGGTAGCTGTGGCATCCAGTAATACTAGACCTTCACCAAGGGAACCGCCAGACTTTAGAAGGGAACAAATGGGAGGCAATTCGGCACGGATGGCGCCGGGAAACGCCAGCGAGCTAGCGTGAAGGAGCCGCAGCTAGCTCAAACAAATCAAACAGCTCCTACATTCGCTACTACCTATCATAAAAAAAACTTCATAGCCCGAAATGTGGCGGGGGCTATCCATCGATATGACGTTCGAAGAATGTTCGGTTTTATCGTGCGTGATGAGACTCAAGGGGACGTCTTCTTCCATTTCGCAAATTTCTAGAACCCACTTGCGAATCCAGAAGCTGAATTAACCCCTGGAAATCGTGTAAAATTCGACCTAATTGAAGGGCATCCTACTAACCGAGAGATTAATATTCGTCTGGTACCAATTGAGCCAGGGGAGGATGTAGTACGACCTCAGAAGATAATGCAGTCGAATTCGAAGCAAACCCAGCAGCTCTCCGGAAACGGAGAAAAGCGCACAGATGTTACTCCATCTAGTCTCAGCGAAAATTTAAACACCAGTCAGCTGATCTCAGGGAGCAGAGACCAGCATACTTCACTAACGCTCCACGTCCCGCGCGCCAGCACGGCCTGGACCATATCGTAGCTTACCCTACACCAATTTCCAAACTTATACACGTACCTAAGCCAAAGCCGCTCTCCAACCTTACACCTAACACAATAACCACTTACTTTAGCCACACATCACACCACACCAACACTACACACACCAACACTCAACAAATCAACACAACACACACCCAAATCACCCACACCTCACTTCCCATTAACACCGTAACCAACTCCTTCCTTCGCACTAACGCCCTAATCAGTTCTTCCTTTCCTACTAACACAGTAACCAACCTCTACCTTCCCACTAACACATTAACCAACCTCTACCTTCCTACTAACACTCTAATCAACTCCTCCGTTAGCACTAATAAACTAGTAACCCGTCCCGAACCCACTAACACATTAACAAACCTTCCACCACCTACTAACACCCTAATCAACCAAACTCCACCCGCTAATACACTAACAACCCCTCCTCTGACTAATCCCCTAACCAACTCCCCACCCACTAACACCCCAATAAACCACACACGACCCACTAATACACCGATCCCCCACACAACAAACACCCACCCTACACCCGTTGTGGCCGATAAAGCGGAAACGCAGAACCCAATGGGATTGCCAGTTTCAAATCTACCAGCCCCACCTATCTTAACAGTCAGCCGAGGTACGATCTGTAGTACCATTAAAATAAAAGGAGGAATTGAAGGACTTGCCTGCCACATGATTGTGGATACCGGAGCTACGCATTCGATTCTCAGTAGAAGAATACTCGCCCATTTACCAAACCATTTTCATCTCAAACCATCCTTCACGCAAATTCGGAATATTACGGGAGAAACCAGTACCGTAGATGGTGTCGTCGAGCTGCGGGTAGCTATTGAAAACTTTTTCACCATGCATACCTTCTATGTAGCTTACGTCTTCGACAGCTGCATTATTGGAATGGATTTTCCTGCCGGTCACAGAAGTTCAATTAATTTAGAGAAACACTTCATTCAAATCGCCCAGGAGGTCGTCCATATAGTTGAGGAGACTAGTGATATTTTTGATAGAAAGATACAGGACTGTACAATACCAGCTGAGTCCTCCTGATCATAGCACTTTACATCCCGTTAGTGGGTGAACAAGAAACCGATTTGATATCTCCAAAGAAGTATGTCCCATATTCCCTTTGGATGGAACCAGCGGTCTTCCAGTCCGACAATGGAAATCTGATAGTTCGTGTGACAAACTTTACGCATGACCCAATCGAACTCAAAACTCATACCTCTCTAGCAGATGTGGAAGCGGCTGCAAAAATCATCAGTTAGCCCGAGGAAGCAACACCTAACATCGATAGTCTACCATCCGAATTATACCAATTGCTGGAACCCACAACGGTGCACCTTAATAATCAACAGAAGATAATACTGGAAAAGCTACTCCTGGAACACCAAGACGTCTTTCCGAAAACCAAGACTGATCTCGGCCGAACCACAATAATGCGACACCAGATCGACGTCGGCGGCAGCAAACCAATTAAACAGACCCCAAGGCGGCTTCCGCTTGCCAAACGTCAAGAGGCGAAAAATCTAGTGCATGATATGAGAAGCCCGGGTGTTATAAATCCATCTAATAGCCCGTGGACCTCTCCAGTGGTACTGGTTAAAAAGAAAGATGGCTCGACTAGATTTTGCGTCGACTACAGGCGGCTAAACGAAGTCACCAAAAAGGATTCATATTCGCTGCCACGTATTGATCTGACTCTTGATGAACTCACCGGTTCTACTTGGTTTTCGACATTCGACCTACAGTGGGCTACTGGCAAGTAGAAGTGGAAGAAGAAGACCGAGAAAAGACCGCGTTCACTACAGGTAGTGTATTGTGGGAGTTTTCAGTTATGCCATTTGGACTAACCAATGCCCCTGCAACCTTTCAGAGGCTCATGGAAATCGTCCCCCAAGGAGTTCCACCTCAGGCGTGCCTAGTATATCTGGACGATGTTATTGTACATGGCCCCACGTTCGAACAAATGGTAGAAAATCTCCGCCTTGTCTTAGCCCGATTAAGAGTAGCAAATCTAAAAGTATCACCGAAGAAATGTCAGTTGTGTCAGAGAGAGGTGCAGTTCCTAGGACACGTCATCAGTGACTCCGTCTTGTCGGCAGATCCCGACAAAACTAATGCTGTCAGGAATTGGCCGTGACCACAAACACGAAGGGATATACAGTCATTTCTCGGGCTGTGTGCTTATTATCGGCGATTCGTAAAAAATTTCTCAGCTATCGCGAAAACATTAACAGAGCTTACGGAGAAAGGTCGAAAGTTCCTCTGGTCGGATGCCTGTCAAGAAGCGTTCGAAGAGTTGAAAGACCGATTAACCACTGCGCCTATACTTACTCAGCCTGACGAAAATTTACCTTTTATCCTGGACACAGACGCCAGTCAACACGCTTGGGGAGCTATTCTCTCGCAAGTTAAAGACGGGATGGAACACGTGGTGGAATACCACAGCAAGACATTCAGTCGCCCGGAGCGAATCTACTGTGTCACCAGGATAGTCAAAGCCTGCTCACATCTTCAGCCCTATTTACTGGGGGAAAAGTTCACAATTCGAACAGACCATGCATCTTTGAGATGGCTGATGAACTTTAGGTGTCCCGAGGGACAAGTAGCCAGATGGATAGATGTGTGTTCTGTTGATTTGTTGAGTGTTGGTGTGTGTAGTGTTAGTGTGTGTAGTGTTGGTGTGGTGTGATGTGTGGCTAAAGTAAGTCGTTATTGTGTTAGGTGTAAGGCTGGTGAGCGGCTTAGGCTTAGGTACGTGTATAAGTTTGGAAATGCAGATGCAATGTGTCGCCGGCCTTGTTCAACAACTGATTATCATTATTGTCAACGGCTCGAAGAGAAAGACACAATCATAATTCGGCTAGTCACCACTCAAGAAGATATGGTTCAAAAACAGGTGGACGACCTCACCTTACGATGTATTCGCAGTTGGTTGACTACGGGCCAGCGCCCACATAAAGACAACATCAAAGACCTGAGCCCTGAAGTTAAATCGTATTGGTCAATGTGGTCTCTTCTAAAACTAGAAAATAACATCGCAGTTCGAATAATCAGTCAAGGATCAGAAACTACGAAGCACATTCTGGTTCCGAAATCCCTTCGAAAACTTGTTCTCCAGCAGGTACATGACTCTCTAAGTGGCGGACACTTCGGCGTTGATAAGACGTTAGGTAAACTTCGACAGAAATATTATTGGATTGGTAGTAGTACTGATGTAAAAGACTGGTGTGCCGGATGCACACAATGTCAAGCACGGAAAGGACCCCGGCCAAGACGGAGAGCTTCTCTACAAGTATGTAACATTGGCGCACCTTTCGAAAGAGTTGCTGTAGACATACTGGGACCAATTCCAAAGACCAATAAAGGTAACCGCTACTTAGTAGTCTGTATGGACTATTTCACCAAATGGCCTAAAGCAATCCCAGTACCAGGTCAGAGAGCCGAGACGGTATCCGGTGCACTCATATCAGCCATATTCAGTCGACATGGAGCCCCACTACAGCTCCATTCGGATCAAGGTAGACATTTTGAAAGTGCCGTTTTTCAAGAGGTACTGCAGAAGTTCGGAGTAGAGAAGACGCGCACAACGGCCCTACACTCACAGTCAGATGGTATGGTCGAAAGATTTAACAGAACAATTCTTGACTACCTGGCGAAATTTTTGAATTCGCACCAACGGGAATGGGACCAGTACGTGCCTTACCTACTGCTATCGTATCGCGCAAGTGTACAGGATAGCACTAAACGAACCCCGGCTAAACTCCTTTTTGGTCGAGAATTTTGTTTACCACTGGGGATGGTCTTGGGAAGCCCACCTACTGAAGTTACGTCAATCAATGAGTACCTTGATAATTTGACCACGACACTGAATGAGATCCATGAGAATAATCGAGCTATGCTAAACACTGCGAGCTGGCGTATGAAGACATACTATGACCCAGTTTTCAAGTAGATCAGCTTGTTTGGTTATACCTCCCAAGACGCGTAATCGGGCGGTGCCCAAAACTTCAGTGCGACTGGGATGGGCCATACAAAATCACCGAGGCTGTAACCGAGGTGGTTTTCAAGATAAAGAAATGTCACGGTGGAAAGATGCGAACTATCCACGTCGACAGACTGGCCCCGTACCGCGAAAGAAAGGACCTATCCATATAACCACTAACACCTCCTGGTAGCCCTAAGAAGGCATCCAGCCAGCTTAACTGGTAACTAAAGGATACCAATGTGCCGCTTAGGACTTACCCAGCCTAGCGGCCGATATACCTCTTGTAAGTTAGTCCACTGTTTCACACTCCCTCGCTTGACAAAGAGTCAAAACCCCTCCCACATGGTACCCTACGTAGGCCGCGCCGCCGTAGCAATTCTACAGTAAAAACTATCTTCGAAATTTTAACCCCAGCAGGGACTTTGGCGCACACCCTCGAACGAATGTCGATCTGCGGTCAGAGGGAGATGCCCGTGCGGAAGAGGCCCTGCAATCAGTTGGTTAGGTTACTGGTTGCAGAGGCCTCTCCAACTGGTCTTGGGGTTGAGGGTCGGAGGTGTACCGGTAGACCAGATTTTTTGGGTTGCTGGGCTGCGAGTGTACCTTTGGTTTTCAATACCGAGACCGATATCGAGCTCTGACCAAGGACCGGCGCGACTTCGGGGTGGTGTCGCTGGCTCGACATGCACAAATCAAGTCCGACGAAGACTTGGCGGCGTTTCTTCATTAGTTCCATAATACGTCGTAGCTGAATAAAATTTAAAAGGACACGATCCTAGTAGAACCCATCTCTACCTTAATGAGTAGATAAATTTTGCTTGACCGTCTACAGCTCTAACCCCTTCTGGGTTATCTTTCAGTAGGCGTTTTAACTTTTCTATCCTTTCATCATTATTTCCATAATATGTCATAGCTGAATAAAATTTAAAAGGACACGATCCTAGTAGAACACATCTCTACCTTAAATGAGTAGATGAATTTTGCTTGACCGTCTATAGCTCTAACCCCTTCTGGGCGTTTAATCGTTCCTACCCTTTCTTCATTATTTCCTGAATACGTTGGAGCTGAATAAAATTTAAAAGGGCACGATCCTAGTAGAACCCATCTCTACCTTAACTGGGTAGATGAATTTCACACTAACTCCTTCTGGGTTAGACTTCGTTAGAAGGTTTTTCCTATCCTACCCCTCCTTCATGATCTTCATGATCCGTGGCGCCCGACGTCAACTCGTTGTGGGTGCGGTCCGCCTGCGTAGAGTGACAACTTTAGTCTCCGTAGACTTGAGCTCTCGAGAGGCCACCCTTTTATTCTCGTCAGGACAGTATCACTGCATTGACACGGGCTTGAGCGTACAGTACCAAAGTTCTCTTCGTGTGCAGTCATGATTCTCCGGTTGCTTTTCCAGCCGCAATAGAAAGAGATGAAGCAGCTTGGACGGAGCTACAAGCTTGTGAGGGGGGGGGGGGGTAGTGTAACAAGATGAGTTACCCCGCTTCTGTTAGGCACTAGCAACAACTTCAGCCCTAGCAGTCAGCTCCCGTAAATTGTGGCCAACTATCTTTTGGAGGCTTATTGTCAAGAGCTAATCCAGAGAGAAATCTAATCTCTCGATACAGGGCAGTATTCCTGAAAAGTGTTAATCGGGTTGCCTTCTTATAATGGGTGCCTTTCCAGTGCAGCACTTCCTGACCATTCGCTGCCGTTCATCTACAAGATGTTCTTGATAGTTATCGCTTTCGCCTTCTAAAATTATGCTGTCAAGGCATTCATCCATTTCGGGATGAGTTGAATAATTGCCTATGCGCAAGTCCTCTACACCTTTGAAAATTAATGCGTAGAAGTTCATCACTTCTTGAACAATGAGACCATCACTTTAATGCATAGAAAACTTGAAAAACGTTGACATTTAAATTATGCAAGAAGTATTTCGCAAAAAAAAATTAGATTTGTCACTTTTTCTGACAGCTTCTCTGTCAGAAGATAAACCTCGAAGCATAGCACAACCCTAAACCTTAGGTGAAGACTCATTTCCATTCCGCCCCTTGATGTCACTACACTTTTCTTCAAATCTACTCCAATTCAAACGAACCCTCCCAACCGAGGTATAAAGGTGAACCCAGACGTGGCCGTATGGAGCCGAAGAATGCGGTTAGATTCGTGCTTAGACATATGATCACCGAAAGTGGCAAGAAAATATTCCGTCATCTCTCCATACGAAATTAATACTGCTCACCCAAAAATGTTAATAATTTTGAAGCGAAAGCTTTCGACGCTTAGTAGAAGATCAGAAGCAAAAGGAATTTGACGTTTAACATAAACTTAAAATGGAATGAAAACTTTGAAATGTGGAAACAATAAACGCCAGCACTGACTGACAAATGTAGAAACAATAAGCACTAGCAAGTCAGTTTTAACCCCTATTAAGTTTCGAAATGCACAGTATGACAAATGTGGAACCAATAAACGCCAGCAAATCCGTGTTGACATTTGTTAAATTTTGAAATGCACTGACTGACAAATGTAGAAACAATAAGCACTAGCAAGTCAGTTTTGACCTCTATTAAGTTTCGAAATGAACTGTCTGACAAATGTGGAACCCATAAACGCCAGCAAATCCGTGTTGACATTTGTTAAATTTCGAAATGCACTGACTGACAAATGTAGAAACAGTAAGCACTAGCAAGTCAGTTTTTACCTCTATTAAATCTCGAAATGCACTGACTGACAAATGTAGAAACAATAAGCACTAGCAAGTCAGTTTTGAACCTTGGTAAATTTTGAAATGCACCAGCTCGACACATATAGCAAGTCAAAACTAGCAAACCTAATTTGACGTCTGGAGAAGTAGAATAGTCAGGTCTGCCAAGCTAAAGGAAAGGATTTTGACACTTATTGCCTCCTATTGACTCTAAAGTTGGCCAGATATGGAAAATAACCTTAAGGTAGAACCTGTAAAAACAAGGGAATGATTCAAGTAAATTGTCAAGTAAAATAACCTTAAATTAGAACCTGAAAAAACAAGGAAATTATTGAAGTAAATTGTCAAGTAGAGTAATCATAAATTAGAACCTGTAAAAAACAAGGAAATTATTGAAGTAAATTGTCAAGTAGAGTAATCTTAAATTAGTCAAAGTAAAATGAACTTAAGTTAATTAAACCTGAAAAAAAAATATTGTTGGAATACTTTGGGAATCGAACTTAACATAAGCCTTCAGAGATAGATGGCAGCCTAAGATTTTTTTTGTAAAAAGTGACAAAATAAATTATAATAGAGTGCGAGAAGAGACAAGTAGCTTCGCGATAAGAAGTAAGATTTTTTTGTGTTCTGGTAGAATGGTACGCCATATTGAAAAGAAGTAAAAATTAAGACCGAGTCGAATTGGAAGAGACGCCAAGTTTGTGTTATATTTTGCGAGTAAAAAAAAAATCCTTAAAAAATTAAAAGCAAGCAACCGAGTTTTATTTGATTTTTTTGTTGGTACCAAGTGAAATTTGCTCAAAAGAAGTGAATAAGTCAAGCTTCAGCCAAATAGAAAGAAGTTCGGACTCCCAAGGGGACCGCAGCACAGTTTCGCCAGGCCCCAGTCTACAGAGCCGTCTCCGCTCCCGAACGGGAACAGATCGAAGGATATAAAAACGAAGAGAAACCGGGGTAACTAGCATTTGGGCAGGCCCCCAGGTACCATCACGCCATACGCCACCTTTAGAAAGCCAGAAGGTTACCAAGGTAAAAAAAATTCCAGGCATTTTCTTTTAAGTTTCCGTGGACAAACCCACCCTAAGCTACCGGGTTACGCTGGTAATAGCTCGGGCAGTCCGTAAGCCATTTTCAACATTTATCGCCCTGTGAGGATTCGTCCAACAGTAGATGGAGTAAAAAGTAAATTGGATAACAATATATTACGCTTCCCTCTATGGAAACCTACAGAGGGGCAAATCCCTTAAATATCACAAATAACATGGACCTCGCCTTGATGAAATTTTAATATCCATCCATATTCAAAGGAACAGGAATCAAACCCACTAAATTTAAATAATCACCACATTCACCACTATACCCCGATCATATTTGACAACAGCATTAGTCATCGCTATTCTATTCACCTATGCGTACACGAAATACAACTCAAAAGTCCGCAAAGGTAAAAATGTACCTCTGGAACCGGAACATGTACGTGAAGATGTGCCTGTGGCGACACCAAGACTTCAAAAAAAGAACTGCATAAATTTACACAAAGTAATCATATATTATATATTAGCAAATATCTCATGGACCCATACTTTCAGTCGAGATACACACATAAACGTACAAATAATGAACAAAAACTGACACATTAACCTTTCGTTTATATATTATTAACACATTCCACTCCCAAAAGCCAATTAAAGACCCAAACTTCTAAACAAAATTTAAATAACGAAAAGAAAAAATGAAATTGTGTAGTAGGTATTTAAGATACTGTAAAGACAGGAAAAAATAGGTATATAGTATACATATATAAAAATAAATGGAAAAATGCCGAATTATTTTGTTTTTGTTTTGTGAAAATACTTAATAAAGATTAATATTCTTCGTTTCTGACAGAAACTAATAAATAAATCAAAATTAGAATAAATAGTAATAAAAAATAATTTTATAAGTATAGTAACTAAAATTAAAAGGAAAAATGCACAACAATTTTTTTTTTTTTAATAATTCCTATAATAAGGATTAACGTTTTGTTTCTACTAGAACTGATTCAATAAATATAAATTAAAATATGATAAATGTATATAAAATTATAAAATATTACCAAACATGTACATGTATCGTTGGTATTATACATTTATTTTGTACTAGCTTGCAAGAGACAAAATAAGAAAAAAAAGAGATAATGTTGTGGCTAATTTATAGTAATGACATCCACTTAAACAAAAACATGTTATTTTTCAATATAAGTACCACAAATTACAGGTATACAAAATAAGGAATCAAAAAATAAATAGATAATAATTAAATAAATAGATGGAAAAATTATAAAAATTTTATTTTAACTACATTATTAATATCGACTACTATCTATTTTATAAATTAATTTAGATAACTTTAGATACTATAATAGAAAAAAAACACAGTACAGCATGTAATTGAAAATAGGAGAAATTGCAATATTTGAAAAATGATTGACGCAAAAAAAAATAGAGAAAAAGGAAAGTTTTCTCCCCACAGGATAAAATTTTCTTTTCCCCAGGGGGAAGGAAGTTGTGTTGTGATGCAGGTGCCATAAAGCCAATACGCCAATATCTTGTCCTATGCAATATATTGGCGTACTACAAATTGACCATGAAAATCAACAATATTTTATTTTAATTTCGATTTAATTCAATTTCATTTGCATTTAAAAATGCATTTAGATACTGCAACAAAATGCGATTTAGCATAAATTGCATTTTGTTATCAGTCATACATTCCGTTCACACGGCATGTATACTTACCTAAATGCAGTACTATGTACATACATACACATAATTATCCTCATCGCCTTAAAATATTTTTTTTTCAAGAAACAAGTGTACAGATTTCATGCATATGCACTGTGTCTAAACTTTTTGTATCTTCCAATGTACGATTTTCACGTCCGGTAATAAAAAGACTGACCAAGACCCTGCAAATAATGTAGCAAACTTTGTCTGCAGCTTATTTTCGATGAAATAGTCATCCGTCAACATATTGATTGCGATTGTAAGAAATTGACGGAATTCGTTAATTTCGGTTCCAACACAAATGCAGGTTTTCTCAGTGTAGATAATACCGCTTGTTTTTCTTCCATTTCTTCTCGTACTAAAAATCAAAAGCAAAATATAATACTTTTATGCCCGCGACAATTAGTGAATACTGGTGCAGAGGTAGTTAGATTAAGTTTTGATGATATGGCTACAAACTTTGGGTTGCAAATCTCTTTGGAAGGGATATACGAGACTTGAAGTCGTATGATGATAAATACATTTTGCATCCTGACCTTTCCTACATGTTTAAATTAGTCCGTAATGCTTTTGTTTTTAAATTGGGTATTTTATATGACACGGATGCCAATGAAATTCGCTAGGACTATTTGAACAAATTCGTTAATCTTCACGAAAGAGAAGGTCTTCACTTAGGAAATAAAATACGAAATGCGCATATACATATATTTTTACAATATCAAAAATTGAATTGAGTTTGGCAGTGCAAACTCTAAGCAGATAAGTTGCAAATGCGATTGATGTTTGCAGAGAGGCTTTGAATCTCAACGCTTTTCTCGGCAGCAAACCAACTGTGAATTTTATCTGTTCACTGAATGACGTCTTCGATATATTAAATAGTAGGAAGGTTGCTGATTTCGAATATAAAAAAAGGCTCTTTGCAAAAATAACCATTCGTGTATAAATGATTTCATTTGTTATGTCATTAAATATAGTTGCCAGATAGCAGTGTAGTCAAAGGTACGTATAATAAAGACCTGTGGCGGATTCACTAGAGCTCCAATCAGAGCGATCCCCCCCCCCGCTCCTAGAAAAAAAACATTTTTAAAAAAGACTGCTTCTAAATCCACACTAACAAATAGAAAATAATTTCTTCCTTCACAAAAGTTCTTAGAGTTTCTCTTCATTTTGTATTTTAATTATACATTGAAATTATATTAACTTTTATTTGTGTATAATATTTAAAAATTTCAAATTTTAGAAAGCAAAGTCTGAGCAATCTGATGTTTTCAAAAATTTGTATATTTGTATTTAATGGAATATATTGTTACGAGCGTGGCCTTGCTTCTTTATTTTAAACACAATATTTCAGATATAATTCAAAAGTTCTTTCTTTATTTAACTATACTATTTACTCTCACAATTCACAAACAATTATAAAATCAACTCTTTAGTTATCGCTAGTACTGTACTTCTAATAATCACAATCCCAATAGTTGACTTCGTTCACTTCGCTGTCTGAAATAACACTCTGCCTGGATGTGAGAAGCGCCGTATTTATACTCTAAGAATTATCATAGAACCTTCCTGAATATTCCGTTCCCCGAACCAAAAGTTAACTAAGATAACACTAACCTAAAGTTGTTTCTATTTCCAACAGATGTCGCTTGTGTCACTTTGTGGCGCGTATCAATATCATCTGTATATTGGAAATTCGTAAGGGCATATTTTATGATTTTAGTAAATCAACTTTTGAAATTCTAAGCCTTCAAAAATAAAAACTGTATGATAGAAGTTTTTCCCTCTGCTTTGTTTCATTGATGTCCCAATTAAATGATAAAAAATGCATATTACTAAGTATTGTATAATAATTATCGTTAACTAATATACACCTGAAGGAAAAACGTATATGCAAAAAGAAATTTTGTTAAAATTAATTACTAGCACGTACGATTTTCTACAGGAGATCCAATAAATAAATACTAATGTTATTTTATGGTATCAGATAACTCAATGCATTCGAATAGGCTATAGAAATGCTTAATAGAATCATACTTCATACTCTACTACTCTGCTTGAATCAATTATAACAATTTTTTCAAAAATTTATTAATTTATTTCAGTTTAAATAAAGCCTGACAATATGTTCTATTCTGCTTAGACAAAACTGGCGGCAAATCTTTTATGTTCTTTATTTTGTTCTCCGGTGGCTGGAAGATAGTATTTTTAGAGTTCGAAGAAAACCTTTTTCTGTTCTCATTAGGAAGGTCGCTTTAAAGATACGATCAATCTCCCGGCTGCAGAATTATATTCCAGGTTAAAGAGATCACCTGTTCCATAAAGTAAAATCGTCTGTTTCAAAATGGAACGCTCTGAAAATTACGCTTAGTTGTTTTTTTAGCACAACATTTGTAACTACTTCAGTTTATTTCGATTACTCGTAAAATCACATTTCAATATTTCATGGGATGTGATTTCTGTATGCTTCAAATATTTGTTTAACACTGTAACATTGTGTAATCAACCAAAATTAAATTAAGATAAAAACAAAATATACCGATTTATTGATAACTCGTCACTGTGCCCCCAAAGCAGCTCCTTCTGAACCATACTCACTCCTGTCATCACAACAACAATAATAACATTAATAATAATACGTAATCATGGGAGCAGAAGACTCTCAGGTTCTTTCTACGGATGACCGCTGAGGCGGTTCAAGAGGTTCTGTTCACAATGGCGAGCTACTGTCACCATACAGCATAACTATGGCTGGTAGTAGGTTTTTGTATTTTAATGCTGAAAACTTTTGAGTAACAGACTTGTTTTGTTTGTTGTCATTCAAAAGATGCAATTGCAATATAGCTGTCGAAGTTATTCTGTTTTGGTTTTGAGGGATACATAAATCATTCCACATAAATATACGTTCGCCACGTAAGCCATTCATTATAATTTTAGTCAATAACTTTTTAAGAACTGATACTAAATCATTCCCTGAACGGCCGCTAAGTACTTCTGTCCACACGGCGCAATATGTTATGTTTTTTTAATTTGGTAAAATAATGTACCAGTTAGTCAATTTTCGTTTATAATAAAACATCGAAGCAAATACCTATGGTAAATTGAAGACACTGCAAACTGTATCATATAACAATAGTATTGGGTTCAGTGATCGTTCCATCAAGTTTTCTTTCACACTTTAGTAAAATTTTAACGAAGTATATGCATCTTAAACACTATAAATATATCAGTGTTCAAGTATATATTCATATGTGAAGATGGGTTCGATTCTTTACTTTAACCCATTGTTATGATAATGTTCTATGGGCACAAGAATAATAATCAATTTCTGCGAGGTCATCCTGAATATAAATAAAATGTTTACAATACATTTCAAAATTTTAAAAAAATTTTGGAGTAGGTATATTAACCTACTGCCATTCCCACAATGTCTGTTTAAATTTAATTCGAGTCCCAATTTGCTTAATTGTAGGAAACAACAAATCTAAATGATGTGCTTAAATGTGTTAAAATATCTATTTTACATTGCATATGTTATGAACAATTCTTTTATATGTACTCACGTTATTTTTTATTATAGATACCTACATGCGTTTAAAATATTGGTAATATTCCTCAAAATTCTATCAATCGAATTAACTCCATTAAGTCGAACAAATCGTTTGTAACTATTTCCAGTGATTGTACTTCCCCCGCTTCCTTTATTTTACCTAAATTCAAAATAACACTTTCCACACTTATCTTTCACCTTCCACATATAACTTCATAGTTAAGTGCGCGTATTCTTAACTATGAAGTTATTAGCAAGATCTGTTAGCGATAAAAGTACTTTATCAGTTTCCCTCATTACGCCCGACTTATAAATTGAAGTTTTGTCGATCAAGTTCTACTTTGAAATGCACCCAAATAGTAGCAAACTGATTGATACAGATAGTAGCTGTACTTCATTGTTCGCGTATGCACATTATGGATTTCGAACAACGTGTTAATATTACATTTTGTTTTAGTTGGAAGAAAGTGCCAAAGACGTTCATATATACTTAAAATCAGTGTATAGAGATAATGAACTGACTCTGGAGACTGTTTTTAAATAATCTGAGGGATTTACAACCAAAACTGAAACGTGCAAAAACTGGCAAAACGGATTCGTTCAAACAGGCGATTGACTATTCGAGAGCTTGGAGTAGAAATGAATATCTCGCTTGAGTCCGTGATAAGCCAGAAAAATTGTTCAATGGCTTCCCCTTTCATCACGACAACACTCCGTGACAGACCTCGCTCTCGATACACGAGTTCTTTAAAAAAAAAAAAATAAATCCTGTCTGTCCGCATCCACGTAACTCACCGAATTTAACACCATGCGACTTTTGGCTCTTACCAAAAATAAAAATTGCAATAGAAGAAAAACGTTTGACACCTTTTTTGACATTTAGAGGGTCATGACAGAGCAGCTGAAGGCCGTTCCTAAAGAACCGTTCGAGAAATGCTTCCAATCATGGGAACAACGTTGGGTAAGTGCATCGCTAGCCAAGGAAAGTTCCTACTTTGAAAGAAAATAATTCAAGTTTGATGTAAACTGATTACTTTTTTTGTAATAAAACCATTCACCGTATTTTTTGTTTCACACCTCGTAATAAAAGTAATTAGTTTCTTTCTTATTTCCACTTCTAATATTAAATTTTTTTAATCGCCCCCCCCCCTAAAGCAAAAGTCTGGAACCGCCCTTGATAAAAACTGCCTAGAATACAGGATTTCTCGGACTGTTATGCTGCCTAGAAAACGTTAAAATGATAAACGAACGGTTTATAGGAAGTGATATGTTATCATTTTTTCCATTATGTAAATTTACTCAAGATCATTTACTAATGACAATCCTTCCGTTAAACAGATTATCTTCACATATAAAACTGCGTTTCCGATGCCAGGTAAGACAGGGTGGAATAGCAAAATTTCTTAGTTTTAGAACAAATAACTATACTAAGAGCTTCGCCTGCTGATCAATTGGAAGATATAAGAAAAACCTTGCAAAATCAAAGATTCTTCGAATCAGTTTGACTGAAGAAGAAAACTTACCAATATCGGGAAACGATATGGATGTGCAAGGAAATATAGCTGTATATATCTACACCGGAATCAGGCGTGACAGAAATAGTAAATGTGTCAGCGGATGACGACTTAATACTTTTAGAAGAGCACAGCTATACCATCTCTCTGCTATATGTGCTTATACGAAGTATGTTTTCGAATACATTGCCGGATACATTGTATTTGCAATAAATAAAAATATATTTTGTTCTGAGTGTTTGACCACTCTTGGAAGCGATTTTTCATCGTCTTCATTAATAACCTATAAAAGCAAAGGTTTTCTGAAAATACCATTGAAAATTGTATAAGAAATTTACGAGAAAGTGGAGAAGTAGATATGGTGACCAGCAAAGTTATGTGATGGTATTCATGAATCTTTAAGTCCCAAGGGTAACAAAAACTTATTAATAAGAATCCAAAAAAACGTTAATTGGAAAGGAATTTATTATAGGCATTATGCATGCATTGGTTTTGAATCTTACAACAGAGAGATATTTAAAAATTCGCTATAATTTTATTGTTAAGTTAACAAATGACAAGATATCGATAACACAGAAGTACACTAAGTTGATACTATTTAGTCGTGTGTAAACTGAAGGCACTTAAATTAAGTATATAGCATAAGTAGTTATGTAATATATATACGTACATATATAAATATAAAAAAAAATTATGCATTTAAAAATGAGTGAGGTTTGCTGAATTTATCTATTTTAGGAGGACGTAAATGTTATTTTGGTCTATGTTTGAAAAATTGTAATAGGCTGACTGGGGAACCGGCAATCTAACATAAGCGGAAACGCACCTCAATCTAACATAAGCGGAAACGCACCTCAATCTATTACCGCAAAATGTTTTTTTTTATTACCAGCACTCACTATGCTGCTGGTGGTATACAAATTTGCCTGAAAATGGTGTGGAATAAGACTCCTTAATACTAATTTTCAATAAGAGAAAATAAGTTACAAAAACACCATTCAAGGTTATTTTAATATTAATGAAACTGCGTCGAAATCTATTTCCCGCTACTTTCGATTAAGAACGAAATTAAATTCTCATATTATATTCATTTTGAAAACGTTTTTATTACGAAATATTCAATTTTTATAGTTTCAAAAATTAGGCAAGTCCTCCACATAAATGATTTTTATATACAGGGTGGGCCAAAAGTCACCATGAGGGCCAAAAGTCACCATGGGGTTTAAAAATTTAATAACTTTTTCGTTTATATATTTTTTTTATTTTTTTTTTTTTTAGATTATATAAATAACATCTGGAGAATAAATAATGGAGAGATTCACAACTGAACAAAGAACCAGAATAATAGAATTTTATTACTTAAATCAGCGATCAATTATTTTAACGCAAAGAGCATTTTTAAACCCCATGGTGACTTTTGGCCCACCCTGTATTATTCTGGTTCTTTGTTCAGTTGTGAATCTCTCCATTATTTATTCTCCAGATGCTATTTATATAATCTAAAAAAAAAATAAAAAAAATATATAAACGAAAAAGTTATTAAATTTTTAAACCCCATGGTGGCTTTTGGCCCCCATGGTGACTTTTGGCCCACCCTGTACTTACACAGTTTTGGGATTGGCGCGAAAATAATTTTTTATCGGCCTCTCCTTTAGTTTTTAATTGGTAGATATTTTCACAAGGAAAGCAAAATGTGTAGCGAAATCAGAAGAAATAAAGATCTTAATTCAAGTTATTTTAACTCACCTAAATTCGAGGATGTAAACAAACTATGCACACTGATATACAGAACCTCGATATTGCAGCCTGAAGTGGAGACAACAACAGAAAAATTTGAACCATATTCCACATAAAAAAAAAGATCGTAGACGCTGTATTGTCCTTTAATAGAACGTACACGGAAATTTGATTAAATGACTGAAGTGAATGCACTGGTAAATTTGGATCAAGATCAGTGGTCTATTTCCCAACAAAAAATCGCCGCTGTTCATTTTTTTTTACTTTCACTAATCCTGTCACACTTATTAAGTCATTAGATCAACGATTCAAACGAATAGGAAACACACTTAAAGGATTGCTAATAAGGGATATACAAATCGTCACCTCAGTACTTATATGTCCTATAGACCAAAAAGTTCATTTTGTAGAAACCGATTTTTAAAGTTTACCTTGTGAGAAAAGTGACTTCTTTTTACTGTATACTTCATTAAGGAACCTCACTAGAAAGTATGTCTACTTGTAAATGAAATCCTGAATATCTTTAAGAAAAATAAGTTAGTCTTATATTTAAAATTCAATAAATTATAATAAACGTTACGACTGGATATAGAACGCATTTAGTACAATGACTTCCTATGTGCAAAATATTTAGGATATAGGTATAACAAAATGTCTGGATATAGAACATTTAAGACCTGAGCACTTTTAAGTTTTCACCTGTATGAATGGCTTATATTGAGGCAGAAAAGTGAAAGTGTGTGCTAGTCAGGAAATAAAAAGATTTTTAATAAGTATAAAAAAAAACAATATTTATTCGATTCCAGTTTTAAATAAATTATATTCAAAAACAAAGATTTTCATTTATTGCACACAAAAAATTTAAAAAACACAAATCAATACATTTCATTTAAGGATAGTCTTGTAAAATGTTTGGTCCACTACCGGCATATACGATAGCATTGACATAATGTCTCTGCAGTTAAGGACATTTTAGTATTACGTAATTTTACGTGTGGAATACTGAATTCTTCAATTATTGGTAAGTCGTTCCTTAACGATGCAGCCTCTGCTTTTCTTTGTAATTTTTTTTGTTTAATAATGTTACTCGCTAAAAAGCTCCGGTCAATATGGCTTTTTTTTATAAAATAACGTAGTCAAATCTGAGCTGCAATATTTGATTTGCTCGATCTTTTGGTAAGGCACCATCTGAAAATTCAAACTGACATCGTTGTAATTAAAAAAGTTCCGTGGTTTCATCTGCAATATCTTCAGTTTAATATTTTTATAATTTATTTTTGTCAACATTACTAATAAGGAAACAGGGCTATAAATTTCCAAATTTTTCAAGTGCTTTTCAATCCCGCTAATGAACACAATCCAATTGCTGAATTTGGGAGTGACCAGTTTCCGAATATTTTTGTGTTATACTTTTGATTTCCGGATTATTATTCAAAATTGCAGTAGTGCCAAAGCTGTCAATCTGTTCTTGTTTTGTGGGACACAAGAGTCTGACCACAATAATATTTTAGTTATTTCTGGAATATCTTCCAAGACTCTCTCCAAAATGTGAACCAAGGCACTAGCAATACCGTTTCCTGATCGTCTACTTTGTAGTTCATGCAATGTGCTGTTAAATTGTATACGCTAAATTTGCGCTTATAGAAAAAGTGTGAGACGTTGGCGCGAGGCAGAGCAAATACATTTTGTAAATCATATGATATGATAGCTGTTACATCTAGTCCCATTGATCTTAACTTGAGATCCTTTTCTCTTTCAAGTTTGGCAGTAGAATTGCTTTGTTTGCGTTTATCGAACTCCAAACGTTCAATATTTGTTGGGGAAGATATGTTCTTAAATTTTGCGCATATGTCACACATATCATTTTACGGCTTAACGAAGGACAAGTTGAAGTGTGTGCTAAATATCTCAGAGTATTTATGGAGTTTAACGGAATTGAATATTCTTGAATGTACAGTTTGCGCATTTTTGTAATATTTAAATCTGGCGCCAAATACTGCTTAGAAGTTTTGGCACGGCGGTAATGTGAATGCATACATGGAAACTTTTGAATGTGTTGCTTTATTTCTGCAATCTGCTGCTCTGGAGTGATTCCCTTCACATGTTTTTCCTTTCTTTGTGCCGCGGGTGTACCCGTCTCCGAATTTAAATTATTTTTAAAAAGGTAATATACTCTTTGCTGTTGTTCAGAAAAAGCGTTGGCAAATCCGAAATACGTGTCCTTTATTTTTCAGCGAATTTTGATATGAATAAGTTTTCTTAGATTTAGTTTGCAATGTACGTTTTCGTTGAGCAGGTATTCTCTTCACAAATTTAGCATAAAAATGACTTTTTTCGCAGTCATTTAATATCCAAAACGCATCGTGGACCGCTTTTCGGTCATCATCGGAGAATATAACACCGCATTGAAAAACACAAGTCTCATCACAGCCAGCTGGCTTAAGACACCTTACTTTAGTTTATTACCTTTCACGTCGAAGTATTCTTTACCAGATTCCCTTAATCTCTTCGCAAATTTTTTTTTCCAATTCGTTGCTTTCGGGGTTCTTTTTCTCGAGTTGTTTCCATCAGATTCACGTATAGCGCAAAGTTCTGCAACAAATTCATTTGGAGCAATTTGTTGGATTGTTACTGGATAAGAGCCACTTTGGGTTTCCAACCCTCGATTGCTTTGAGGTTCAATATCTTCGATCTGTTGCTGTATTAGCATGCAATTTTCCGGTGAATAATTTGGATCAGCCTCAGAGTCGTCGAAAGTGGATAGCGGTGAATCCAAATCGCGTAGCATTCTAAAACGAATTAAAATAAAACTACTTCAAATTGGTATAAATCTGTATACATCATACACACCTTTCTAAATGTGCGTTAAGCTGTGGTGCAGGAGACGATTCTGGAATCACGCGTTTACTGGAAAAAGTATTCAGTTAAATATATGTGCATATTATATACGAATTAACTAAGGAAAAAGCTTACTTATCGTGTGCCACATTCATTTTAAATCGTCACCCCTCAACTGACCGTCATGCACTGGATCGTTTTCGCTGATTTTCCTTTATTTATGTAAATCGCGTCAGCTTAAGGTTATCAATTGGACATAGAACAAATAAGCACAAAGTGTTTAGTTATGGGATACAGAATAAACTACATTATTCTTAGGATATAGAACAAATAAGTAATAACTTAATAAAAAAGTAAATATTCTTATACTATTGTTCTTTATGATAGAAAAACAAACCGTAATGTACAAAGAACAAATAAGAGTGGGCAGTGTGCAAAATTTTCGGTGCATATAACAAATCAAGCACTCGATACATCTGGAAATATTTGAGATAGAGCATTATCGATACCACCATTCGAAAGAGCGCACGCGAAAACGGTAGAATGTGTCAAAAAGTAAGAAATTAAACTTTTGGTCTATAGAACTGGGGTGACGATATATATAATATAACATAGGCTGCTGAGACCAATGAAATCGCTTATACATATTATCATGGGATCACTTTTCTATAGTTGTGTCTTTCTGGTTTAATCCACCATAGTTCAGTTTCAGTTCAGTGGATTTTCAAAATGGAAATATAAGATAGCAATAGATGGCACTATAACATTTGTAATCCTTCCTCTACCGCCCCTCCTCCCCCCTTGCTACTTTTAGGGATAGGCAGACAAAAACTGCATAATTTTAATTCATTAAAAATCGAGTTTACGGAATTCTTGATGTTATAGGAGATAAGCTTCCGATAAAAATAATAATTTTGATTATACTTATTTGGAATTTGTTGAGCTTGTAACATGACTGCTTAAGCGCAAACGAAGCTTGAAATTAAGATGGTTTTCACACCCCTGCCAACAAAAGTGGACCCATATAAAATTGAAAATCAAGCAGTCTATGTTATACATGTCAGTGGTATTAGCAAAAACGATATAATACAAAGATGTTGCAGGCATATGGTATAGCCTATCTACAGATCTCAATTTTCCGAAATAGAATTGAAGATCTGAAACTCCACAATGAAAAATTTGCTGTTTCCGTATTTTGATTGTGCTAAAAAAGTAAACTTTTCGAGAAAGTATGCTGAAAAATGCGTCATTTTTTTTCATTAAATTGTGTCTCTTTTTTAAATATTAAAAAAATATATATATAATACATATACACATTGTATATATACTTTAATTTGCAAGCAAAGTATTTTGTAAGTGAACTATTTAACTGAACAAATATAAATGCATAAGTATCTTTTTATGTGGCGCGTAAAAATGTTTTCAAACAAAACAAACAAATTTAAGTTTATTTTGCTTGAGGGAATATTTCAGGGATTATTGAAAGACAAGAATGAGCATAACTCTTTTGGGTTGAGGCAATTATTGGTATAACTGATAAACATTTAAGAAATATTTATGTTATTTTAACATAACTACATAAAAATTAAAAACAATTACTATTTCATAATTTTGTATTATATAACATTAAAAACAAAGCATTTCCACTTCACAGGAAAAATTATAAAAGTATAATAAACAAGTCAAAAAAAAAATATGCATTTAATATAAACTCTCAGAAAGTAAATAATTTGGGATAAATTTAAGGGACGCTATCAAATTCATGTTGGTTTCATGCGAAAGATGATCAAAATTTATCTTTTATGACTCTTTTATTGTCTTGTTTTCATCCTTGCTTGCTTCGATGCTAGTATTGGTTGAATGGTAATAGAGAAATTCTCAGAAAGTAATTAAGCAGGTGGATACCTGTACTGTCGGTATTTTCTTTTATTACGATGGAACCAACATGTTTTCTCCGTTAGTTTTTAAGGGATCAGTTCTTCTTTTTTTTAGTCCTTTAGTGATCTTGGATAAGGATAATACCTTCAAGTACTGTGTGCAAAATATTAAATAAAAAGAGAGAAGTGAAATTGTGTTTTTAATTAAATTAAATAGAAATCCCTTTAATTCATACATAAAATAATAATAACAAATCATTTATTACTTGAAAGATTTCATTAGATAACTCAGACTCGTCATCCTCATTAGTTATCTTATTATATTCGCAAACTGAGGAAAAATTCTTATTATTTATAACTTCTTCAGTTATCATCGAAATTATGACAACATTTGCTATTACATTTTAGGGTGGACCTTATTCCTTAGCTTCGGCTTAACAACATTCATTTGACTAAAGACACGCTCTACCTATGCATTTGAGAATGGCTAAATTAGATATTCGATACAAATTCTGCTCATTCTTTGTAAGGCTTATTACTATCTGCATCTTCGTAACAAAACACGTCCACCAAAAAGTTTATTGTATCGGTGTTTTCTTGCCAATCAATTAAGAAAAAAAATTTATATTGATTAATTATTTTCAAATTACGAGTATCTTTCGTGCAATTACAGGTTCTGGTTCTTAATAGATCAAATAGCAATCTTTCACATTTTTATTTATTATTATTTTTTTTTCATATTTTAATACAAAATCACCGAATTTGCTTAAATGTTAAAGTAGATTATTAGCATAAAGTAATAAAAGTTAAAGAGATGACAAGATTAACTTTGCTTTGCGAACCAATATTTGAAAACTCAATCTGAAAGTTTGGATGCAATCATCAAAGCTTTTCTTGCAGAGCTTGCATCTTGTGTATTGAATTTTGAGCCCACTGTACCAGCAGGCATCACATCAAGTCAAGGCATGATGTACTGAATCTGGAGTAAATGCAACACTACCAAAGTTTACCATGGTAAATATTAATACGCATATGAATGTGTTAATTTTGGAAGCTCTTTTGATACAACATATTATTGCTTCAGGCGGAAGGAAAATTTTTCCATGATAGACAGCTGATATGGAGGTATTAGCTGCGTTTTTTAATACTGTACTGGTTCATTGGAAATTTAAATTAATTTCATTCTATAAAACGTCTGTAGGTAGCCATGATTTTTTTTATGGGGGAAAATTACCAAATTGAATTTCAATTTTCACAAAATGCCAAAATAGATCTAAAATATTAGGTTCTAATTCTTAAGTTGTAATTCTTCAAAAGCTGGCAATTTGATGTTTTTATTCATTTATAAATCCGTGCATCTCCTTTTATAGGGATCAGGAAAAAATAACGCAGCAGTGTAATCGTAATAGTACTCCAAATTATATGCAAGCAAATTTCTTAGACGGCGATTGTTTGTAATGGGAACATTTCCGAAACAACATTTTTACAAATTCATCACTTATTTTTTCCCCTACGTCGATGTACTTCATATTGTGATGGTGTGATATTGAAATTGTCGGTAGGTACTATGAGCGGAGTGAGAGCGACCTAGAAATCAATTTATTACGCTTGTTAGTTTGCTATTTTTGATTGATAAAGCTGAAAATTTGAATACAATTATATTTTATAAATCCGCATCGATTTACGTTACAAAAATATTTTACCATTTTTTTTATTTTTATAAACTCATGATTTTAATACCTTGGATAAAGTCTCATATGGTATGCTAAGCTGGTAGAGCCAAATGGATTGGACACCCACGCATATGTTTTATTAATTATTTAGATTTTTGCATATCCGTCTGCCGTCCGTCTGTCACCACATTAATTTGAGAACACATTCATGGTTCGTTTCAAATTACATAATTTTGCATATAATTATTGAGAAGGCAGTCAGCTGAGGACTTTTTGATGTACTGGAAAAGTTTTCAGAATATAAAACCCTATGAAATTTTTTATAACGGTTTTTATTTTCCGACAAACCGTTCCAGAAATAGATGCGTAAAACTACCTTAGCGATCTGCCTATAGCCTGAGACTATATGGCATCGAAAGATTTAGTCTTAGGCCAATTATACCTTTTTCCTGGCTTTTCTAAAATAAAAATTTCGTTTTTTCTTACCTTTTTTTTACTTTGACCTCTATGTTTTTAGAAAACCCTCATTTTTTTATAAAAACTGTAAGCTGTAGACTTTAATCTTAACTCACAACCTATTTCCGTCATACCCAAATTAGCCGATATTATTTTTAAATGACGTCACTGTTGTGACTCAGGTACCAATGCCCTAAATCACAACCATAAGGTGAATACATCAATATATTGCCTATGCAATATATTGATGTATCGCGGAAATGACCCTGAAAACGAAAAACCAATTTAATTTAAATTTTCCTTTAACTCATTTAAATTTCTCAATTGCCTTCAAAAATTTCAAATGCATTTAAAGTTGCATTTCCATACTGCAACAAAATGCAATTTAGCATAAATTGCATTTCGTTATCAGTAATGCACTCCACTCACACGGTATACCTACCTACATGCCGTGTAATCGGATATCATTTTTCGATGTACAAATTGAATGCACATAAAGTAATTCGCATATTCTCACGTACGATCTTTTCATCGTCGTGAGAAAGCAAAAAGAAAAAAGCTTTTAAAAAAGTGATGATGGGTACCTGAGAAAGCCAAGGAATTGAATTTTAATAAAAACTACTTGTGAAAAAATCCAAAAGTATAATAAAAAAAATCTGTGAGAATTGTGAAAGCCAAGGAATTGAAATTTAATAAAAATACTTGTGAAAAATCTACATGTTATAACTAAAAAAATCTGTGAGAATTGTGGAAATTCCATTTAAAATCCTTCGATTGACCGCTTCTCCCCCTTACCAGGGAAGCACGAGCGGCCAAGCTACAACAATTGGTGGCAGCGGTACCCCGAAATCAGTGCCTATAAAATAAAAATAAAATAATAATAAAGCCGACACAAAAATAAAGAGGAAATAATAAGACAATTTTTCAGAAAAAAAATAAATAAAAATAAATAAACAGTGAAAAAAAATAAAAACAAAATAAACAAAACAACAAATAATAATAGCAAAAAATATGTAATAAAAATAAAAAAAAATAAGCCCGGGAACTCAAAAAAAAAAAAAGAAAAAAAAAAAAGAGTACTTCGAGGAAAGATAAAAGTTTAAGCGCCAGAGCGCTCACCGTGGGACCCAAGGAGGCTTCATCCCTGCCTCAACGAGACGATTCTTAGAAGGAAGACATCTAGAAATCGTCTCCCAGGACGCGTGACGTATCATCGTAATCTTCACCTCATTAACCAACATCAACAACCTCATTCATCTACAAAAACAGTATCATCCCCAACAGAAATTTACACCACAAGACGTAAACTCTTCTTATGCGGAATAAAAATAAGGTAGAAAAATTCCTTACTTATGTAATAAAATTATATTATAATTTTTCCTTTTCTCTTCGTATTTTATATTTATTTATTGTTGGAGAGCTATTCAATTTCAATTATTTTTCTCTTTATCCACACAAGAATTCCTTTTTAATTTGCATTTCCCTAATTAATTCGTTCCCTCTGTTATTTATTTTTCATTTAACCATTTTCACTAGAAATTCGATAATTTTAATACACATAGATATATATATAAATTGGTCTAATATACATTCTAAAATTGAGACTCGCTCTTCCTAGAAGTGACCTCTGCGGTAAGACTTCGTGAGCTTGCTGGCCAGAGGACTTCGAATAAAATCAATAATCGATCCCCTGGGATAGGACCTCGGCAGCCTATCAATCAGGAGAAATACATTGGATGGAAGGAGTGATCTCGCCATATTATCATTTCCAACATTTTTCCCTTTTTGTATAGAAACTTTTCAAAATTAATTATTATAGAAAAAAATAGAAAATAAATTGTTGCCATTTTTCACGCAAATTTTTACACAAAAAATTCCTACACAAAACTAATTATTACAGAAATTGATATCAAGTACTATTACCATTTTTCATACATATTTTTACACATTCCAAAATTAAATCTCCCAAAATTGAAATCAAGTGTTCTTAGCTTTGTTCAAACCTTTTTTTTTGTGGTGTTGTGTGTCAAAAGTTTATTTGTTTGTTCTATCCCCTTCTACCTAATTTTTACGCCACCCTACAAACAAAAACACAAACATGACCGACGAAAACAAATCTTTCGATGAGCTCTGCTTGTCACAAGTCCCAAAAATTTCAGAAATTAGACAAATTCTGGCCGATTATCACAGAGCAAATAAAAGCAAAAGGACTTCAGATTTTACTTCTGGAAAACTGCAAAATTTGGAAGAACTGTGGGCTTGATTTGAAAAAACGGAAACACACATTGATCATGAAGATTTTGATGAAACACATGATTATCTTAAGCAGTCATGCTATGACAAAACGGAGGACTGGTACAATTCTATAAAGGCAACTCTATCTGACAGGCTAGAGTCCATATCAATCCACACAGAGCGCACAAATAACCCCTTTTACATTCCACCCCCCAAGACTTCGCAGAAAACAACTGCAGCTGACACCCAAGACAATACAGACAATGATCAGTCAAATACAAAATGGTTCAGGCTACAGGATCACAGGCAAAAGTCTATATCACGAAATATACAATCGAACAATTCTAATTCATTATCGACTACAACCCAGACATATCTGACACAAAAAAATAATTCATTACACAAATACTGGGATGATTTTGAGGCAACGCATAGTGAAATAATTTCATATGCCGGTCCTAATGATTTGGAGCATGACTATTTCAAAAATGATGTTTACGCCGAGGTAGAAACATCATACACAGGCACTGTAATTGCGTTGCAAGAACAATTGGACTCAATGTTTCAAATGTAATGGACTGGGGCATGCTGCGTCAAGGTGTCCAGTCACACAACGCTCAACGCAAGATCTAAACGCAATTCCAAGAACAAACTCGCAATTACAACGCCCTACAGATTTCCATAGGGTTACATTTACAACTCCGACACAAGCGCTTACATGTCGATATTGTCATCGGATGGGACATTCTATCGAAGAATGTCGGACAAGAGTGGCGAACAACAATCGTTCTGGCAACAATCAGGGAAATCAAAACAATTTCCAGAAGGCGAGCAATACTCCACCAACAAACACGGCTGACAGACAGCCTCAAAATGGGAACTGGCAGCAGCCAGTATTCCGAGATAGTCGAACTCCACCGCCGAGATATAATAATGCCAATATCTCGGCTAGATCACCATCTCCGAACAGGAAGAATAACAAAACTCCATCGGCATCCAGGCAGGGAAAGTGGATGCAGCGGGGGGTCTCATTCGGCAACCCCTCGCAGATAGAAACAACTGCGCAAGTTCATCGCAATCCCGAGACAATATCGACGAAAAACTAAACATCAAAAAATTAATACGTATCCCCGTCCAAATTAATAAAAATTCTCTAACGCTTTCTTTGCCTGTTGATATATGTTCTGCTCCAAAACTTACTTTTTTAATCGACACAGGAGCAGAGATCAGCTTAATTAAACTCCATCCTTTGAAGCCAGATAGCATCTGCTACAGAGATGCTGTCTACAATATAAACACATTATTTACAGAGTCCACTTCTACAGAAGGACTCATTTTTGCTAAGTTAAACTTAAATTCTGACATAATAACTCCATCCTAGAACACCCATTTCAAATAGTGGGAAATAACTCCATCCTCTCATACGATGGCCTGCTTGGTCATGACTTTTTATCTCGATACAATGCTAGTATCAATTATAAAAATAAATACATTTCTTTAGAAATAAACGATTCAAATAAATCTTATCCGTACAAAGAATATTATTCAAATTATCCATATGTTTATTTGAAAAGCGAAGACCCAGAAAAGAGGTCTCAAACAAAAAGTCTATTATATACGGAGATAACATTTTCCGATATAAATACTAATACAAATCTATCTCCATCAACTGCTTTACAAAACAATAACAATCGATCTCTATCCAATACTCCATCAGAAGTGAAGACCAAAAATAATGAAAATTTATCTCCATCTATAGCCAGAAAAAAGGCTGAATTAAATAAAATTCTATCTCCATCCAACGATTCACAAGATATGAAGCAACAACATAAAAGTATATCTCCATCTAAAGCCGCACAAAAGGCTAAATATAATAAAATTCAATCTCCTTCATCACCAAATTCACAAAAAGTGAATTCCAGAAATAGATCAGAAAAGAAGTGAAAGAACTTCAATAAAGGTTTTATCACCTTCAAATTCAATCGAGTCGGAATCATCGAATAACTCCTTCCAAATTCCACAAAAGTGTGAATCATATCTCCTTCCAATTAAAAATCCGAAAGAATTGGATAAATTAAATAAAATTAAAACTCCGGCTCGATCAGAATATATTATTGAAATTCCAACTCCTTCTATTCAAAATCAATCGGTCTGTTTCAAGAAGGAAATAAGGCCAGGTTTATTTCTTGGAAATTCGATAGTCGAACCAGTCAACGGTATGGCAAAAGTCCTAATCCTCAACACAAATGAGGAGGACGCCGATCTGGCACCTTACGAGGTGAACCCAGTTTACCAAGGCTTGGACGACTTTGTGGTAATCTCCACAGACTCTGACAGAGATCCAATTAAGGGCAGCATAAATAAACTGCAAAACCTTATCAAATTGGATCACTGTAACTCAGAGGAATCTGAGAGTATCCGAAACATCTGTAGGGAATTCAACGATCTCTTCTTCATAGAAGGGGATTTCCTATCTTATTCAGACGCGATTACCCACAAAATCGAGACACTCCAAGAAAAACCGCCCATCTATACCAAGCCTTATGGACTTCCCGAAGCAAGCGAACTGAGATAAACCGGCAAATACAAGAAATGCTTGAGTCAGACATCATCAGACCCTCACATAGTCCCTGGAATTCTCCACTTATCCTGGTTCCTAAAAAACCAGATGAGAATGGAAACAAAAAGTGGCGAGTAGTGGTAGACTTTCGTCGTATTAACGACATTACTATTGGCGATGCGTACCCACTGCCTAATATCACTGATATATTAGACCAGTTGGGGAAGTCGAAATATTTTACCACACTCGACTTAGCCAGTGGATTCCACCAGATAAAAATGGACTCGAAGGACAGGGAGAAAACTGCCTTTAGCACACCCTATGGCCACTACGAATACAATCGTATGCCATTTGGTTTAAAAGGAGCTCCTGCTACTTTTCAACGAGCCATGAACAATGTTCTATCTGGACTTCAAGGCATCTATTGCTTCATATACATGGACGATATTGTAGTCCATGGATACAATCTCAAAGACCACAATTCCAGACTCACAGCAGTATTTAGCCGCCTTCGTGATTTCAACCTCAAACTTCAACCCGACAAATGCCATTTCCTAAGAAAGGAAATTATGTATTTAGGGCACATAATTACAGAAAATGGAGTCAAACCAGACCCTGCAAAAATAAAATCAGTTCAGTCATATCCAGACCCAAAAGGAAAAAGATATCAAAGCCTTCCTTGGTTTTGTCGGCTACTATCGCCGCTTCATCCCAAATTTTTCGAGAATAGCCAAACCACTCACAAATCTTTTGAAAAAAGATACGCCTTTCAAGTTCGACGCAATCTGCGACGAGGCATTTTGCGAATTACGAAATAAATTAATTTCGGCACCAATTCTATCTTATCCTGATTTCGGCAAAGAATATTTTGTCACCTCCGATGCCAGTGACTACGCTATCGGAGCAGTCCTTTCTCAAGTTGATGATCAAGGAGATGATCATCCAATCGCCTACGTGAGTGGAGTTGTCAATGGTGCAGAGACTCGTTACTCAACAATAGAAAAAGAGGTCCTAGCTATCGTTTTCGCAGTTGAGCAATTCAGACCATACGTTTATGGTAGATAGATTACAATTATAACTGACCATAAACCATTAGTATGGCTCATGAATCTGAAAGATCACTCCTCAAGACTGATGAGATGGAGAATACGTCTTGAGGAATATGACTACAAAATAGTCCATAAATCAGGTAAGCTCAACACAAATGCAGATGCTCTCAGTAGAGCAATTCCGGAAAATTCCGAAAATTCTGCAGAACCACCACCTTCATAAATGTGGTAACTAGAAATCAAGCCAGAGCTCAGGCGAATATAAATACACCCAACGCAAGTGTAACTAATCCAAACCCAACTCTACCACCTGTAATAACTGAGACAAATTTTCCCCTTCTACTAACTAAGTATGCAAATCCTAAATTTTTCATCTTGGCAATGCAAGATACAGAACTTGAAAGAGTGTTAGATTCGAAACTAAAATTTTCAGATAAATCCCCACTTTCAGAAACTGAACTGAACTTCTTCAAGAAAAAGGACTCATCAATAATTATATCAAAAACTAATTTACCTTGTCGATCGCAAAGAGATAGATCAGACCTCGAAAGATTTTAACTGAAATCTGCTCATACACAGAAGCAAATCAGTTAAAACAAATAAATATCTCCTTCCCTATATTAGATCCACAGAATTTAATAATTATTAAAAACGCTTTTGTCCAGATCTTCGCTAATAAGCAAATAAACATAAAACTGCATCAGGATTCAATTAAATATTTATCAGACATTAATGACATCGAACAAGTTTTAAAAGATTTTCATTCACTACCGACGGGTGGCCATCAAGGTATTTCCCGTACTATTAAAAGAATCAAAAAGCAATTCTACTGGCCTGGCATGTCAGACGACGTGCTCAAATATGTAAGGAAAAGTAAGCTTTGTCAGGTGAACAAAGTATCCAGAAACCCTAAAATTCCAATGAAAATCTCGAGTATTAGCTCCAAACCTTTCGAACGAGTGTACCTAGATGTTGTAGGACCTCTCCCAATTTCTCATTCTGGAAACAAATACATCCTTACATTTCAAGACGACCTTTCAAAATTTTCTGAGGCTATTCCCATAGTCGACACCGAGTCCAAGACATTAGCGGAAGCCTTCACGACAACGATAGTTTGTTGACATGGTATTCCAGAAAGTATCCTCACAGATCAAGGTTCTAACCTAATAAGTGGCATGTTCGCCGAGGTATCTAAATTGCTGAGAATGAAAAGGCTCAAAACTACTCCATATCACCCTCAAACGAATGGTGCATTGGAGAGAAGCAACAGAACCTTAGCAGAATATCTCCGATCTTATGTAGCAAAAGATCGGCAAGACTGGGATACATGGATTCCTTATGCAATGTTTGTATACAATACTACCCCTCATTCGAGTACTAATTATACTCCTCGCGAACTCCTTTACGGATTCCCAGCCGAAATTCCAAACAATTTGAAATCTTCTCCAACCGTTTGCTATAATTACGACAATTATGCAAACGAGTTAAAAGCGCGTCTACAGCATAGCTTCAAAATAGCTAAAGACATATCCATGGCAAACAAAGAAAGATCAAAACTACAATATGACAAAAATTCCGTCCAAAAATCTTTTATGGTTGGCGATAAAGTCCTACTTAAGAGCAGGGTCAGATATAATAAGTTCTCACCACTATGGTCAGGTCCGTATAAGATAATGGAGATTAATTCCCCCGAAAATTCCACTATTAAAATCAACAATAAAAACAAAAGAGTCCATAACAATGACCTAAAACTGTTCTCGGAGTTAAAACTTCATCATCTTCAAATATCATTCACAGATATTAACATGGTGTCATCTTACAGGTTTCCAAAATGATGCATATAGCATTCATTCTAATTTTCATCCCCATAATCTACGGCTCAGGAATAGAGGTAAAGCAGCTAAATGCTACTGCAGGCATTTACTTCGAAGAGATTGGCAGAGCCAACCTTTACACCAACGAATGGAAAATCGTCACCTATTACGACCTAGTGAATTTTAAATCAGAATTAAGGAATATCCAGTTCATCGCACAGCAAATAACAGCAACCTGCCAGAAACTCAATAGCAATTCAGCGATGGCCCACACCTGCAATGGTACGTTACTGCAAATCAATCTTATTATAGCAAACATAGAATACAAAAATATATTACTTGTGACCCAAAGTAGACAACAAAGGGCCTTATTTAATGCGATAGGTTCAATCTCCAAAGCTCTCTTCGGTACATTAGACGAAGATGACGCCAAAGTTTATGATGAGCAAATCCGTAACCTCACCCTAAACCAAAACTCCCTCATATCACTTATGAAAAGCCAAACCGCGATAGTCGAAGCAACCGCAAACATTTTCAACAAATCTAAAGCCGCAATTGAAAAGGAATTCATGGTTATGCATAAAAAGTTAATTTCAATACAGATAGCTACTTCAATAATGGAAAACAGAACATTGGATAACAAAATATCCATCAAAATTGAATCACTTATTTCCCTGGTTTCGTTAATGGCATTCAGATACCAAAATACCCAGTCGGAATTAATAGATATTTTAACAGATTCCAAGCATGGGAAATTCCATCCTACACTAGAATCACCGAAAAATATTGAGGAGCTTTTATCAAAGATCAGGCAAGAATTACCAAATTCACTGATGCTTCCTATAAATTCCAGAGACAATATTATATCACAATTTTACAAATTGAGTACAATAGCAGCGAATATTTTCAATAATAAAATAATTATCGAGCTCCGAATTCCACTTCCATTCAAGGAACCATACCAATTATTCAAAGTAATGCCATTACCCACACTGCTTAACGCATCATTCGTATATATCGAACCAGCAAAGGAATATATACTAATAGACTACTATCGTGAGCACTATGTTGAACTAGCATTACATGATATCCATAATTGCGCAACGCTGGATCATATGCATTTCTATTGCAGGATATCATCACCGATCCTTAACGCAAATACAAAAGCAAACCAATGTGAAGTAAATCTGATAAAAAAGGAACCAATTACATCAAAATGTAACATCCTAACATTAGAACAAGATTATTATTGGAAACAATTAACGCAGCCGAACGCTTGGATTTTCTCCTTAAAAGAATCCCTAGACATAGATGTAATTTGTGAAAATTCGATCAATTCAAAAAGCCTGAAAGGAACAGGAATAATGTATATTAATCCCGGTTGCTATGTTCGCAGCAAGGAACTCATCTTGCACGGACATAGCGTAAAAGTTTCCAAATTCAATTCCCATTTTATCCCAACGATAAGCATTTCCAATATAATACGGAATAGGACGTCTTTTCCCATGGAAACGTTTATAGAAACAAATCCCTTAAATATTACAACAAACACGGATCTAGAGAAACTTCTCGAATCCATTCGTTTCCAAAAATATCAAGAAGAAATTCCTTTAAATCCTATAAACAATCACCATATTCACCACTATACAGTGTCGTACCTGACAATTGCATCAATTATCTTTATTCTATGTGTTTATCTGTGTATTAAATACAACACAAAAACCCATAACTCAAAAAAAGTAATACTTCCTGAACATAAACAGGAGAATGTGCCTACTCCGGCACCGAGAGAATCAAAATTCAAAATAACTCCTGCACCACAAAGAAAAACCACAGAAACCGTTTAACTTACGGACAATAATAAACGAACCACACTAACATTTTCTCATCCAATTTTTACCATTTCCAACAACCCCTATCCCCATCCGAACAATCTAATGCACTCTATAATGAAAGAATATGAAATCATTAATATAAAAATGTTAAACGTAGAAAAAAAGGGAAAGTTTAATGTTTAATTTTTAGGTAATTTGTATATGTATATATGTACCAATATAAAAAAAAACATTCTTGGCGACTAGAATAGAAGCATGGTTTTTTGAAAAACACAGTTTTTATTTAGACTAATAAATATAAATAAATAAATAAGACAATAAAATTATAGGTATACATAAAATAAAAGCTTAAGATCTATAAGAATTAATATATGTACAAGATCTTAAATCTTTATTATGTGTTTTTTTTTTGCAAGAAAAAAAAATAGAAAAAAAAACAAATAAAATAAACCTTATTAGTACTGTAATAAATAGAAGTCAAAAACAAATTATAAGTAGGTACATAGTATATCTAATTCTATTAAGGAAAAATAGTAATATAAAAATAAAGTCAATTAATTGTATGAAGTGCGTAGTATATATATATATTGATGGGCAATTTCACCCCTCAGATACAACTACTAATCTTTAATGTATAAAATTTATTTTACTTTATTCCTGTAATTTTATGTAATTATGTATACCTGCATTCACCAATTTTTATAAGACATATAACGTATACGCATGGCTTAATTTTTGAATCGAAAGAAAGTTTTCTTCCCCGAAAGAATAAAACTTTCTTTTCCCCAGGGGGGAGGGATGTTGTGACTCAGGTACCTTTGCCCCGAATCACAACCATAATACCGATACATCAATATATCGTCCAACACGGTATATTGATGTACCATTAATTGACCCTGAAAAAAAAACATTTCAATTTAAATTTCATTCAAAATTTCATATAAAAATTCAAAATGCATTTAGAAATGCATTCCCACATTATAGCAAAATGCAATTTAGCATAAATTGCATTTTGTTATCAGACACACATTCCACTCACACGGTATGCACACTTACCTACATACAGTGTCTTCTTACTTTTTTTCCGTATGCACTATGTACATACGTACATTACAAACTCCCTCCAATCTAATTGTTTGTACATACATACATACAATTATCAAAATTATTCGCACCCTCTTAAAATTAATATTTCAAGACGGGCGCACAAGTGCATATCGGATTACCGTTTTGCATTGATGCATACAGCTCGCATCAAAGAACTTTTGCATTTTCTCACGTACGTTTTTTTCAACGTCGCGTCGTGAGAAAACAATAAAAATGTAAAAAGAGCTTTTGAAGCTATCACGGGTACCTGGGAGCAATATCGCCGACCCTCGAGGAGTTCGATTTTAAAAACCGCCGAGAGACGTTCGCGCATGGAAAGTTTAGAAAAACATAGATAAAAATATTGTACTTAAAAAGAAAAGTGAACTAAAAAAAATAAAAGTGAACTATAAAGAAATATTGTACTTGTAAGAAAAGTGAAAAAAAAATAAATAGAAATATTGCTCTGAGGAGAAAAAAAGGATATTTTTTTTTATTTCACCACTTACCGAAAAGCTGTGTGCTCTCCTTTTGGAGCACGGCACACACGTAAACGACAACAATGAGTAAATATAAAAAAAGATCAAACAATTTCAATAAATTTTTAACTCCTTCTAATTCTATCGAGTAGGAATCATCGAATAACTCCGTCCAAATTCCACAAAAGTGTGAATCATATCTCCTTCCAATTAAAAATCCGAAAGAATTGGATAAATTAAATAAAATTAAAACTCCGGCTCGATCAGAATATATTATTGAAATTCCAACTCCTTCTATTCAAAATCAATCGGTCTGTTTCAAGAAGGAAATAAGGCCAGGTTTATTTCTTGGAAATTCGATAGTCGAACCAGTCAACGGTATGGCAAAAGTCCTAATCCTCAACACAAATGAGGAGGACGCCGATCTGCAACCTTACGAGGTGAACCCAATTTACCAACACTTGGACGACTTTGTGGTAATCTCCACAGACTCTGACAGAGATCCAATCAAGGGCAGAATAAATAAACTGCAAAACCTTATCAAATTGGATCACTGTAATTCAGTGGAATCTGAGAGTATTTCAACGATCAACGATCTCTTCTTCATAGAAGGGGATTTCCTATCTGATACAGATGCGATTACCCACAAAATCGAGACACTCCAAGACAAACCGCCAATATATACCAAGCCTTATAGACTTCCTGATGCAAGCCGAACAGAAATAAACCGGCAAATACAAGAAATGCTTGAGTCAGACATCATCAGACCTTCACATAGTCCCTGGAATTCTCCACTTCTCCTGGTTCCTAAAAAAGCAGATGAGAATGGAAACAAAAAGTGGCGAGTAGTGGTAGACTTTCGTCGTATTAACGACATTACTATTGGCGATGCGTACCCACTGCCTAATATCACTGATATATTAGACCAGTTGGTGAACTCGAAATATTTTACCACACTCGACTTAGCCAGTGGATTCCACCAGATAAAAATGGACTCGAAGGATAGGGAGAATACTGCCTTTAGCACACCCTATGGCTACTACGAATACAATTGTATGCCATTTGGTTTAAAAGGAGCCGCTTGTGGGATGCGTTGTGTATGGAAGAACAACACATATCTCACTATATACCTATTTTATTCAGACAACTTAATCTATTTACACTACTGAAAATATCGCTAAGTAATTATCGGCTCGGCAGCTGTGATGAGACTGGTGCGGACTGGACTCGGTTAAAAAACTGGAGACCATTACCGGATATTGGAGACTGGAGAACCGTACTAGTTCGTTTGCTATGGTGCTAGACTTTTTGGGAGAGTCTAGAAAATCCGCCTGACCAGTACTTTTTGGGATGCCAATTCTTGCCGCCACATCACTCCCCCTCTGATAAAAGTTTTAACATAGCTAATGTGAATTAAAAGGTGGCTTGCTTAACTAAAAAATGTCTATCTATGTATATTCAATATTAAAGCTTCCACATTAATTCAAATGAAATATTATTATTAGATACTTCAAAGCTACTTACTAATATTATGTTAATGTTAATGTTATTGTTGCTAATTAAAGACTTCGTAAATAAAGAAATTCATGCGTATAATGTGAATTCATTTAAATATTTTTACATATTGTGAAAACTATATTTTAAGGTATATGATATCACAAAAAAATTAAAAAAAAAACTAAATTTAATGGTCAGCTGAAAAATATAATAAAAAATATAAAATGAAGTAATAGCAGTTAAATTTTACGTAACAGTGAAATTCTAAATGTTAAACGTAACTTTTGACTTACAATTCGATCTTGTTGTTCTACTGAGCGTAACATCCGGATGGAAAATAAATGTTGGTTTTAATCTGTCTATATTGATGTTTGTTTCTTTTCCATTAACTAAAACGGTGAAATATTTTTCCTGTTTTGCAATGACTTTAAAAGGGCCAGTATATGGTGAACTTAGAGTGTTTCTTGCTACGGCTTCGCGAACGAAAACATGTGAACAATGGTTGAAATCTTGAGGAACAAAAATTTTGGTTTGCTTTCTAGTCCTTAAAAGACAGGGCTTGATATGTTGAATCGTTTCCCTAATTTGCTTCGCTGTTGTGCTTGTGATTGGTTCTCTCGGTTTATTGTCTACTATAAATTCTCTTGGCAGTCGCAAGGATTGACCATATAGTAATTCCGCTGGTGCTACGCCCAAATCTTCCATGAGAGCGGATCTTATTCCTAAGAGAATCCAAGGGAGGCTTTCATACCATTTCTTAGGGTCGTCCGAGGCTCTGATTGCAACTTTCAGTTGCCGGTGGAATCGTTCAATTGAGCCATTCGACTGAGGGTGATAAGTTGTGGTCCGAACTCTGTGTGTGCCAAGGATATTGGAAAACTCTCTAAACAGTGAGGACTCAATCTGTGAGCCCTGGCCTGTTGTGAGCGTTCTTGGTACTCCATAGCGTAATATCCAGGTTTGAAGAAACGCTTGAGCTATGTTACTAGACAGAATGTTCTTTAAAGGAATTACTTCCGGCCAGTGCGGGAATCTGTCTTTTATGGTTAAAAGGTATGTATAGCCCTGAGAGGGTGGAAGTGGTCCTACTATATCCATGTGGACGTGCTCAAACCTCCCATTTGGTACTGGGAACTTTCCATGGGGAGAGGACCTGTGTCTGCTCACTTTGGATCTTTGGCAAGATATACATGTCTTTGACCAATGGTTAACATCCTGATTCATTTTAGGCCAAAAATATTTTGACGTTATCAATTTTCTAGTTGACCTAATGCTAGGGTGCGATAGATTATGGATGGAGTCGAAAATACTACGTCTCATGCTTTCAGGTAAGTAAGAACGTTGGTTCCTGTAGAAATCTCACACCATGTATCTGTGTCTTCTGAAGGAGTACGTATTTTTTTAAGGGTGAAACCGTATTTTCTTTTATCTGCGCTTAGGTTGGCCAGAATTTCAAGTAATTCTTCATCGGACGTTTGTTTTTCGCTCAGAGTTTGTGTACAAAGTTTATCTTTTGCATGGAAAACGTCGATATGAGCTCTTGACAGGGCATCTGAACCGATATTCAAAGAGCCTTTTACATGTCGCAAATCGTTCGTGAATTGGGATATGTAATTCAAATGATTGGACTGTCGCGGGGATTTTTCCGACTTTCCAAAAAGAGCTGTAGTCAAAGGCTTGTGGTCGGTAAAAACTGTGAATTCTTTTCCTTCTAAGAAGTGTCGAAAACTTTTAATCGCTAAATACACTGCCAGAAGTTCTCTGTCATATGTGGAGTACTTTTTTTCTGCGGACTGTAGTCTTCTAGAAAAGAAGCATAAAGGCTGCAATTGGCCTGTATTTAACTGTTGTAGAACCGCGCCTACAGCATCGTTAGAGGCATCTGTCCACAAACTGATTTTTGCGTGAAGATTTGGGTGTACCAGAAGCGTTTGTTTTTCCAAATTGTTCTGAATTTCACGGAAAGCATTTTCGTGCAAATCCGACCAATTGAAATTTAGCTCAGCTTTCTTTTTTGCCTTAGGTGTTCGGAGCAAATCGTATAGTGGAGAAGCAGTCTTTGCAAGGTGTGGCAAAAACCGATGGTAAAAGTTTACCATTCCAAGGAAACATTGTAGCTTTTTAACCGTCGTAGGACTCGGAAATTCTTTTATTGCCTGTATGCGATTTTCTGAAGGGGAAATACCGTTTGTTGATATTCTGTGTCCTAAAAAATCTATTTCTCTGACGCCTAGTACGCACTTTTTCGCATTAATAGTGATTCCATATTCTTGTAGTCATGAAAAGAGTAATCGAAGATGTTGCTTATGCTCTTCGGCGGAATGGCTGCCAATGAGTATGTCATCAACATATGCAAAAGCGAAATCTAGATCACGTAGCACTTCGTTTATAAACCTTTGAAAGTTTTGAGCTGCATTTTTAAGCCCGAATGGCATCCGCAGGAACTCAAAATGTCCAAAAGGCGTTGTTACGGCGGTATTGAAGACATCTTCCTTCGCTATAGGAATCTGATTGTATGCCCTGATGAGATCAACTTTGGAAAAGTATTTGCATCCGTGTAAATTAATATTGAAATCTTGAATATTGGGTAGCGGGTACTTATCGAATATGGTGACCGAATTCAATTGCCTGTAGTCACCACATGGTCTCCAATCATTAGGGTCTTTTTTGGGGACTAAGTGCAAAGCCGAAGCGACGGAAGAAGACGAAGGTCTACAGATTCCCAGCTCTATCATGGCTTTAAGTTCTTCCTTGGCGATTTTAAATTTTTCTATATTTAATCTACGCGGTCGGACTGATGGTAGGGTCCCTTCCGTAATAATATGATGTACGACGCTGTGGTTAACTTTCTTATTAAAGTTAGGTAAAGATTTGATTAAAGGAAATTCATTGAGCAATGTTCCAAAATCGTCGTGCAGTGAAAGAAGTTTAGGCGGCGAATGAGATTCGACGCGAAGTTCAACGCACTCAACGGACAACGTAGAGGCGTTGTCTATTAGTTGTCTTTTTCTGATGTCAACGGAAAGATTATATTTATACAAGAAATCTGCTCCCAGAATGGCATAATCGATGCCAGCTACAACAAAAACGTGATTAAATGTATGGCGTAAATTTAGGTCTCTTGTGAGGTGTTTGAAACCATATGTGAATATGGGTGAAGCACTTGCAGAGACTAGATGAAAATCCGATTTATATCGAAAACTTGGGAAAATCTTCCGAGGAACTAAGGAAACTTCTGCTCCGGTATCAACCAAGAAATAAATGTTTAATGTTTTCTCAAATATGAATAAGCGGCGCGGGAAGTTACCTACTTTCGGTGCCGCAGACGAAGTAGCTACTCTGAGTTTTTTGTAGACGTTGAACTACATGAATTACAAGGTCCTATACACTTCCTGGCTTTATTTCCATAACGTGTATGGTACCAACAGATTCTGGTACTATCAGATTGTAGTCTAGATGGCGTTCTAGACCGAGGACGGGATTCCGTGGGTCTATATCTAGAGAAACTTCTATTTCTGGGTCGTGACTGGTTGCATTCTAAAGTCCGAATCCGTTCTGATACATCGCGTATTAAATGTACGAGGTTATCATTTGTGTTTGAACTACTCGTGTCTTGCACGGCTAAAACTTTATGAGTACTAATTGAATCGAAGATCCTATCCGCGATGGTGAATATCTCTTCCTGAGTCTGAGAATGTTCAATTGCAATTACACATGCTTGAGTTGAAGGAGGCAGTTAATTAATCCATAGCATTCTCAACAGAGATTTGTTGACTAAGCTGTTGCCGCCAGCCAAAGATTCCATTTGGCGAAACAGTTCGGATGGTTTTGAGTCACCTTAGTCTACCTTAGTCTACGATTTCCATTACCTCCGGAGGCAGAGACGCTACTAAATAGTCATATCTAGTGTTAGAAGATGTTATGCCTTTAACCCTAAACTGAGTTTCGACCTGCAGAAACCATAGGTCAGGCCTATTATGCCAAAACGTAGGTATCTTTAAGGTATCGACAAATGAGGTTAACGATTCACTTGCGCCCTGTTGTTCACGTTCTTGATTTGTATCTGCTTTCTTTTGTTCACTTGGTTTCTGGGTATTATCGTCTTTATTACCCATTTTCACAACGAGAGAAAAACCGTGCAAAACGGAAAATAATGTATATGTATAACAATGTGTTATCTTAAGATAAAATTATTATTTTTTTTTTAGATGGATGTTGTAATCATACTTTCAAAATATAAAATTTTTAAGCTTAGCAGTTTAGCTCATATACACTCATGTGTCGTATACACGTTTATAATTCCACGAGGGAGGAAAAAAAATATTTCGTGTAACAACCTTAAATATTATATCAAAACATATATTATATATATATGTTATGTGATGATGAATATTTATTAACTAAATGTTTGTTGATGAGAAGACGGAAAATAAAATATTACTCACAAGAGATGACGATGTGCAGCCTTTTCCATGCGGATGTTTCGCTCTTCCATTATCTTTTTGCTTCGTAATTTAAAATTTTTCAAATTTCAATTTTTTCAATTTTTTTTTTAAATGTTTTTTGTTTATGGAGATTCTATTACTAAATGCTTATCTAAAAAGAGAACTCTGTATCATACAAACTGAACAAATTTTACAAATTATAACCTATCTTGATAATACATAGCATCCGCATGTTGATTGAAAACAATGATGCGATGTACTTTTGCAGGTACCGTACGTATCAATTTCGAAACCTCGATGAAATGTTGTAAAAATTGCCATCCACGTAAGTGGTGCTGCTTAACGCCTTGTTGGTTTTTTTAATCCTCTGTCCTATCTGGTGGTTTTCGCAACTATGGGTAATTCGACGCTCGCATAATTTTTTTTGCATTCGATGCTACCAAATTTTTTTTTTGTTTTGCCGAGCGAGAACCGGTTTTCCAGCTATTGTGCGGTCGATGATAATCAAGATTAATGATAATTAACGACACATGACTCGCTGAAGCACTTTGTTGCACTTGCTATATCCACGTGCAATCGATTGAAACCAATTCACAAATTTTTATTTTTAGACTTGCGATGATAATTATTTACGATATTCATAGATATTATCTTCACTGTGAGTTGTCTGATCACGTCGGCGTCACCATTTATATGTGGGATGCGTTGTATATGGAAGAACAACACATATCTCACTATATAACTATTTTATTCAGACAACTTAATCTATTTACACTACGGAAAATATCGCTAAGTAATTATCGGCTCGGCAACTGTGATGAGACTGGTGCGGACTCGAATCGGTTAAAAAACTGGAGACCATTACCGGATATTGGAGACTGGAGAACCGTACTAGTTCGTTTCCTATGGTGCTAGACTTTTTGGGAGAGTCTAGAAAATCCGCTTGACCAGTACTTTTTGGGATGACAGTTCTTGCCGCCACACCCCTGCTACTTTTCAACGAGCCATGAATAATATCTTATCTGGCCTTCAAGGCGTCTATTGCTTCGTATACATGGACGATATTGTAGTCCATGGATACAATCTCAAAGACCACAATTCCAGACTCACACCGGTATTTAGCCGCCTTCGTGATTTCAACCTCAAACTTCAACCCGACAAATGCCATTTCCTAAGAAAGGAAATTATGTATTTAGGGCACATAATTACAGAAAATGGAGTCAAACCAGACCCTGCAAAAATAAAATCAATTCAGTCATATCCCAGACCCAAGAAGGAAAAAGATATCAAAGCCTTCCTTGGTTTCGTCGGCTACTATCGCCGCTACATCCCAAATTCTTCGAGGATAGCCCAACCACTCACAAATCTTCTGAAAAAAGATACGCCTTTGAAGTTCGACGTAATCTGCGTTGAGGCATTTTGCGAATTACGCAATAAACTTATTTCAGCACCAATTCTGTCATATCCCGATTTTGACAAAGAATTTTTTGTCACCTCCGATGCCAGTGATTACGCTATCGGTACTCAACAATAGAAAAGGAGCTCTTAGCTATCGTTTTCGCAGTTGAGCAATTCAGACCATACGTTTATGACAGACAGTTTACAATTATAACTGACCATAAACCATTAGTATGGCTCATGAATCTGAAAGATCACTCCTCAAGACTGATGAGATGGAGAATACGTCTTGAGGAATATGACTACAAAATAGGCAAGCTCAACACAAATGCAGACGCTCTCAGTAGAGCTATCCCAGAATATTCCAAATATTTTGCAGAACCTTCAACCTACGTAAATGTTGTAACTAGGAATAAATCCAGAGCTCAGGTCAATTCGGATACTCCCAATGCAAGCATTAGTCCAAACAAAACTCCATCGTCATCAAACAATTCCTCAGTCATAATAACTGAGAATAATTTTCCTCTTTTACTGACTAAAAATGCGAATCCTAAATTCTTCATCTTGCCAATGCAAGATACAGAGCTTGAAAGAGTGTTTGATTCGAAACTAAAAGTTTCAGATAAATCTCCACTTTTAAAAACTGAACCGAACTTCTTGAAAAGAAAAGACTCCATAATAATTATTTCCAAAACTAATTTACCTTGTCGATCCCAAAGAGATAGATCAGACCTCGAAAAGATTTTAACTGAGATCTGCTCATATACAGAAATCAGTTAAATCAATTAAATATCTCCTTCCCTATATTAGATCCCCAGAATCTAATGATTATTAAAAACGCTTTTATCCAGATCTTCGCTGCTAAACAAATAAACATTAAACTCCATCAGGATTCAATTAAATATTAATCTGACATTAAGGACATCGAACAAGTTTTGAAGCATTTTCTTTCATTACCGACGGGAGTCCATCAAGGCGTTTCCCGTACAATTAAAAGAATTAAAAAGCAATTTTACTGGCCTGGCATGTCAGACGATATTATCAAATACGTAAGGAAATGTAAACTTTGCCAGGTGAACAAAGTATCCTGGAACCCAAAAATTCCTATGAAAATCTCGAGCATTAGCTCCAAACCTTTCGAAAGAATGTACCTAGATGTTGTAGGACCTCTCCCAATTTCTCATTCTGGAAACAAATATCTCCTTACATAACAAGACGACCTCTCAAAATTATCTGAGGCTATTCCCATAGTCGACACCGAGTCTAAGACATTAGCGGTAGCCTTCACGACAACAATAGTTTGTCGACATGGTATTCCAGACAGTATCCTCACAGATCAAGATTCTAACCTCATAAGTGGCATGTTCGCCGAGGTATTTAATTGCTGAGAATTAAAAGGCTCAAAACTACTCCATATCACCCTCAAACGAATGGTGCATTGGAGAGAAGCCACAGAACCTTAGCAGAATATCTCCGATCTTATGTAGCAAAAGATCCACAAGACTGGGATACATGGATTCCTTATGCAATGTTTGTATACAATACTAACCCTAATTCAAGTACTAATTATACTCCTCGCGAACTCCTTTACGGATACCCAGCCGAAATTCCAAACAATTTGAAATCATCTCCAACCGTTTGCTATAATTACGACAATTATGCAAACGAGTTAAAAGCGCGTCTACAGCATAGCTTCAAAATAGCTAAAGACATAGCCATGGCAAACAAAGAAAAATCCAAACTTCAGTACGACAAAAACTCCGTCCAAAAATCATTTCATACTGGTGACAAAGTCTTACTAAAAAGCAGAGTACGAGATAACAACTTCTCACCACTATGGTCAGGTCCGTATGAGATCATGGAAATTAATTCCCCCGAAAATTCCACTATTAAAATCAATAATAAAAACAAAAGAGTCCATAACAATGACCTAAAACTGTTCTCAGAGTAAAAACTTCAATACTTTCAAATATCATTCAGAGATATTAGCATATTCTCATCTTCCAGGTTTCCAAAATGATGCATATAGCATTCGTTCTAATTTTCATCTCCTTAACCTACGGCTCAGGAATAGAGGTAAAGCAGCTAAATGCTACTGCAGGCATTTATTTTGAGGAAATTGGCAGAGCCAATTTCGACACCAACGAGTGGAAATTAGTAACATTCTACGACCTGGAAAATTTTAAAACAGAATTCAACAACATCCAGTTCATAGCCCAACAAATTACAGCGACCTGCCGGAAACTGGACAAACACTCAGCCATGAGCCACACTTGTAACGGTACGTTGTTACAAATAAATCTTATTATAGCAAACATAGAGTATAGGAATATGTTGCTGGTGATTCAAAATAGGAAACAAAGAGCACTATGTTATGCAATAGGCCCAATCTTCAAAGCACTTTTCGGCACATTGGACGAAGATGATGCCAAGATTTAGGACGAGCAAATCCGTAACCTCACCACTAACCAGAACTACCTCCTATCACTTATGAAAAGCTAAACTGCGATAGTCGAAGCAACCGCAAATGTTTTCAACAAAACTAAAGCCGCAATTGAAAAGGATTTCTTGGTTATGCATAAAAAGTTAATTTCAATACCGATAGCTACATCATAAATGGAAAACAGAACATTGGATAACAAAATATCCATAGAACTTGAATCACTCATTTCACTGGTTTCGTTAATGGCATTCAGATACCAAAATACCCAGTCGGAATTTTATAGATGTCTTAACAGATTCAAGGCATGGAAAATTTCATCCTACACTCTCTTAAGAACTCTTATTAAACATCAGACAGGAATTGCCAAATTCCATGATGCTTCCCATAAATTCTAGAGACAGTATTTTATCACAAATTTACAAATTGAGTACAATAGCAGCGAATATTTTCAATAATAAAATAATTATCGAGCTCCGCGTTCCACTTCCATTCAAGGAACCATACCAATTATTCAAGGTAATGCCATTACTTACACTCCTTAACGGATCGTTCATATATATTGAACCAGCAAATGAATATATACTAATAGACTACTATCGTGAGCATTAAATTGAACTAGCATTGCATGATATCCACAATTGCGCAACGTTGGATCATACGCACTTTTACTGCCAGATCACATCCCCAACCTTAAATGCAAATACTAAGGTAAATCAATGCGAGATAAATTTAATTAAAAAGGAACCGATTACATCCGATTGTAAAATTTTAACATTAGAACAGGATTGTTTTTGGACGCAATTATCGCAGCAGAACACTTGGCTTTTCTCCCTAAAGATATAGATATTATTTGCGAAAATTCCATTAGTTCACAATTTCTGCAAGGAACAGGAACAACGCACATCAATCACGGTTGTTATGATCGCAGCAAAGAATTCATCCTGCACGGACATAACGTAAAAATGTCCAAATTCAATTGCGATTTTATCCCAACAGTAAACATTTCCAGAATAATATCAAATATGACGTTCTCCTCAATAGGATCGCATATAAAAATACATACGTTAAATCTTTCGAATAACACGGATCTAGATAAATTTCTAGAATCCATTCGTTTCCAACAAGACCAAGAATTAGTTCCTTTAAATCCTATAAACAATCACAATATTCACCACTATACAGTGTCGTACCCGACAATTGCCTTAGTTATCTTTATTCTATGTGCCGTTAATAAAAATACTTGTGAAAAAATCCAAAAGTATAATAAAAGAAAATCTGTGAGAATTGTGATAACCTAGGAATTGAATTTTAATAAAAAATACTTGAGAAAAAATCCAAAAGTATAATAAAAAAAATCTGTGAGAATTGTGAAAGCCAAGGAATTGAATTTTAATAAAAAATACTTGTGAAAAAATCCAAAAGTATAATAAAAAAAATCTGTGAGAATTGTGAAAGCCAAGGAATTGAAATTTAATAAAAATGCTTGTGAAAAATCTAGAAATTATAACTAAAAAAATCAGTGAGAATTGTGGAAATTCCATTTAAAATCCATCGATTGACCGCTTCTCCCTCCTTACCAGGGAAGCGCGAGCGCCCAAGCTACAACATCACCAAGGGAACAAATTATTTTTGAGAATAAGTTTGAGAATAACTTTGGTAAAGAGGAACGTCAACAGTTTACAGTTTTTATAAAAAAAAAATTACGTTTTCTAAAAAAATATAGGTCAAAGCAAAAAAAATTAAGAAAATCCGAAATTTTTATTTTAGACCAACATAACTCCTTAAAACAGGGGGTATGGGACTGATTGAGCAGTTGTTGGGAAGGCCATGAAGTTGTGCACATAATGAACTGTTAACTGTGACAGTACACCTGTACTTTGTAATATATAGGGTGTTTTGTGATAAACCAGCTTTTTTTCTTAATCATCCTCTAATTGCGAAACGGTTGATATGGCCCCCCTGCCATACAACTTTTTGTATCACCTCCTGCTGTACTGACCACCATTTAGGAAACACCTTGAATAAAACTAGTAGCCTTTTGTACATGTACTTGTATTTTCACAAGTTGAAGCTTTTTATAAATTCTGACAGCTGTGTCGGTCCAACTGGACCATCATCGGAGAATAGACAAGTGCTACTGGTATACATTTACAAATTTGAGAATTTCTTCTTCTCGACTTAAAATAAAAATGAAATAAAATAAAACATATGTCCATCAAATGTTTACGAGGACAGGATTGCGCTGTATCTGGTAAAATCATTGTCTGTTGATGAACATATTTAACAAAACTGAACGAATTGGCTCGATATGTTCATTCAATATGTTTTTCCCCTTGTATTGCTTTCCAAATTTCATAATTTTCTGAAATATTCAATTTTTCCCCCTTATTTGCAACATGAACAATTCTTAAGAAGCAGATAATAGAAACTGATACAATCTTTAGAGGAAAAATAGAATTTTCACTCAGGTATGTGGATGACATATTTTGTGTATGGAAAGGCTCAGAGAGCGAATTATATAACTTTTTAGAATGGATTAACTAAATTGATGAAATCTATGAAAGAAGTCATAAAGAACGCGTGCATTGAGAACGCAAGATAAACCAGCGAATTTGAAAATAATAAAAGCATAAAATTTGATCTGATATTTTGGGTTATTTACGCAAAAGTATAAACTGTATTTGAAGAGAGCGGCAGACACATGGAATTAATATTAAGAAGTGCTCTGTATTAATGGGATGGATTCAAAAACCACATAAAAACGAAAATGTGTTAAAATTATGCCATTTATAATTAAATATGCGAAAAAAATGACGGCATAATTTGCGTTTAAAGTTGTGCTAATCGTGGGAGAAATGTGCTAAAATGCCGGTCTGGCATCACTGTGTTTCACACACCCGTTAAATCTTCATAGGGAGGCCTCAATTTTTTCTTAGAAATTTACTGGATATTGTTTCATTAGAACTTGAATACATTTTTCGTACCCGGCAACGGCACACATGAAAGTGCTATATCTGAAAGTAACTCCATTCGGCCACTAAATGAATAAAAATTCTACCGAAACATTTTCTGTAAAATTCTAAGAAGAAATGAATACTTATTGCCTAACTGCGTCTACGCTCATAAAAATTATTAGCCGCCCCTCAGGACACGTTGTCAAACAAACAAATGCATACAAATTCTGAAGAAAAATATCCAATTAAATTCTAGGAAAAAATTTAGGCCTTCTCTATATCAGGTCGAGACATCGTTGATTTTATATTGGAGCGAGGCAAAGCCCTCGAGAATACTTCCCAAGCCATGAAACAGAAATCTACATATTTGTATGCATGAGTCCGTTTTCTAAAATGTTATACATATATTGATACTTATGGAAAAGTCCAAAGATTGACTTTATATATGCTATAGAGCCTAAAGTACTATTCGTACATGCAAATAGTCTTCTAGTAATTTACAGTTTGATTCCTTACCTTCCCAAAGACTACACTTACTATATACCTTACTTAATAAAATAATTAAATAGCTCTGATAACAAAGTAACCTTCCCATTTTACGCTCAATAACTCTCAGCCACTGACTTATAACAATGGACTGAGCGTATTGCCATTTCCTATAGGAAAGCATGGCACAAGTTTTATAGTTCTCTCTTTCGCCCAATGGCAGAGTTGGAGCTACCAACACAAAAAATTGCATTTAAAAATTTATTTAACAAATTAACAAGTTTTTCACATTTCAGGCAGTTTTCATGCATGTGTACATATTTATATTTGTTTTCATGTATATACATATATAGAGATTTTATTGAAAGTTGAATTTAAAGATATATTTTATATTTATATTTTATGCTAAGAGTTGGCAGACCAACCTGGGCTGATGTAAACCAGGTAGTTCCAGTTTAAGTTCAGAAATATGTGCGGTTAGTCTGTCTGCACTTTTGTTTTAACATTTTTTTTATATACCTCCTCTAGAGTTTTAAAAGTTTTATCTATCCGCCTGCATACACATCTTTAGAATTGTTGTATTCCTCGTTGTAAATCAAATTATGACACTTCTGTAGCTATTAATGGCCATGTTTCTACTTACAGTTTTCCACGTGACCAGACCATTTTTAAATCATGGCTTAGAGCTATTCCACGTGAAGACTGGGAGCCCTCAAAGTATTCAGCTGTCTGCATAAAGCATTTCCGTGATGCCGATATAGTCTGTTCGGTTGCTGGTCAACCTTTAAAATCTCCACAACTTATTCCCGGCGCTGTCCCTTCAATTTTCCGAGGCCAGCTTATCTCTTAAAGCCGATATCGTCATGTAACGACCCCAATTTGCGAATGGAAGAAGATGTAAAAATCAAACTTGTAAATGCCGATCGAATTTATAATTTTAATAACTTTTTAGAAAAATTTGAATCGGAAGTAAATTTAGATATGTGGTATGTATTAAAAAGTGAGTGTAGTTTTTTTTTTAGTTGATGAAGCCGATACCACAATTTGTAATTTTGCTGTCCGTATTTCTGTTTGTAATAATTTGTTTGTACGCGTTTTTAATAAAGAAAAAGAGCTCGGTAGCAAAGAACTTTTTTATATATTGTCGGTTAATGAAAAGTTAACTCTCTGGTCGCAACTTAGAAGCGTTTCAAATAAGTATAAATGTGATCCCGAGAAGACCTCTGCAAACGGTGAAGATTAGCTTCATGTAGCATTGGAGAATCTCGAGAAAGCAGGTAATTTTGATGATGATTACGAACGCGCGGTAAAATTACAGGCAATAATTAGTCAAGTAAAATTGCCTATTACAAAATGTTCACGGTACGATCCATCGTTCATTGTAACCGCTTTATTCGCACTCAGCCGCCGTTTACGAGTTGCTTAGAAACCACATTTTTACTACAACCAAAAGGAACTTGCAATATATTTCTTCTTCCTTTCAAATTTCTTCTGATTATAAAAATGAGGACAACGACGAAGTTGGAGCATGCTATTAAAACCTTAACGGATCAGGTAAATGTGGTTGCATTACTTATAGATTAGATTATGTAGAGCCTAGTCTACAATTCAAAGCCAATAATGTAATCGGTATGGCGACCAATAATTCAAAGGAGCCAGGTGGAACTGTTGTGTCTTTTATGGTTAAATCTATTTTCAGTAAGTTCAAAGAAATTAAAAAATTATCTTTTGATGATATTCGTAATTTATTTAATAAAGAGGAACACTTAAATTTTAAAAGAGCTCACAAATTAAATTTAAAAACAATAGACACAAATAATCTGGATAGACAAAAGGTTTCTTTAGTTGACAATGCTTTTCACGATTCCACAATCGCTGCTTTAGAGTCTGAAAACTCCTGTGGACAGCAGAGTAAAATGTGGAACATTGTCAACGTTAAAAATCTCATAAAAGGTGTAGCAAAACTAAACCCGGATTGTAATCCTATTGAAAAGATTTTCTGACTCTAAGCTTGATTTCTTGCGTCAATTTATTGTATGGCTTCATACCTGGAACAGGGCAGAAAACATTTTCGCTACACTGTATTCTGACACATACCAGGCCGCCGTTCTTACTACATCTACTCTCATTGACTTTCAATATATTTATTTGCGGAATATAATGCCAATTTTCCTTTATTGGGTAAATTTCAAACGGACGATTTAGAAAGTACATTCAGGCTATACCGCTCTTTACCCGGTTGCCGGTACAAAGTTTCTTATGCCGAATTAATAGAGTCAGAAAAAAAAATCCGTATTCATAATGTGTTCTTGCAAAAGAGACAGGATTACAAAGCCTTAATTCAAGATCACGGGGAGAATAGCCTACAAGAAAAATGCGACACTTCTGGTTTTAAACCTATTTTTTATTCGCCATATCTTGCAGATCTGCTAATCTATATGCATGCGGTTATTCCTCATTTTCGGTTTCTAAAAATATTTCTTGTGACTTATGTAAGTCATTAATTGTAAAAGATTACGGCATCTCTGCGGACGATGAGTATTTTGATTACATGCAACGCGGTGGTTTATGCATACCTACAGATACTGTAAAAATTATTTTTTTCACATTTGTGCAATATTTTTTCAAAAGAAAAATATTATTTATTGTTAATTTAGTATGGAATACTATTTTTTTCTTTTTTTTATTACTGCAATGAATTTTATAACGTGATATTTTTGATTTTAAGTATTATGATTTTTTTTCATTTTGTTTTGTTAACTTAGTATGGAATAGTTTTTTTGTTATTGCAATGTTGCAATGAAATTTTATAATGTGATATTTTCGATTTTAAGTATTAAATCTAATACTTTTTTGTTATTTTATATTTGAATATTTTTATGTGCATGTTATTATAGATGAATTGTTTTTGTTTTTGTTTTTGATAATAAATATATAAATGTACATAGTTTTTGTTTGAATTGCTTAAATTAGGATAGATGGATTAGGCTTACAGGGGATACCATATTAAAAAAAAACGCATCTTGCACATGTGTGTAGGATTGTCTAGACCACTTATACCACCAGATGAAGTGTTTGATTGGTTGCCTTATCGACTAAAGCCACATGTAAGTTATTACCTTTTATTCTCTTACTGTATTCAATTAGTATTTCTAATTTTCAAGGTGAAACCTTTAATCTGGATTGATTGATTTCTTCAACATCTTTTAACTTCACAAGCCTATCAGAGCAGTTTCTTCCTCCATGCACTGGAGTAGTTGAATATATAGCAATCCGATTGATGATTAAAGAAATCAGCAACTTTACTTTTATAAAAAATCATCTTTATTCTTTTATTTATTTCTAAAAATTTACTTAAAATGGCCATATTAAAATTCACTTTCTTGCATATAATACGCCTTCTTTAAAAGAAGAATTCAGGTCTAGAATCAGCACTGAACTGAAACAGCCGACGAAGACTTGAATAAAATAAAACTTACACATCAATTTGTGTTTACAATTTTTAGCTGTGTGACACAGACGCATTCAAGGCAGCATCATCAGCAAGTTCAGAGACTGAGCATTTCTTAATTTTATGGAACATAACAATCACATCGATGCAGTCAATTACCTGCTCATCCGACATATAATGATTTCTGAGAAGCGACAAAAGGAACTCATAGTTTTCCGCAGATAGGTTATCAGCTAGCATATTTTGTACTTGTTCCAATAGTCTCTTTCTCATTCCTGTATTCATTCCTGTATTAATTTTCACCTTTTCACGTACAAACTCTGCAACTGAAGCAGGATTCAATCTGTCACAAACCACGGAACTTAAGTTTCCTTGAATAGAATTATCCAAAAATTCCTTTGGATGCTTCTCAGATAACAATTCTAAGACATTTGTCTTAAGCTTAGCGTCCTCAGTCATTGCATAGGAAATTTCTTTCGTTATAGCCTTTACTGATTTGTTAGTAACTGTCTTCCCAGAGGCAATATATTTCTCGAAAATATCTTAAATTTGATACTTTTCGAAAATATAGTTAGAGACTCCATCATCGTCAGGAAAATAAAGAGAAGGCGAAGGTGTTAAGTTGCCATCATCATTGTTTTGAGCCTGATCATCAGTAATACCATTCCAATTAAGGGAATCCATCTGGACCGAAGGTTGTTCAATAGGTGTTATTGTATCGCGACTTTCTGTGGAAATATCAGCCTCTATAGCATGTTCGGGTGCATCTGCATATTTAGCAATTTCAAGCCTGCTGCCAATGCTTTGAATTTTGAGGAGTGCTAGTCTTGTCTAACATTAAACATCTGTTAACAGAAAAAAAAATTAATTTAGCTATTTACAAGAAGACATGTATCTGTCTTACCTGTTGAAAGTGCTCTTCAGCATCCTATCTTCTGCAGCATGTTTTACATATTCCTTGGTAACAGAAACGGGAGGTTCATGGAACCTAACTCGCTTTCTTTTATTTACAGGTGATTCAAGCTCTTCGAAACTGTCTTATCTGAATTTTCTTTTCAGAATACTAGCCGATGGACTTGCAGTCGGTGACGGTAAGACTTTCGAAAATATTAAAAAATCTTTATGTGTTGGCTTTGCGCCTACAGGCACTGTTGCTTCATCGTTGTCTGGGAATTCTGTTGTGGATGCTGTCCTTGACTTGCCTTTCCGGTCTTATCTTGGATTCAATTTTGCTGCAGTTAGTGCATTGCATGGGGTCTTCGAACTTCCATCGAATTTTTTATTTCTAATCATATTCATTATTTGTGCCCCACGTCCAGTTATTTGATAGATTTGCTTAGATCGAACCAGTGGACTTTATGTAGTTGTTGTAAGTTTTCGATCAGGTGGAGAGGATTGCTGAAATTAATATAAAACGTAGTTATATCTACTTAATTGTTGCGATAACACTAAAAGATTGGACGCATACTTACCATGCCATTAGAATTCTTTATTTGTCGTTTGGGGGATGAAAATTTTTCCGAATATGGCTTACAAACTACATTAAATTTACTTGTAGAGCTTTCGGGATATACGTTTATGAGTCCTTCAGTTTTCTGAATTTCACAGTTCCTTTCCGGATAATTAACAATTGGTGATATATTTAATGTGCCATTTATAAATTCTGCATTTTTTTATCAGAGTCTTTGAAAGGAGATGAAATGATGCTTCTATTCAAGCTATTTTAGAATTATTATGTCATGTCTCTGTATCGGATGAGGGAGACGAAACTTGAGGCGACTGAATAACACCAACACTTTTTGATTTGTCGTGTAACAAAGGCGGTATTCCTCCAACAGCTTGATTCTCAGTAATGATAGTAGCATTGGTCTTAGAAATAGCACTTGGGCCTGTAAGCCGCTTCAATCTATGAATATACATATATATATACCATATATATTGCCTTGGATATCTGCGAATTCACAATATCTGACAATTGTCGACTTACAAAAGAAACCCATGCGGCCGCCCTGCTTCCAAAATAATTAAGTTAGGTGGTTAGTACTTACTAGGAAATAATTTTAGATAAGACTGCAATACAAATTAGGATAGTTTCTCAAGTTTTGTGAATGTTTTATACGTTTGTAATCCTGTATTTTATTTGATATTTTATTTTGTTAATTTAATTTTTTTTATTTTTTATTTTCTTTTACTTTGTCTTGCCTGGAAGTCCCTCGGCGCAATCCTCGAAGTCCCGGTAAATGACGTGACTACTCAAAATTGAAATTGATTACTGTACGTATCAGAAAATTGCCCTTTTCTTCTTGGCCTTCTTTAGCCCGAAAATATACTTTTAGATTGTTTTTTATGGAAAAAAACAGATTGGTGTGATGAGGATGACTATCCTTATTGTTTAGCGTTTTTAGGATGAAAACTGATTCTTTTTGCTACTTTGTCTGTAGTGAAAAAAACGTATCTTGTTGTCAGCTCGTCCAAACCACAAGTGACGTTCACCCGTCAAAATCGCCGCTTCTCGTCTTCACTGTCTTTTTGTTCAGTGGTGCTGCTATCATTAGTGTTTAAGCCGGGTTCGTATTAGGCATTATTTATTTATTATTTTACAAAGTTTTACAAAGTTATTTCTTTTGCTATTTTAGCTTGCATTTTTTAGTGATTCATTTTATGTTTGTTAAGTTATTTCTATTGCTATTGTACAATTTAAATATTAGGAAAGGCTGTGAATTCGCATATGCCTGACATTATTAATGCTTTTTAAAATTTGTCTGTATATGTCGGTGGCTTTGTATATATATAAGTTTCCCTAGGTTCAATTCTGCCAACATTTCAGGCCTTTAATTTTATTTTCACTTTTGAAGAGGGACTTTCGTGGACTACTACGTAATACGTTTGTTTCCTTAAATGGAGACTTCTTACCATCTGAAATTTCAGTAGTGCTGGGTAGTAAATCATCTATATCAATCACTTCGACATTGTTATTGTAATTGCTTTTGCATGGTGATTCAATTTTTTCATTCACATTTTGTTCTTTCGTTTCCTGAATTTTTGCAGGAGATTTTGTTACCGAGCTTGTAGATGGCGTCATAATATCTGTAGCGTCGGATGCAGTTTTAGTTCCTTTTACATTTGTTAAATTCATGGCATTGCCATCCCTTTTAACAGGAGTTTCCAGTACTGTTTTGTTAGTTTTGCTGATTTAAATGGAGACCCTGTATTTTCTAACTTTTCTCCTACAAGCTTTTCACTCGATGAGTCCGCCATTTTGGGAGTATCGTTTTCTTCAATCGTTTCCCTCTTTTCCCTGTTACGTCTGGTGACTTACAAAAGCTAAGGTACTTCGATTATGCGAATATGCGATATTATTTGAACTTGAGAACTGGCGTAATTTGCGTAGGGCGACCTATTAGGAATTAAATCATAAATTAACACAAAGAAAAAAAGGTAGCTAAGTGAGAAAATTACCTTTTTTGCTAAGATAGATTGTGAAGGTTCTTGAGAAGACTGGATAACTTCATCCAATGAGCTATTTGCTGAAGTAGCTTTCTTCTGTTCTGTGTTTTCCTTCAGAGTCATTACTGATGTTCCTGTCTCTTCAATACACGTGCTGTTATTCTTCTTTTCAAATGCCGATGAGTTCCGCGTAGTTTTTCCCTTTTTATTGTATCCGCATCTTCACTTTGGCGTACACGTTTTATTAATTTTTGCTTCACATTTGCTTTATTAATAGCTTCTTGCTTTCAAGGTTTTTCCGATCTTAATTTCTCTTGCACCTGTACAAATGTATTACCATCGACTGTATAAATTTCAATAGACCTTAGTTGTCTTACCAAAGTAAGCTTCTTCTTCTGATCTTTCACTTGAATATAGTACTTTTTAAGCAGCTCTTCGTCCTCTTCTGTCAATAATTTTCTAGCCTTTTTCTCGGTTTCGTCTTTATCGGAATGCACTTGCACTTTACTATCATTAACTTTATTCTTTTTATTAATAGTATCGGCACCGATATCAAGTCTTTCATCAACAACATGAGCACCGTTTGAGAGGGAGTTGTCAGGATCTACAATTTGGTTATTGTTATGCACATTACCATCATCACAAGTTTCCAGGGAAAGATTCGCATTGTCTTCATTGAATAATTCCACACATCACCACCGTTAACAGCGGGTATTGGTGAAACTATTTCGACGATATCATCGTCATTTTTTCTTTATTCTCGACTACATTTTCTTCGCAATTCTTGCCTCTTGCAATTACAGTTTTCTTACGTATCCAAGGTATTATAACTTCTTGTGAATGACTCGTATTATGGCTAATATCATTATACAGTACAGGAATATCTGATCGTTTCCCCTTCATTTTTTCTCGTTTATGTGCGTTCAATTTATCTGGATTAAAACTCCAAGGTGTTGAGATTATTACGAAGGGATTTGATTCAGCTTTAAATAAATCTTTAAATTCTTTTCATAAATTTTTTTCCTTGGCTTTGCTCGTTTTAAGCTTATCCGTCAGGGTTTTTTTTGAATTCTTCATAGGTATGTTTTGAAAATGATTTTGTTTTTAAGGCTTTTATTAGTATTAATGTTATCGCTTTCAGATTATCAAATACTTCTATTATTTGATTTTCTGGCAAACGATTTATATAGCTCGATAACGCGGTGATTATTTAATTGTTTGCCTCTGTTTGATTTACGGTTGATTTTGATAGACCGTAATTAATAAGGTCAAATGATTCCACTGGTGTTATATCCTTAGTAGTTTGTTGGGAATAACAAGTAATTCTCCGATTATAAGATATTTAAAAAGATATAATTTTATTATTAATTTAATTCTTGTTTTACAAAAACTTGTTGCTCGTGCGACTAACCAATTAAGAGAATCAGACAGAAAAGTATAGAATGGCGGATGTCACTTGTGTCTCTATCTAACAGCTGTACATCTAAGCAATTATTGCTAACTTAATATCGTACTAAACTTATGTGGTACTGCCCTATAGAAGTTATAGTACTATTTGATTTTTATTATAAACATGTAAAATAATTCATACTATTAATTCAACGATACAATAATTATAATAATATTGATTCTTAATATAAAATTCTATAATTCCTAATGTCGTAAATTGTATGTGATCGGTACGTCACATCACTCCCCCTTTTGAAAAAAAAATATATATATATATTTCTATTATTATTAATATTAATATTCTAATTATTCATAGGTGGAATCTTACTCCCTCTTTTTGGTGTGATCTCGTTTGGTTTGAGATTTGAAAGATATCTGTATTTAGTATATATGCCGGTTTTAGTCTGTCAATTGAAATTACAGACTCTCTTCCTTCCATTGCAATTGTGAAGAACTTACGGGCTTTGTTAAAAATTTTGTATGGTCCTTTGTACGGGTCGGATAAAGATTTTCTTTACGTTTCTTCGCGGACGAAGATGTGAGTGCATGTTTTAAGATCCTGAGTTCTTATGTTGGTGGGATTTGGTTTGATTCGTTGTAGTGTTTCGTAAATATCTTTAGCTACATCGGAGGTGATCGCAGTTGATGGTTGTTCGTTGGCTATCATTTCGCTCGGTAGACGTAAAGCTTCTCCGTATAGGAGCTGTGCGGGTGAAAACACAATATCTTCTTTTATTGCTGATCGGATACCTAGTAAGACCCATGGTAAATTTTTGTACCAATTTTTCGGTTGCTCGCAGGTGCGTAATGATGTTTTTAAATGCCTGTTAAACCTTTCAACTAGACCATTAGATTGGGGATGGTAAGTAGTGGTACAAATAGTATTAGAACCTAAGATTTTTGAAAGTTCTTGAAATAATTTTGATTGAAATTGGGTGCCTTGGTCTGTCGTGATTGTTCTAGGGATGCCATACCTGGATACCCAGTGGTGAATAAAAGCTTGTGCTACGGTTGATGCTTCTATATTTCGAAAGGGAATGGCTTCTGGCCAAAAGGAAAAGCGGTCTTTTATTGTAAAAATGTAAGTGTAGCCATTTGATTGCGATAATGGCCTACAATATCCATGTGTATATGTTCAAAACGACTAGTTGACGTTTCGAAAACTCCATGTGGAGACTTTGTGTGCCTGGTTACCTTGGCTTTTTGGCAAGCTATACAACATTTAGACCAATTAGTTATATCTCGATTCATTTTAGGCCAGAAAGATTTGGCTGTAATTAGTTTTTTTGTAGTTCTTGCACTTGGATGCGATAGACCATGCATCGTGTTGAGAATGGTACGTCTGAATATCGATGGTACGTAAGGACGGTTTACCGATGTTGTAGTTTCACACCAAATTTCCGTATTATCAACTGGTATGTAGATCTTTTTAAATTGAAGGAAAACTTGTTCTGATTCTTTTGCAAATTCTCTAGCTCTTCATCTTTATTTTGTTCTGACCTGAGAGCTTTAATATCAAGTTTTTCTATGTCAACAAAGTCGACGTGTGCTCTAGATAAACTGTCGGCCAGGACGTTTTTGGAACCGTTTATGTAGCGTATATCGGTGGTGAATTGAGCTATAAAGTCTAAGTGCCTAGCTTGTCTATGTGATTTTTCGGTCTTTGAGCAAATGGCGCTTGTCAGAGGCTTGTGGTCAGTGAAAACTGTGAAATCCCTGCCATCCAGAGCATATCGAAAGTGTTTGATTGCTTGGTATATTGCAAGCAGTTCTCTGTCAAATGTAGAGTATTTTACTTCAGAGGGGGAAAGTTTTTTTGAGTAAAAGCTTAGGGGCTCCCATTTGTTATTACTATATTGCTGAAGGACAGCTCCTATGGCAGAGTTGGAAGCATCAACCATGAGGCTCAACTTTGCGTCTGGATTTGGATGAATTAGGAGTGTACACTTTTGTAAATCTGTTTTCAGTTTCTTGAATGCTTCATCACATTCTGCTGACCACGAAAAGGTTTTATTTTTTATCGCTTGGGGAAGATTCTTAAGTATGGTAAAAGTTTACCATCCCTAGAAAACGCTGCAATTGTTTAATTGACGTAGGTGAGGGTATTCTGTAATCGCCTTAACTCTTGTGGTCGAAGGGGAAATGCCTTCTCTAGTTATCTTATAACCAAGAAAATCTAATTCCGAAATGCCTAAAACACATTTGGTTGGATTGATGTTCATCCCAAATTCATTTCATTTGTTAAATAATGTCTTGAGATGTACCTTGTGTTCATTTGCTGATTTGCTTCCAACTAGAATGTCATCAACGTAGATGAAAATGAGATCTAAAGTCGATAGTATCTCGTTTATGAAGCGTTGGAAACTTTGAGCACAGTTCTTGATGCCGAAAGGCATGCGAAGGAATTCGTATAACCCAAAAGGTGTTGTCACCGTTGTCTTGAAAATGTCCTCAGGAGCAATCGGGATCTGATGATAAGCTCGGACTAAGTCTATCTTCGAGAAAATATTACATCCGTGTAACTTTATAGAACAATCCTGCATGTTAGGCAGTGGATACTTGTCAAACTGTGTGACTGCTTTTAATTGTCTATAGTCTCCACACGGTCGCCAATCAGGTGAGTCGTTTTTTGGGACCATGTGAAGTGGAGAACCCACAGAGGAAGAAGATGGTCGTATTATACCTAATTTAAGCATTTGCTGGAATTCGTCTCGGGCTATTTGAAATTTTTTAGGATGTGGTCTTCGAGATCGGCAAGATGGCAATTCTCCGTGGGTTACAATATTATGGACAACGTTGTGTTTAATAGGCATATTGAAATTGGGTGGAGACTTTAAGTCTGGAAATTGATCTAGTATTAATCCGAATTCACCTTTGATAGACAACAGTTTCGGTGAACATGAGTCCACGTGTCGTATATGAGCTTGTGCCGAAAGATTTGTTTCTTGATCTCTAATTTTTCTACTTCGAATATCGACTGACTGATTGTGCTTATATAAGAAGTCTGATCCGATGATTGCATGTTCGATTGCAGCGATAATAAAGGTATGTTGGAAATCGCGTCTCAGATTGAGATTGATGGTAAGAGTTTTGTAACCGTAAGCACTTATTCTAGAGTCGTTTGCTGCAGCTAAAAGAAATTCGGATTTGTTGTGATGTTTTGGGAACATTTTCTTTGGTAGAATGGAGACCTCCGCTCCAGTATCAATTAGAAAATTGATTTTTGTACGTTTATCAAAAATAAATAACCGGCAAGGAAGTTTACTAGGCTTCGGTGCCGTTGACGAGGCCGTGCTAACTAGTTTTTTGTGTCCGGGGTATTTTTAGGAGTGAAATCACAAGGAGGCATACATTTTTGTGCTCTCGATTTGAAGCGTCGATGATAATAGCAAAATTTAGGAACAGATTTGCCGCGATTATATCTAAACTTGGTCTGAGACGTTGATCGACTTCTATTATTATTGCAGGATTTACCACTATTTTGTTTTAATTCGAAATTGTGTATTCGTTGAGATAGGTTTTCGATGGCAGGTGGTGATTGGATCAGATCTAGCATGATGTTCGCTGTGAGACACTGCGTTTACGCTGGCTATCGACATTGAATCATAAATTTTATCTGCGATCGTGAATATTTGATCTTTTGAATGTGTGTCTTCGATTGCAATTAGGCAAGCTTGGAGGGACTGTGGTAATTTATTTAACCAAAGTTTATCGAGCAACGATCTATTTACTAAGCTATTGGTACCAGCTAATGATTCCATCTGACGAAACAACTCCGATGGTCTCGCGTCACCTAATTCTACTTTGTGCAGAAGTGTATCTAATCTTCGTTCCTCAGAATCTTGACTACGAGTTAGCAGCCTAGATTTTAAAGTGTCGTATTTATTTTCTGTAAGCGGTGTCAAAAGTACGTCTGCAACTAGTTCTAGTGTCTCCGGAGTTAGAGACGAGACTAGGTAATCATACTTGGTGTTAAACGCAGTGATATTTTTGAGCCTGAATTGTGTTTCTACTTGTAGGAACCACAGTTCAGATCTATTGCTCCAGAAGGGAGGAATTTTTAGAGAAACGAAAGAGGTGTCTGCACTAATGTTGTTATTATCTCGCTCGTTCTGTTGTGTTATGCGTTCATTTTCGGAAATTTGACCGTTATTTTCAGATTCTTTATTCATTTTTTTTAAACAAATAATAGTAATGAAAATGAAGAGAAATGTATAAGCACTTCAAAACTAAATGAATAAGTGAAGTGTTGTATTTCTGAATGTAAAGAGCTATGATGTTATGTAATTAGTTTCATAATTAGGTTAAAACAATGCTACTCCGATACGAAATCTGTTTGTACGATGTACCTACTTACTGGAATTTTTATTATTATGTTGCATTTAAGCTTTTAAATTTTTGAAGTCGACAATATTGAAAGAGAAATGCAACGTTTCTGTAGTTACAGTTCAATCCGTGAATTAATTAATTATGCGTACACTGAGATATAAGTAATATATTGAACACAGATATCTTTTGTTCTACAAAACCACATAAAATCGTTTATCATGTATAGAAGAAAGAAAATATTTTACTTCGCTTATATTTGTGCGTTTTATAAATATTTTTAGTCGAGGAGTATTGAGAAAAATTTTCTATAATTTAATTAATTATTCGTAATCACCCGACGAAGTCGCACACAAAAGAAATTTTCATAATTTAATTTAATCTATAATATATATATTTTTTTTAAATTGTATATATGTATGTAAATGCTGAAAGGGACTTAGTACTCACGAGACTGCCGTTTCCTTTGTTTTTTAATTTGTTATATTTTAATATAGTTGCGATCTTTGTTGTAATCTTTGTGCCCAATTAAAACTGTTAATGATGATTGGCATGCTCGAATGTACGATGTGTGATGTGACGTTTACATTATTTCTCTGTCTTCATACATTAAGTTCTTTGTTAAGTCCAATTTTTATTATCTTGATTTCTTCCTACGGTATATATGTGTTAAAAAAATCTAATTGACCTATTTATTTGAAATTAATTTGTTACAATACTTTCCTAATGATATTAGTTGATTGTTGATTGATGCGAATATGCAAGGTTCCTGACCACTTTTTGCATTGTTGTTTGAACTGTTTTATTGCCGTTCGGTGATTTTGGAGACGAATATAATCTGCGTTCAGATTGATGCAACGCAATTTGGATGGCTAAATTTTGTTGATAATTGCACAAACTGTCCCTTTTCGAATAAATTTCTTGATGTATTAAAGTTGGCTCCTTGGTTTATGCATGTTAATACAATTTTTTGCTGTGTATGTTTATAATTTCTGCTCGAATATAGATGCTCTAAATTGTTACTAGCGCTTGAGCAAATATTTTCCGATGATTTATAATTCTAGAGATGATTATGGCTGCAATTCCTGGTTGGCGATGGTGAAGAATCTTTGCCTCTGATGTGGTTGTAATGGCGTCGCCCGCAAGTCTTGCTGATAGCCGGAAAAAAATGTGCTTTCAGTGAATTAATTGCATGTCGACGTCGTTTCGATATCGGGGTCACCAATTGTTATATCCTTAGTAGTTTGTTGGGAATAAAAAGTAATAAAAAGAAATAACTTTATTATTAATTTAATTCTTGTTTTACAAAAACTTGTTGCTCGTGCGACTAACCACTTAAGAGAATCAGACAGAACAGTATAGAATGGCGGATGTCACTTGTGTCTCTATCTAACAGCTGTACATCTAAGCAATTATTGCTAACTTAATATCGTACTAAGCTTATGTGGTACTGCGCTATAGAAGTTATAGTACTATTTGATTTTTATTATAAACATGAAAAATAATTCATACTATTAATTCAACGATACAATAATTATAATAATATTGATTCTTAATATAAAATTCTATAATTCCTAATTTCATAAATTGTATGTGATCGGTACGGAGCTTTTATCTCTGAAAATAAGAGACATTTTATAAGATTTTTTTTTCTGCATACTAGCATACTAAAAACAACACTTTCGTATATTTATTTTAATTATACTCCACTTAAAAAATGCTGTTTCATAATAATTATGTATATGGAATAAAATAAGAAAGCAGATTTCGACAAAACCATACTGCTCTCATATTTACAGACGACGCCTCGACTTTCTGATGTAACCAAAGGGTAAGCAACCAGCAAGCCGCCACGTTGCATTTTTAGCTAAATGTTTGGAAATAGCCTTGACAAGCAGACTTCCAAATCCTTGTCGTTTGTGTGTCTCTTTAACTTGAAAGGTACCGATCTCAATTCAAGCCTGAACAACAAATCAATTATAATTCCAATTAGATTAATTAGAAATCAATATGAAGCATCAGTGCAATAAATTAGACCATCCGCCATATATTATTGGGCTAAATTTTTAATAATACCAAAAATACGTATTCAACTCTCCTCTAAACACCATGCAATTAATTCATTTTGATTTGTAAATGCTCCAAAAGTTTAGTCTAATTAGACGTTTTACGAAATAAAGCGAACCTTCGTGATAAAAAGGCCATTCTTCATTAACTATAATTGCATTTTCTTCTGTCATCGGTTTGAGTGTAATTCCTAATGAAGGACTATAAATAGTTAGAAAATCATTTATCAATAAAATTTATTTTTAATATAAAAACAAATTACTAACCAAACATCAAATTTCAATGCCTCTTCTTTTGGAAGATAATACCAAACTGTTTTCGAATCAATGCTCTTTTTGCTTAAAGTTGAAACAAATTTATCGACGGATGGTTGCAATTTGGACGGATATTCGTTCTGAAAAACAGCTTGCGTATAATCAATTCGACTATGGCTTTCATTTATAGCAATGAATAATACTTGGTATCTATCCTAGAAAAAATCTGATGGACCATGATGTAATGATTAAAATGAGCAAAACTAAAGAAAAGAACGTGGAATTAACATCGGCCATCTGTTGCGAGATATTTCAATTAGTTTATCCATGATGAGGTTGATAATGGCAATAGGAAACAGCGCTATCAAGATATGTACATATATGTATTTCACGATCATGAACGTTTCACAAGCGAGTAACATCACGACCATCTTCCACATGTAAAACGAGAATATCTAAGGAAGGTTCCCTTCATAAACTGGTTGCTGCTTCTTATGAACTTGATTAACCGAATGCGAGTTTTCATAGACTCGTTTGTATTGTGCCCATCTTTCGTTTTAATCTATGAAAAATGTTGTCCTTTAATTTTAGAATTTACTTAAATATGTCTAAATGTATAATAACAGAAAACTTACACCAGTCGAAAAGACGCGAGTTTCAATAATATTATTATAGCTAAGTAGTTCGATAAGATCTCTTTTCCATAAAATACGCTCACACTTATCGATCGAGACCACGCGAAATGTAATATTTGTGTGAAAAGTTATTCCCTGATTGGGCACACTACCTCGGCGTTGCGAAACGATGTAGACTGTACGGCTCATAAGCTACAGACAAATATTAAAATTGGATTGAATGCTCAACAGTTTCTAGTGAATTTGATTCAGAAATGTAAGAGGACCGCCACTCATTTTACATAATCATTCTACTATTGCTCATGGTCAATTAGCCAAAAACGACTAAAGGCAGATCAAATTCCAATAACTGTTATGGGAGACTGTTCAACGAAATGGAATAGCACGTTTTATATGTTCGAAGGGTGCTTAAAACTAAAAGATACTTTGTGCCAGTATGGTAACGATAATAAGATTTCCAACATATCACCCTGTTCAGCGAAGCTGAAAGAAAAAGGAGACAATCAGTAAACATTTATAAATAATTATACATGAAATTTTACCTACACCTGGAATTCTCACAGGTGAAAGATTCCAACGACGATCTGTAATGAAAATAGAAGAAATACATTAATACTGACCTTGATTTTGGATATTTTCAATATTAGTCTACAAAGATCATAGATACAACAGTCAAGTCATGACTGTATGTACATATGCCCCATATAAACAAACTAAATTTATAAAATAAACATATAAATATGCTTACCTGCTGTTAAGAAGGATATCCAAAGCTATGAAAACACTGCAAACCACTTCTTAAACACTAAAAAACACTTTAAAACACAACATGACACTCGCGCGTGCCAGTGTCAAAACATCGTATTCTTCATACTACCGCGAAGTTTGACATCTCGAAACGATGAACAATCGACCCGTGATCTCGATGGCCGCGTTCGTGTCGCGATATTTTACGCGAGAAACGTGATATTCGCGCTTTTTTAATAATACATTTCCCACGAGTGCGAAAGAGACTCGCAGTGGGAAGGAGACAAAAAATTATTACAAATGACAAGAAAACCTACTACATAGAAATGAAACTTAGTGAATCGAGATTTTATAGTAAATGTTCCAAGAAATTACAAAATTCGTAAAAAATCATCGAAATGTTAATTAATTTCTTCGATAAAGATGTCAAAATGTAGATAATTAAATTTGCTATCGATTGACAGTAAGAAAAAGTTATTCCTTTGTCATATTCAGTGAAAATTCAAAGATTTCACTTTATAGGTAGCGAAAATGGAACGGATTTTTCTATAAAAAGGAGGTCATTTGTTCATTCTGTCTTCTATTTTAACGAGTTGTCAAAGAGGTTACATATGCCAGTTGGACATAGTCTCCTCAATTTGCAATATTCCAAGTTTTTCTTTGTCATCAGCAATTTAACATAGAGTTTTTTTTCGGTTCATTTTAAATATTATTACATAGAGTTTTAATTTTTGTTAAGTTTCAATTTTCGATATTTCATAATTATTTCCATTTTTCATAAAGTTGCATTAGAGTCGTGGCATTTAAAATTTTTTATTTCTTTTCTGAACGTATTCAGGAATTATTGAAATTTCAACGTGGTTTGACATTTTACAATAAATTCAAGGTATTTATTTCATATAAATATTTGGTTAGGTGACGGGTATTAAGGTGTAAGATTGCATGCCAATTGTGTATTGGACATATTACACAAAATAACATCAATAAATACTAAAAATTTATTGAACATATTTTTCTTGTGATTACATTTGTGTTGTTCAAAAATTTTCGTATATTAATCAATTTATCAAGGTATAAAACTGTGCCCACACGTGTCACCTTTACACCACATGAGAATTGATTCGCGATGGACATTAACAATTTTTTTATTTTTCAGCATTAAATACATTATAAGAATAGAAAGGAATTTGAAATAGTTATAATATAATTCTAGTTAAGAAATTTGAGCAGAATTAGTAAAAATTAAACCAGTTCTAGCGTATAATTAAAAAAAATATATAATTTGGTTAAATTGAATTGCAATTAGGTTAGTTTCTTTGAAGTTAATTTTACTGATCTAATTTTAGTAGTAGAAATAATTTTGTTAAATAAATCAAAATGAATGAATAACCGGATGATTCTTTTCATTTACCGGTACACTACCGCCATCTAAATGTGATTGTGCTCCGCAATCGTTTACATTTTAGTTTTCTACGTCGATTGACACCAGACAGTAGGCATTGGTATTGTGAGAGCTTATTGGAAGCTATACTTGGTATATCCCACACGTGGCAGGTCTCCGTTGGATTATTTTCAATCTTGTCGTTATAGCCCAGACGTGGCAGTTTTTAGGAGGATTATTTCAACCTCGTTGTTATAGCCCACACGCATAGCCCAGACGTGGCAGTTTTTAGGTGGATTATTTCTACGATCTTATAGCCCACACGCTGCAGGCTTATTGTCTTTAAGTTATTATTCCGCAAGAGACGTTTACACTAGTAGTAACTTTTAGGAAGTCGCACTAGTGCGTAAACGTTAAAAGGTCAACTCGTCTTTTCATTACAGGTGACAGATCGAAGTAGTCATCAACAAAGCTCTAAATTATGAACGTAAACAATTTCGGTTCTATAAGAGGAACGGCGAAATTGGGTAAGGTTCAGAAAATAGAGCATTTCACATATTCTTGTTTTCAGGACGTCAGCTGTCAGTCAATCTTTTTTTCGAAGACATTTAAACACCCCCGAAGAATGGAAAGCTATGGAGCACTGCGTAACAGTTCTTAATCCATTTGAAGAAGTTACACGGAACTTGAGCAGCTCACACGGTTTAATTAGGTCCGTGATTCCGATTATATACACATTGAAAAAAGGTCTTGATGACATAAAGCTATCCACTGAAGGCGACACCGTTGGTAACATTATTTTCGGCTTTATATAAGTTATCAAAACCGAACTAAAAAAAAAGTTTGGCAACCTGGAGAATGATGCTTTGTTCACAATCTCCACATTTCTGGACCCACGATACAAGCATAAATTTTCCAAGTGATATTGTGATAGATAACGTCCACTCTGATATTGTTGAATTGGCTCTAAGTGTGTCTAACCGGGATGGTGATAATAATCGACGTTTAGCTTCAAGCGCTAATAGGTTGAGTAGTATAACAAGAACAAGCAACACTGATGAGCCTTCTCGACTGGTGGAAAAATAATTAAAGTACGACAAATTGAGAGATCTGGCCCGCAAATATCTGAGCGCTCCAGCGGCCAGCGTTCCGAGTGAGTAATTGTTCAGTGCAGCCGGCCTTATATACGAGCCCCTTAGAAATCACCTCATGGGTGAAAAGGCAGCAAAATTACCTTTTCTGAAATATAATATACCGCTTTTGAACTTTAACTATTAGATATAATTACTGTATAAGTATAACATCTGTTTACTGTTATAATATTTTTTCATATTGTGAGATCTAGTCTCGAACGCAAGGGAGGGTGCCGGTTTGTAAATGGATAACTCAGCTTTAATTTCAAATATAAATTTTATTGAAATCACTAACCTAAATATCACAATTCAATTATTCCAATTTAAAAATTAAAATTCAACAATAACTTAAAATCTATTAAAAACTACCAATACTATTAAAATTCAATTAAAATTCAACAACAACAACAATGAAGACAATTTAAAAATTCAAAACTTAAATTCAATATTAAAAAACAAGATCCAGCAATATTTATCCAATTTGAAGTTTCCCCCAAAGCGTACTCCTTATTCCTGAAATAAACGAGAAGAGAATAATTTTTATTGGAATTAAACTTCCACAAATCAAATATAGAGTAGAATTCTCTGAGGCCGCGAGCAACGATGTAGCAGAATTAGACTTCGTGCTGAGGCGTGTAAGCAGAATTACACTTCTGTTACAGCAAGTATTGAGACGTGTACGCAGAATTATACTCCTGCTACTATGTGCTGAGGCGTGTAAGCAGAATTACACTACTGTTACAGCGAATGTCAAAACGTATGCGCAGAACTATACTTCAGTTGCAACGTCCTGGAGTAAGTAAGCAGAACTAAGCTTCTGGGGATCAAGTGTTAGGTTTTGGGAGCTTTGACTTTAATAGAATTACACTTCTATATGAAGGATAGAACTAAATTATACTTTTGTCCAGAGGACGGGTATTCAGATTAGGCTCTGACGGAGGATATTTTCAGAATAAATCATGAAATTATAATATGCTGCAAAATTGGATGCTGAATATAAGTAGAATTATACTTCTATATAAAGGAATAAACAAAATTATACATTTGTTCAAAGGATAGGAAACATATTAGACTCAGGTGGAGGATGCTTTCAGATTAGACTCTGCAAACCGAATGGTGATTTTGCTGCGGCTCTTCGCCTTTTTATAGCCGACGTAACCAGCTATGTCCCAGCTCCATAATGTGTTGCAATGGTAACGCTTGGTTCGATTTGGTCCAATTTTGATTGTAGCGACACCAGTTGTTTGACGTAATGTCATTAGATGATATTGCAAAAAATGTAAATATGCTGGAGGTGTATATGATTTGGTAAGTTTTATAATATTTTGGTTAATTTATATGTAATTGATGTATTTTCTATTTAATTACAGCTCAAATAATATGTAGGACGGCTGTAGGCAGGATTGGGATGGATCATATTTGTTCAGGACGTTGAGGAATCAGACAAGTTTTATATATAGAACATTGATTCTTTGTGTTGTTTCCTTTTTTTGTATTTTTTAGGACAAGGTGATATCATCGAAGGATGTAATTTGATGGCGGGATTTCAACGAGGGATCTACAAATATGTATGCGGACTGAACACATATTCCTATTATAATTCATATTGCCAAATGCGCAATGTGCAAAGAGCCAAACTGTTTAAATGTCCACAGTTTATCAAATTCGATATCGACAGCAGGTTTAAAATTTTTTCTTCGGATCATCTATGTTTGTTTGAATTATCTATCAAGAAACCATAATACAAAAACGTGCCCAAGCATATTTACGTGTCATAAGTGTGGTAAAAAACTATTTCTGCTTCATATCAATAGCAGTATATATCTACTTCAAGTGGTCATTCTTCGATAACACAAAGAATAGATTCTACTAAACAAACACAGTTACGCAAATCACCAGCTTTACGAACATTTTACTCAAATCGCCCACAGCGCGTTAACCAAGCACTGCATTGCTATATATTTCTTCAACAACGCGTACAACATATCGAGTTTTCAAGGATCATTCACGACACAAGCAGCAGAGCGCAAGTTGTACTTACTTACCACTCGCGTAGAAGTCCAAATAAATGGCTTGAAAAATATGGAAGCTACAAATTTTAAAAGGAAAAAATGCTTAAAATTTTGTCCGCAATCTAATTCACATTAGGCAACTTTAGTTACAGCATTGATTGCGGAAAAAATTACGCAGTTACTACCTCCTCCTTCCATTCAAATCAAAGACTGGAAACATATAAAGGATCTAAAACTTGTAAATCAATTTTTAATATATACACGGAAAAACTAATATCCTTCTACCAGCAGATGTATGCGGAGAAATTATTGTAGAAAGATTAGAAAAAGCTCCTCCAGGAACTTTCACTGTTAAAAATATGGCCTCTCTTGGGAAGTTTATTGTAAGAAAACTCAATCTTCAAGGCAGCTGCATTAACGATTAATTCGCAAGCTAAAGCAACTTGATAAGATCCTTAGAAACTTCTGCGAAACTGAGGAAATAACTCGTTAAGTCTGGCAAACTTTCAAAAACCAATCAAGAGTGTGAACAGCATTATGAGATCACTCATGAACCTAATCACAATGGTCGATATGAACTTCGAGTAGCTGAATACTTCGTCTTGCAAAATCGACAAAAAGCGGATTGTATATCTACTAAATGACCTGTTCTTGTCATAAATTGCTGCATTGTTTGATCCACTTGGTAGGAAGCACTGCGAAAGCTCTGAGAAAAGCCTTATGGCTTTCTGGATGTTCGTGGGATGATCCGATTCTCGCACATCTTGACATGCAATAACGAAATTTTAAATCATAGTTGCATATTATTGTTCAGGTTAAAATTTCCACTGGCTACATACGACAAATAATTTATCGGCTTGTCAGATACACGGATTCTCAGCTGCATTCAAACAAGCGCATTCTATTGCCGTGTACATTAGGGTTGTTGACGAAAAGGGAAATGTCCATATTAAACTGAAATTAGTAAAATCTAAAGTAGCATCTGTAAAACCAATGACACTTTCCCGCCTTGAATGCGGAGCAGTTTTATTGACTAGGCTCTTTATTCGACTAACGACGAACTTAGAGATCAATCAGGCTGCCACTTCTGCATGGGCAGATTCCTTAATAGTTTTGTCATGGATACACAATCATCCAAACAAGTATAGAACTTAAGTAACAAATAGGATCTCTGAAATCCAGGAGCAGCTGGACATTAAACTATCCCGCAGATTCAAACTCAAAAGGAATTCAACCCTCGTGTTTAATAAACCATCAACTATGGTGGAATGGACCTAGTTGGCTATAATAGCCCTACGAAAATTGGCCCAAAGCGGAACCCTCAGTGGAAACTAAATAAGAATCCGAAAAAAACATGACGTACACTATAACAGCACAAATAATGACTAACGAATTGTTTGCTAAATACTCACCTTTCGTTAAATTAAATCGCATAATGGTATGTTGCGTCAGATTTGTAAGCATATCCGAACAGGTCAAATGTGATCAAAAAGGCCAGCTACATAGCCAATAGAATTGTCGGAAGCAAAATATGTATTAATCAAATTTGCTCAAGGTATTGCTTACAACAATTAAATTGAAGACAGGTCTTTCACTCCCGTCTCCAACCAATATTTTATCTCTCAATCCCTATCTAGATGATCATAATATGGTTGGCAGCTTACAAAACGCAACAATGCTATAAAACGAACAACATACAATAATTTTTCCAAAAGGAAGAAATTTAACAAATATAATAATGAACCATTTATCCACTCAAAAACCTTAACCGATGGTGTATAGCTGGTCTTAAATTATCTCAGAAACGAATATAGGGTTTTACACGTGTGACGATCAGTAAAAGACATTTTTCATAAATGCGTTCCTTGCTTAAGCAGTCCGTTCGCACTAAAACACAAATAATGGGAAATCTACCAATCTCACAAGTAAACAATTTGAAAATTTCAAAGCATAGGGACAATTGATCCCACAAAAGTTATCCATATTGAATCAGTTTCTGATTTGTCAACTGCAACTTACATACCAGCTTTCAGAAAATGTTCAAGTCATAAAGGATTTTGCTCACACATCTATTGCGAATCCGAATGTGGATCGAAGTTTGTCGATGCCAATAAAATATTCCAAAAGTAATTTAACTCTACAGTGTGGAATGCAAACAACAGAAAGTATCTGAATAGGTTGCTCATGAAGGTATTTATTTATTGGTACTGTATAAAACTGCAAATTGCATTAAAAATCTCGAATTTATTTAGGTATAAAATTTAGATTTTATTCGCAAATGCATTACTCAAGTTACGCCACATAATTTTCTCACCCATCGCCAGACGCAACATGATCCCAGGTAAATTATCATAGCTTTACCTGGGTGGCAAGCTTCCTAGAATTTGCTGGGAAAAGTTATTTAGTGTGAATTGAGTCAGCACTTTTTATGAAGTACAGGTGCTCAGATTTTAACTTGCATATATAAGTCATATTAAATTGAATAAAATTTGTCAGTCGTTTTATTGGACAATAGCTGCGTTTTGTTTTAAATATTTTTTAGTCGCTAGTACTGTCGATACAAGAACCGAGTAGCCCGGGAAATTAATCATTAATTTGCCTTTCAGGTTTAAGTGGTCGGCGCACCACCGAACACACATCAAAAAGGTTGAGGTGAATCACTTTAACCTAATAATTATTGACAACCAAACAAAAGAGTTTGCTTTAATAGGTACTTTAACACACCAGCAGCTTCCAGCTTTGACGGCCTATGGGAAGCTGAACTAAAATCCATTAAATTTTTAACATTCGAAAAATTTGCAACAATTGTGGCTCAAATAGAGGACTGTTTAAATTCTTGAACCAAACGATCTCAATGCCTTGACACATGGATATTTTTCAATAGGTGGGTAGTTCCCTAATTTCGCCTCCAGAACCTACACTTCAAAGTCAAAGGAGGTCATTGACTAGGTAGAATCACATCCAATCTTTCATACAACAATACAATTCTGGCAGCAATGGTCTATCGAATATTTAAATTTCCTACAAAACACGCCTAAATGGATGAATCCAACATCAAATCCGACTGTGGGAGAGTTAGTTTTATTTAAAGAAACTAATTTACCAACATGTCGCTGGATAGAAGGGAGAATCACAGAAGTGCATTCAGGCACAGATAACTTCGCAAGAGTAATTAGCATAAAGACTAATAATGGAAACCTAAAAGGACACATAACAAAAATTTGCATATTTCCAAACCCTGTAAAAAATTCATAAAAAAAAAATCATATTGCCCATAACAAAATATATAAATCTTTCTAAAATCTAGATTAACCCCATAAGCATAAACATATAAGTATAACAGTACGCCATGTCAACAATTTAAAAAAAAAAAATTGTGTTCCAAAACGTACATAACTTTTGCAGTGGGAAAATTTCATCATCATGCAAGTTCTGCAGTACGAATCACAAAGTCGCACTTAACCCTGCCTACTCGTAAGTCGTGTCACACACAATTTCAAAATAACGACAGCTACTCAAAAACTAAATTGGATATCTCATCTTCAATCGATAATGGAAAATTCAACTCACTGTCGATATAGCATTACAAATTGTAATAATTTCCCAAAACTCGCGTCAGTCCAGCCTAAATCTGAAATAAAACTGAAATCACTAAGCGGTATGAGAAATTAAAGAGCGTGTACAAAATCCAACGGGCACCAGTTTCATTTCCAAAGGAGAATTTTTCATACACTTTTAGGCCCGACACCTCAAGATATAAGAGATATCTTAAACGATGCATAATGATACTCTAAACATATTTTATTAACAATGTTTATTTCAATTCAGAGGGGGAAGGCTTTGGCGATCGGATGTAGCTTGACCGACTTTTTTGGGTGAAAAAGTGGACTTTTTTACTTCTCGTGATTGCGCGGAATTGGTGAGCCGTGGAAAATGACTTTCGATAAGAAAAATTGCCACAACAGAGCACTTATGGCCACTTATGGAAGAAAAAGCAGAAAAATATATGCGAAATGTAGTAGTTGGAGTGTATGTGACTAAAGTGTATGGAAATGGATTTAACGGCAGCAAAAACGTCTCGAGAAAGTTTTCCGAATTGTGAAAGCGGTTGAATAATCTACTATTGAACGAAATCTCGTGTCCAGCGGAGATCCGTCTCGATGATTCATTACCACCATCCCTAAATCCAATGCAGCATATGGTACTAAACATAGCAGAGCAACAGCCCCGGTTTTCAACGTCTGCGGCTTTCCTAATGCAACCAGAGTCAACTATATTTACAACGGAGTAGCAGCCACAGCCATCAACATCTGCTGCTGTCATCAAGCAGCAACAGCCGTCCATGCCTGCTTCTGCCATCCAGCAGCCGACAGCAAAGCCGGGACAGATTTTCACGACACGAGGACAATAATCGCAACTTATATATATTGTCGACAACCAGACCCCAGATTGGATGAAAAATTCACAATTTGAAATTGAAAGGAATCGCCTATCAATTCGTTACCTGTGAACCAGTGATACCCTACTTCCGGTAATAACTCAGGTGTTACCGCTACTCTTGTAACGTGGGCGCCCATTACAAACTCATTTATTTCGAATGCCATTGGTATGAAGAGAACAACTGTATTGATGACTGAAATCGAACCTTTATTTGGGTCATTTTGGAATCTCTGAGAGACCATTACTGATATAAGATTATTAGCTATAAGAAGTGTAAGTAACCCTAAATAAACGACTATCTCAGTAAGTAAATAATCTATACAAATAAAGAAATAAATAAACGATTAAGTTAAAAAGTAAATAAACTTTCTAAATAAATAAATAAACGACTAAATAAATAACTTCCACTTAACTACACATTAACTAAATCTCAAGCGTGACCACGTACCATATATCGAACGACCCCAATCACCAAATGGAAAACAGCGTGAAGGTAGAGGAGCATGATAAAGTCTGGCCGAAACAAAATGCGAAACGGGAAAGAGTGTAACATAGGTTTTCTTTCACAGCGCGCGAGCGAGTTCCGGTCATCTCAAAGGTGTAACGATAAAGACTAGACGCAAGAAGCAAAAAAGCTAGAATTGGTCTAATACCAATTCTTTTGATACCCTAGAAGAATGCCCATATAAAAATTCGTATGGTCAAGAATCTATGCAAGTTTGATTTTTGTAGTGGTTTTTCGCATATATTTCTAGAACGGTTTGCCGCACAGAAAAAGTAATTATAACCATTTTTATAGTATTTTGTATTCTGAAGAAGTTGTTGCTACAATAAAAATGTCTTGGACTGATAGTTTTCAAAGTATACGAAAAAACCTGTATTTTTATATGGTAACACCAAGAAGGAGTTGGCCGATTTAGTCCATTTTTGAAATTTTATTTGGCAGTACAATGGAAACACCATGTACCATATTTCTGTGTCCAAATATATAGTGGAAAACGAAATTTTTGTATGACAACCCCACGAAGGAGTTGCCCGATTTGTCTCACTTTCGAACTTAAGTTTACTTTTTTTTTCTAAAGTCCGTGTACAAAATATCAGCTTTATAAGTGAACGCGTTCTCGAGTTATCGTGCGCGCAGGCGGACAGACAAACGGATGGACAGACGGACGGACGGGCATGCAAAAATCAAAACTTTTAATATTATGCGAGGTGTTGCACACGGAATGACAAACTTATTGTACCTTATCGATTTCAACTAGGGAATAAAAAGAAATTGTTTTTTTTTTAAAAAACAGATCCAGCAAAAAGTTGAAGCCGAGGATCTGAGAAAACAAAAAATCTTCGATTGGGAAGCTGAGGTATAAAAAAAAAAACAAATAAAAAAAAATGAACGCAAACTGACGTGGAAATCGCCTGCGTGGATTTTTAGATTGTTTCGACTATCTTGGCACGAGGTGATTCACATCCATGGTAGGACAATAAAAAGTTTAATTTAAAAATTAAAACCATAACTAAAGTTCGAATTTAGGAAGAAAATAACAATAATGAAAACCAACTTTTTTTATAAATTACTAACCCCTTAGGATTAGAAGTTTTTTTTATATGCAGCTAGGAATTTATTTGAAAGACGACCGTGTAAAGGGATGAGATGGGTTAATTAAAGCAAAGTTGGAAACTATAGTAATCTTTTTTTGGCTCGTACCTTCCCGCTTTGTTCTCTACATCATTCTTTTCAGAAATAATAGTGCAAGCCACGACCACCCCTATACGCTTGCCTTTCATTTTGGGAGCTCAACCGGGATATCATTTCCAAAATTTACGAGAATTAGGAATAAAACAAATTACGAAATAAACATTTCAATAATGGAAGTACAAGTTTTTGTTGGTATTGTACTGGCAACACAGAATTAACTCCGTGCCATTTCTTTTTTCTCCTTCACATTACAGCTGTAGCCAAAATCAGAAATATTCAAGCATATTCGATTGTCCTTTAAGAGTATTTCGTTCGATCCGCATCATGAGTAGCAAGAGATCATGAAAACAAAACAAATTTTTTTTGTAAGGTTAGTTTCCATAAAACGCCTACTGAACCGAGTCTCAGTCTAATTGTCTTGAACGGTATGTAGTTCAATATTGAGTTAATTTTATCTCCTTATCAGTAGTGTGGTGTTGTCATTAAATTGACACTGATGTGAAATAGTATATTAGTTCTCATGGGAATTCATATGAATAAATCCCTAGTGGTTATGTAATTTGTAGCAGTACGAAATTATTGTCAACATGTGGAAGTTAAAAGTTAACCAGAAAATCCATTAATATGGACTGCAGAATTAACTACCTGTAATATCTTGATTAGAATAGCAGGGATATATTGTCGTGAAAGTCGCTTCTTTTTAATTGGTAAAAAAAAAACAATATATATGTATATACTAGGGGGAGCCCGTCGGCATTGCCTGGCGATAATATAATCTAGACGGGTGGAGGTGGGGTTGGGGTGGTTAGAGATGCATAATATCTAACCTATTATTTGAATCGATCGCGCGATTCCGTACTCTAGGGTTTCACTCTGTGCCTGGATGTGTATGAGTGTGATAGCATACATTAATGTATGTGGGAGAGTGCAGCTCTCTTCGTCGACGCGTTGTCAGACAGCTACCAATGAAAAGTGAAAGTTTTGTATGGCATCACCAAGAAGGGGTAACCTGATTTAGTCGATTTTTAAAATTTTATTTACTATTGCTATGAAAACATCACGTGCCAAATTTCTTATATGGCAACCTTACGAAGGCGTTGCCAGATTGGTCACATTTTCAAACTTTATTTACCTTTTATTTTAAAAAAGCCCCGTGTACAAAATTTTAGCTCTCGACGCCGACGCTTGAGGCAATGTCCAAATATGTAGTGAAAAACAAAAGTTTTGTATCATCAACATAATGAGGGGGTAATCCGATTAAGTCCATTTTTGAAATTTTATTTACGATTGCTATGAAAATATCATGTACCAAATTTTAGTTCATCACGTCGACGCTTTCTCAGGCAGTACCTAAATATATAATAAAACAAGTGAAAAAGCTAGAATTGGTCTAAGACCAATTCTTATGATACGCTAGATGAATGCCCGTATGAAATTTCGTATGGGTACCCATTTGAGTAATTTTGATTTTTGCAGTGGTTTTTCGCATATATTTCTAGAAAGGTTCGTCGGACAGAAAAAATGATTATAACCAATTTTATAGGATTTCATATTCTGAAGAAGTTGTTAGTACAATAAAAATGTCTTGCACTGATCGTTTTCACAGTATACATAAAAAACCTAATTTTTTATATGGCAACACCAAGAATGGGTTGCCCGATTTAGTCCATTTTTGGAACTTTATTTGCTAGTACAATGAAAACACCATGTACCAAATTTCAGCTCTCTACGGCTACTCGTTCTCAGGCAGTGTTCAAATATATAACGGAAAACGAAATTTTTGTATGGCAACCCCACGAAGGAGTTGCCCGATTTGTCTCATTTTCGAACTTAATTTTATTTATTTTTTAAAGTCCGTGTACAAAATTTCAGCTCTCTAAGTGTACGCGTTCTCGAGTTATCGTGCGCACGGACGGACGGACGGACGGACGGACATGCAAATATCAAAATAACTTTTTAATATTATGCGTGGGTGTCCAATCCATTTTGCTCTGCCATCATTATTTCGAGGTGTTACAAACGGAATGACAAACTTAGTATACCCCTTTAGATTTCATCTAGGGTATAAAAAGAAATATTTGAAGAGCAACCCTACGAAGGAGGTACCCGGTTTAGTCCATTTTTTTAACTTGTAGTTCAAATTTTTTTGGAAACGCCGTTTACAACATTTCAGCTTTCCACGTCAACGCGTTCTCAGGCAACTTTTTAAATCTCGACCACAGCGCCATCTATCGTGCCTAAAAGTATCCTATCTTTCAAGCTGAAGCAAATCAAACACAGCCATAAAACTTCATTGAAATCGGTTGGACGGTTAGCGTGTACAAACACAGTGACACGGGTTTTTTATATATTAAGATTAAAGATTAATTTAATGTGCTTACATTACAAAATTGCTTTTAGGTATATTATATTCTTGCAGATTAGTGCGACAGTGAAACAATAATGTGAGACCAAAGGAACAATTAGGAATTACAAATGCAATCGAACAAAAGTAAGTACATGATAAAAAGAATGTAAAAAAAGACACATATATATTGTTATACGAAGACAAAGTTAGGGGTAAAATTAAGAAAACTTTTTCCTTTTAGTTGAGTAGAAAAGCTACACTATTCACTCAAAACTACAATCTCAACGTACATTTTATTTGTTTTCGTTGGAACTCATTCGAAAGTATTACAAAATGTCGAAATTTCGAAAGATATACCTATCAAAACATACCTCGCGAAAAAAATTACGTATGTGGGTCATATTTCACTATAGTACAAAAGCATGCGTACGTTGCAGTGGCTCGAGTAAGATGATTTTCAAAATAGTGTTCTAAGATGAAAACCTTCTGAAAAATGGAAGGTCGAGAGAGAATGCGTTCTAAAATTTGTTCGCTGTTAAAATTGCTCTGACCCCATGCGCCTACACTGAGAAAAATTTGTAATAAATTTAACTAAAATTGAAATACAATCCATTGTTTTTGTAATTAATGCTCATACCCATTAGAGTGCAATAAACAATATTATCCCATTTATTAAGACGTACTAGAAATTTTTATTACACTACTGTGAAATTTATTATTGAAGAAATAAATAACGTATACGTAAAATCAATTGATTTAATTACTAAGTATTAAATTGATATTAAACTGATATTACTAATTGTAATAAGTGTAATGATTCATGATAATAAATTTAATTACAGTGTAGTAAAACAAGTCTCCTTTTTTTTCTTTTTTCATAGGTTAATTAAAAACAAGATTTTAACTGATATATAGATATTTTATTATTGAATTCATTTTTTTTTTTAAGTATAAGCAAAACACAATTTTATATATTCACATATTTGCCTTATATAATTTGTGTTCTGAAGGCATAGCTACCATCGACCAAGGTATGAATTAAAAAAGGATAAAACTTAAAACAGTCAATTTCTTCTTTTCTTCATATAATTTACATCTTACTAAATATGAATTAAGATGAGAACTTTGTGCGATTTCATATATCTCGGAAGTTAAAATTACTAATCCTTCGTTAACAACTAACTCAATAACTTTGCACATAAAATTAGAGTTTTTATCTTCCAATACAGAGTAATCTTTTTTGTATACAGTTCCTTTATACGACGAATACTTTGAAATAATGGTATGCTCTGTTAAGCCCTTTGAGCTCTGGAAAATATAGATTTTTCTTTATGTCTGCTTGACAACTTTCAATTATTCGAATTAACTTTATATTATTATTTTCGCTGATACGGTATGCAAACTTTATCATTAATTTGAATGCAAGAGAATAACACAAAATTATTCTAGAAGCTATAGATTGTGCATATCTTTTAAATTCTTTATGCTTGCCTTCGTTTCTCAAAACCCATATACATATATTTAAGGGGACAAGACCTTTTAATAGTGGTAAAATAGTGCGCTAGTATATGAGATTTGGGTTTTAAATGTTGGTGGAATATCCTCACATATTGCTTATTATGCAATGCTACAGTATTTTCTAATTCTAAAAGACTGTCTGAGGCATACGTTGACAATAAACATAAATCTGAAAGGCGTTGAAATATCATAGAAATTCCAGACCTTATTCCAGTTTGGTACTAAGTCAGCAACCATCAATGAAAAGTGATGTACAAAGCACCACATTTCAACCGCTGACATTTTCAAATTTTTTGATTTTAACGCTTCAATTTTAATAGCAGGGCATATATTATTAGCCGAAATTTCTCCGTAATCAAACAAATGTTTACGGTGGTTTAAATCTTCTAAGGAAATACCTAACACCTTCAATAAAATCCAAACTCATATCATTTTTGAAAAAACCCTCGCAGAGGTCATGCATAATATCTACAGAAGTGTTCTGTGTAACGTGAAAGGAAGGTAGTTGATGTAATATGCATTCTTCGGTAATACCAACGGAATCATGAAGTAACAGGTCCGAGTTGTAGTTTTCAACAGTACGTAGTCTTTAATTTTTTTCCTTAAAAGCAATTCTGCTTTCAAAGGGAGAGCATTTGCATATGCGAAAAAAAATTGACTCGAAAATGATTTAGAAAATCCAAGAATGTTGTTTAACCCTAAGTTATCACCTAGTACCAAGCCGTGAAGGAATAAGACTCTACCATCTCTTTCCAATGTTTTAATTAATAACCGATGTGTTTCAAAACGCCATAAGACTATGAAAACTTCTTGAATACATTTGTTACTTCCATGTTCTTTAACAAATTTCGATTTAATAAACTCGACGTTAAATGCTGTGGTAAAGCTGGGAAGTTAAGGTAATAGGCCCACACTGAATGCTGGCCAGAATGTGATCCTAAAGTATTGTCTGGATCGAAGTCGTCATTATAAAGAAATATTGGCATAGAGATTTTATTCTCAGCATTATACCTTCTATGAATTTCTTTCCAAACTGAACCAAGAATATGTTTTGTCCATCTGTTGGTTTCCAGTTGTTCCTTTATTATTGGTGTAATTTTCTTAACAAAAGGGTTCCATTTTTTTACTAAATTCAGGGAATGAGAAACACTATATAGTGATATAAAATCCAGATCAATCTGCAAAAATTAAAATCATAATGAAATAAAAATTGCATTACTTCATATTTGCCTTAAAAGCCGTTCTGCTTTTTCTTGTGCAAACAAAGGCCAGTCTATGAAAACTTCGTGGCAATATTTCTTAGAATTTCCTAAAATTTCCCTGCGGCGAAGATCAAAAGTATTTTTCCACTTCAGTTCAACTACTTCCCATGGATTGTGAATGGATTTAAACCATACCTTGTCTTCTTCTGCTGATTTTTAAATCAGAATCTATACAAACATATAATGAGAAAATTATATTAAGTATCATTGTTTGTTAAGCTTGCTATCGCAGTCGATTCATCACAAATAACAGATGCTGATGTTAAAGGCATTGGCAAAAATGGTGATCTGCTGCGTGACCTGCTGCTCGATGGGGTAATTATATTTCTTCCTCTGAGGTATTTCAAAGTATTGCTGTACTTTGTGTATAATGCACTTCTTGCTCGACTTTGACTGTCAGAGGGAATGAAGTAACTTTCCTTATAGAAAATCATTATAAATATGTTATCCGCATTCAAATTATATGTATAAAACCGTTGATTCATTTGAGAATCGCTCTACAATTGTTTTGGCAATTATATTACATTCCTTTGTACCCATGTGAATTTTCTTAAAAATGAATTAATCCACTATACATCCTATTAGTTTCTTACGTACAGACGCATTGAAGTGATTATTCGTATCATAAAAGTTTTTAATATCGCTGCCCTTGGGTGATGACGCCAAGACATCATCAATATTCTGAGAATAATTTAGAAATTCTGTTATGATCACAAATAAACCCACTTTATTATTCTTACGACACTTTCAGCAGAGACTACACTTTGATTGGAGCAGGTCGCCGAAAGCTCTTTGGAAGCTTGTGTTGACGATTGAGATGCATTTTCAGTTTTCTTCACCCACTCCAATACTCGGTCATTAAATGAGGGTATCGCAGAAATTGTTTCGCCGATAGAAACTATGGAGTAGCCCTAAAATTTCAGTATATGTAAATTTAACTGTAACCCATATTTTGAAGTTTTCCAAATTTTTCAACCCTCCACTCTGCCAGCTTGGCTCTCAATTTATTTTTTTCTGCGAAGAACTCGTCTGGTATCAACTCCTCAATGTCTTTTTCTTTTGGGTCATGTATTTCATGCATTCTGCATTGATTCTTTTATCTGTAATAACTTTTGGTCTTAATTGGATAGCCAAATTTAAATAATAATAATAAATTCACTATTCATCACGTTTAGCTTTTTCATGAAGGAATAATCAATTTCACAGAAGAAACAATTACAAAATTACCAAAAATTTCCCAGATTAAGCAAAACCAAATTTTATTCCAACCAACTCACTTGCACGGATAAAGCGAAATGACTGTAAGGATGCACAATTTACTACTTCACAGTGCTTTTATTATAGTGTAGTTGAAAATATTGGGACGTAATGTTTTTCATTGCACAATATGTTTGAATCTATTGTGACTAATGTTATAGAATAACTTATTAAATCTAGTAAAATAGACCAGTACTGGATTCTATTTCAGTTGTAATATATTATGCTGAAGAACTGAAACAACGCCGGTTTGGGAAAAAAAAACTTTGAGTTGCAGATTAGATGTTCCTGATGACGGTAATATATCAAAAAGAAATATTCCTTTTCCATATTACTTAGTGATGCAGCTTTACCTTTGAAAAAAAAAAGAATTATAATAATACGATCCTGGACGAATGCTGAATGCCGAAAAAAATAATTCCAAAAGATGACCACCAAAAGCTCAAGTGTACATTGATAATGCCTTCGGAATTTTGGCTAACAGGTGAAAAGTTTTAGGATGTAGAATATCTTCTCTCCCAAAAAATGTGGACAAAAGAGTACTAGATAGAGTTGTATACACAATGCTTCGTAAAGATAACGCCGGTTTTTCACACGATCGGGGAACTACCGCAGGGTGTCAACTAAGGGACAAATTAAAGGATTACCTTGAAGTTCAATAATACAAAAATCTGTAACAAGTAAAGCTCCAATTTGTAGTTATGATTTATAGCTATGGCTTCATTTCAGCATCCACTATATTAATGGAATTCTGCGAATTTTGTAGGTGAGATAATGTTTTGTTGTAAGAATACATTAGGATAGTTAACTAAGATAATGTATATTTAGCAATTTGATTGAAATACAGAAAGCTTCAATTTATTTTTTAGTTCTATAGTTATCTAATATTTTTAATATATGGACATCTATAAATTTGTGGTTTTTTCAAATAACTCGTTATCTGAAATATTTACTATTTTAAACTAAATATACCATTCGACATAAAATTTTATATTTTATAATCCTGCGTACTCTATTATAGCAATTATACTATTATTAACAAAAGAATATCCACTCAAGTACCCAAAAATCTCAAATAATTTTTTCAAGAAACAGCACAAGTAGACATGCTACCGAGAAGTTAAAAAATGTTGTCAAACACCAATGCAAGTGCAGATAAGTTATTATTTTGAAATGAAATTCCGACTTTTTTTTTGTTTTTAATTTTCATTGTTTTGTTTGATTTTTTTTTCCAATTTTTATTTGTGTATGTATGTGGGAACTAAACATAACTAACCCCATCTGCCCGTCACATCCACAAACCCCATGAACACAACAAAGATGCCACAACAAAAATGAGGGAACGAGTCAAGTTCGAGCGAACGACACGCTCTTCCGATTCCAGCTGTCACCAAGGAAAGACGTCTACTCACTGCCGCAGCGAAGTAAGATTTTTCACCATTTGGATTATCGGTAATTATCAGTATATCCAGTCGGCATCCGCCGATTTCGTAGTAAATATTATTAAATAAAGCGACTGAACTTCATCCGAAAGTTTTTATTCTAACGCCTCATCCACAAAATCCCATATGTATTGACACCTATAATAAAGGATGCTGTCTATCAATACCAGTATTAACAACATTAATCTTCATTTCCAGTCATTTTGCCTGATAAAATTTCAATAAACTGCATAAGTGAATTTTTCGAGTAAACCGTAAGTCGATGTGTAGCTATTACCTGTTTTCAAATAACTATTCATCTTCAATTGAGTCGTTCGTTCGCACACAGTATATCGAAAAAAACTGTTATAATTGAGAGCGAAAAACATTGTATGTGCAAATTCTTCGCTATATTTAACATTTTTCGACAAAATAGTATTAGTACTGTTAATAAAATTTATTTTTAAATGTTCTGTGAGAAAAAGAAAGAAAAATTCCACAAACTGATGATTTCCCAATACTTTTTCTCACCGTTTTCTACTTTTCCCTCGTTTTCTCAAAACTGGCTTTTTGCAGATAACGAATTATTTGAAAAAACCACAGAAATAGTAATATGAGTTATTCATTTCAATGTCAAACTCCCCATTCAGTACTTGAAAAATTGTATGCCATATCACTATAAGGATTAACAATTCACTATGGCTAACATTGTTACATAGAAGAAAACAATTATTTCAAGGTTTTTTAGCATCGGAAGACATTTCGAATATAGTCCAACGATTGGCCGTGAAGTTTATCATGTAAGGTAGATAATAAACGCAAATTCTGAAAACAGTAGAACTTAGCCGTGCGTAAAATAAAATACCTCACTATTTACCATTTTTAACTAACATTATTAAGTTTATTTATATCTGCCCCAAATGTCTTCAGAACGATTACCGTGGAGACCTATTTTTTGTTATAAGTAACTCAACATTTATTTTTTCTTAAAAACACAAAAGTAACATCTGTCGCCTGTCGGACAGTGCCTGTAAACTTCAACAATTTCAACCTCTTTTTACTACTGGCGACGAAGGGATTTATGATAGCATTAAGAGAAAGGAATTAGTGAGGCGGCATCAAAGGCATCCGGACAAGATCCTCGGCGGAATGATCACCTTTCTCTTTGGACCTGGATCATTAGTTATTCAAAAGTGAACATGTTAACAGCATTAGAATAAAGATCTGGAAATACAGGAGATATACATTTTTATTTTATTTTAAGTCAGAGTTTATAGTTCAGAAGTGGGATTGAGTCCGCGAGCGCGAAAAATAGTATAAAAAATATATATAATATTTTGTCAACATTACCTTTACCCGTGTTAGTTTTAACATAAAAGATAAAGTGTGAATAAAAATATTTCAGATTAGTGTTAATATTGGTAATTTATCTACATTAAGTGTGAAAAAAAAGTATTTCAACAGTAGTGTTAATCCTGTTCATTTTGCTATATTGAGTGTGTATAAAAGCTACGCCGAAATGGGGCGAAGAGAATTTTAACGAAAGTGGCGTCGTTATGACTCCGACACAGATGGTCACTTTCATGATGATAATACTAAGTCTGCTCGAACCCATCGAAATTATAGGCCTCCGCGAAAAGGTTCGAGAGAGTGTTCGGAATACAGTCAGCGAGGTAAAACATCCTGTGGTTTTCACCAAGAGAAAACAGTGCCAGTAGAATAAAGCGATTGGAAACGCTGATTGAAAGCTTAACGAAGACTGGCTCTACGGAACCATCCTTTAGGGGAGAAAAATGTCGGAGCTTTTCCATTAGAAGTGACTGCATCCCTGAATTTGATCCCGAGAACATAAACACGACTGCCTCGAAGTGATTGGAGAAAATTGAACAATTGGCAGTAATAAATGAATGGGATAGCAAAGAGAAACTGCCATATGTCAAATTGATTAGCTGCAGTAGCTAAAACCTGGTATACCAATCTGTCATCATATGATCGGTCATGGGATGATTGGAAGATATTAATCAAAAAGTCGTTTCCAGAACATCAAGATTTTGCGTTAATATTAAAAAAATTAGTGTCCAGAAAAAAAGAACCAACGGAAAGCATGACACAATACCACTATGCAAAAATGGAGCTACTTCGCTGCTGCAAAATATTCGGCAAAGACGCAATCTCTTGTATAATTAATGGGATAAATAACCCGATGATTCGTACTGGGGCTCGAGCAGGCCGTTACGATACTCCAGACATTTTATACAGTGAATATCTGTCAACTATAACTGAGGATGTTAGACTATCAACTTCTTTCAACCACATTTTAATTGTAATGAGTAAGGGCATATTTCAACACAGTGTAAAAAACCAAAACTGGGGTGTATTAAGTGCAGCCGTTTATGATATGATGCTGAACATTGTAGGAAACCCGGAACAAGTAGTAAAAAGGTTTTTTTTCTGTGAAGGAAAAGTCAAATCGAAGGATTGCTACTTTACAGAATGCAAAAAAAACAATGAAGTGTTACATGACATTTCGACACTGGTTGTTGTAGTGCAATTACTATTCGAGAATCCGATGCAAATAGACTAAAACTAAACATAACACCAATGCGAAATTTGAAACTTTCGGGTTACGCTGGTGGTTCGACTAAAGTGTTAGGTGAAGTTGAAGTGTAGCTAGAAGTGGACTTAGTTAAGGAAAAAGTAAAAATATTAGTAGTGTAGTGAGTGGTTATATACAAGACGTATCTGTCTTAATAAGACAAACATTTTTAAATGCTGCAAACGTTGTGGTGCTTATAAAAGACAATAAAATAAGACTTTTTAATAAAGAATTAGTAACGTTTACCCCAAATTGATGAGCTCCCTCCAGCAAAAGTTGCTTTATGGGTAAAAGAGGCCACAGTTATTCCCCAAACCATATAGGATATATTGAAGTGGGAAACGTAGATAAGATGTATATAATGCTCCAGCAGTGTTCCCAAGGATAATAAATATTGTCTTGGGTCCTCTTAGGTTTACAACAGATATGGCTTATATGGACGACATGCTGTTGCCATCATGCAGCATTGACGAAGGTTTCAAGATATTAGAAGATGTCTTAAAAATACTAAGAGAAGCGCATCTCACACTTAAACTTAGAAAGTGCTACTTTTTGAAAACAAAGTAGAATATTTAGGGCACGAAATAGGTTTTAACGGTATGCAGGCAGGAGCAAGAAAAACTAAGGCAATTTCAGAATTTCCCACACCAAAAAGTGTTCAAAATGTTCATCAGTTCTTAGGAATATGAAGCTACTTTCGAAAATTTATTGAAAATTTTGCTACCTTAGCTTCACCTCTCACAAACTTACTGAAAAATGAGGGAAATGTAATTCGGCTAAAGATGAAGACTGTCCTTTCAAAACTTGAACAAATTGCTTACAGAACGGCCTGTGTTGGGCTTGGATGACCCCGCTGCAGAAACTCAGCACACTGATGCATCCAAAATGCGGAATTGGCGGCATTTGATTACAAACACAAAGCAATGGAGAATTCAAGCCTGTGTCGTACTTCAGCAGAACGACTAGCAAAGAAGAGCAAGGTTACCACTCTTATGAACTCGAAACATTGGCTGTCGTCTGTTCTTTGAAACGTTTTAGGGTTTATTTAATAGGTTTATCGTTTAAAGTGATAACCGATTCTAATGCACTTAGAACAGCGTTTACAAAACGGGGATTTAATACCACGAAATAGGGCGTTGGTGGCTGGCTGTGCAGGATTTCGATTTTGTAGTAGAATACCGCTCAGGAACCCGGATTGCTCACGTGGACGCATTAAGTGCAAATGCTATCACAGACGAAAAAGAAACCGAAACGATTTTAAGTATTAACATAAATACAGACGATTGGGTTCTAACCGCTCAGTTTCAGGACGAATATTGTAAAAGTATTATAGAAGCACTTTCACGAAAGCCAAGAAATAAAAGTGAAAAGTGCATACACAAAAATTTTCTATAAGAGATCAGAGGCTATATAGGAAAACCGATGAAGGAAAACGATGGTGCCACCATGACAACATCCGTCATTTTTCTACAGAGAAGATGCTATTAGTCGTAAGTATTGGTTCTCCTCAATGAGGAAGTATGTGAAAAGGTATATTGCTTGTTGCTTAGATTGCCTATATAACAAAGCGCCTTCCGGAAAACAACCGGGACTTTTAAATCTGATAGAAAAGGTTGCGTCGTCGCTTGATACTCTTCACATAGATCACTTAGGTCCATTCGTAAAAAGTTTTCCAAAGAATACACACCTATTAGTAGTTGTAGATGGTTTTACAAAATTCGTTTTTATTAAGGCAGTTCCAAATACACAAGCTGGTCATGTAATAAAAATGTTCAAAAAAATTATGGACCCATTTGGTGTACCACGAAGAATTGTTTGCGATAGGGGTACCTCATTCCTAAGCGAGAAATTTCGCGACTTCTGTAAAAATTTAAGAATAAAACTTATATTTAATGCCACGGCAACACCCCGCGCAAATGGTTACGTAGGGCGATATAACAGGGCAATATCAAACTCAATTTGAACTTCTTGTGAGGATGAAACAAAGTGGGATTCTGTAAAATGGGGTTTGAATGCTACCATTAATAAAGGAACAGGAAAAAATCCTTGTGAAATCTTAACGGGGTATACTCCTCGAAGTGCTAACGATTCGTTTTGAAGAAACGAGGTTTGTGATAACTCAACCAGAGGAACGTTTCTGACATTCGAGTAGAAGCTATAAAACGAATTAGAGAGCAGCAAAAGTTGCACAGTAAATATTACAACTAAAAGAGAGTTAACGCTCCGGTATACGCATGCGGGTAACTTGTAGTTGTCAGGCGACCAAAGGTGTCAAATGACGGATCAAGCCGAAAACTTCGACCAAAATATAGTGGATCATACATGATAAGCAAAGTACTAGGTCATGATAGGTATATGGTCGAAGATTTACCTGGTTCCAAAAGGTCACGCAAAATATATAGTGGTGTATGGTCAGCAGACGAAATGAAAAAATACAACATTTTGTCTGATAGCGAAAATGATTCGTAGTCAAAATGTAATGTTAAAATTCTTTTTCTTGTATTTTCAGATCTTAACTAGAAGCAATTGTCACGAGGGCCTGACAAAAGCGAGCGTGGCCGAGCTAAAAGCAAAAAAAAAATGTAACATCGGATATATTGAAGTGGACGGTGCCTCTACCCTTCAACAATTTCTACCTCAATTTTACTACTGGCGACGGAAGGATTGATGATAGCATTAAGAGGCAGGAATTAGTGAGGCGGCATCAAGGGAATCCTGACAAGATCCTCGGCGGAATCATCACCTTTCTGTTTGGACCTGGGTCATTAGTTATTCAAAACTGAACATGTTAAGACCATTAGAATACAGATGTTGAATTACAGGAGATATGCATTTGTATTTTCTTTTAAGTTAGAGTTTTTCTGCGATACTTTCAAATGCCAGCATTCAATTCCTACATCTACCACCACCAACAAACAGTCTCCCTCTGGAAGGAAAATGGAAAAAAGAAAAGAACTTAACATTTTGCCAGGGCTTTAAATCATGATGAAAATGCAAAACTGGAAGGCACCAGAAGCCTCTTAAAATAATTAATATAGCAGAAGAAGCAACAATATTTCTGAATATTGGCTATTATATCAAGAATGAAGTAAAGTAAAAAGACAATGTTGCAACTTCGCACCAGTGGCAAGGAACTGAAGATTTCCTATCAAACTTCCATACGCATAACAAAACCATGGAATAAATAAATTCCTACCCACCTGAAAAACATAGGAGCTAAAAATAAACAAGTGAAAACGCTAGAATTGGTCTAAGACCAATTCTTATGACACCCTATATGAATATAAAATATCGTATGGTCATCCATTTAAACAATTTTGATTTTTGCATTAGTTTCTCGCATATATTTCTAGAACAGCTCATCTGACAGAAAAAATGATTATAACCAATTTTATAGGATTTCTTATTCTAAAGAAGTTTTTAGTACAACAAAAATGTCTAGGACTGATCGTTTTCAAAGTATATGTAAAAAACCAAAATATGTATATGGCAACACCAAGAAGGGGTGTCCCGATTTAGTCCATTTTTAAAATTTTATTTGCTATTACTATGATAACACAATGTACCAAATTTCAGCACTCTATGTTGACGTGTCCTCAGGTAGTGTCCAAATATATAGTGGAAAACGAATTTTTTGTATGGCAACCTCACGAAGGAGTTGCCTGATTTGTCTCATTTAAAACTTATTTTTACTTTTTTCTTTAATGTCCACCGTGTAGAAAATTTCAGCTTTCTAAGTGAATACGCTCTCGAGTTATCGTGCGCATGGACGGACGGACGGACGGACAGACGGACATGCAAGAATCAAAATAACATTTAATTTTATGCGAGGGTGTCCAATCCATTTTGCTCTACCATCATTATTTCTGTGCGTTACAAATGGAATGACAAACTTAGTATACCCTATAGATTTCATCTAGGGTATAAAAATGCAGAGCACAACAGAAAAAAATAGTATATAGGAACAATCTGCAGATAAAAGGAACAAGAATAAAACATTTACAAATATTTAAGTAAAATATTGCTTTTAAATAAAAGGTACACAAATCGAGCAAAAGTTATTGCCCGATCGGAAGAAAATGGGAATTATTTATTTTCTCCGGTTGCTTGATCAGCGTTTTGTCTTTCAGTCAAATTTGATTTCTGTCATTCGCTGAACATCTTTGTATCTGGAGTGGTTAAAACAGAACATTTCTGATGGAGGTTTTACAATGAGTGTGCGAGGCAACGAGCAACATGCAGGTGAACAATCGAATGTCGTAGCAGCAACTCCTGGAACGGCACGGAGTTTTGTATCAGCCCTTCCTCTCAGGTTGCCGACATTCAGGCCACTATGTTCCGAGGTTTGGTTGACCCAACTAAAGCCAGAATTTGCTACAAAGGATGGGTAAATTAAAATAGAAGGAACACTGCGCTGATGATGTCCCATCTGCATAATCATGAGTTCAAAAGTGCATTGTAATATCACCAGGCACTGAATTGAGAGATCAGTTTTGGTTAATGCTTTAATCTGATGAGTGAAAATCAAGAAAATAACGCATGATGGCAGGCAATGATGTTTTTGTTATGATGCAGCTGTCATTTTAACGTCCGCAGCAGCATCACATAAAACAGCGCATCATGGACGCGTTCATGAAGTCGGCTGCAGCCACAGCTGCAGCTATAGATGCAGCCAGTCATAGCTATCTCGCAGCCAGGCATAGCTACATGTAGCTGCTCCTGACTTTATGAACGAATTTAGCCATTGCCAACGCCAGAAATGTCATCATTGGAGTATGAGTTACATTTCATGTAAATATACAAAAAAACAATTTATTACCTGCTTCGTCTATTAAATCAATAAATGGCTCCCCACGCACATTCATATAAATGGTTACATTAGCCATTATTACAATAATATTTGTTTTCTTTTTTGTAATTTTAAAATAACAAGAAACCAAAATGTCAAACGTAATGCGTTTATGTTAGTTAGCTATGCTGGGAAGCACTCTCAAGTCGGTACCGGCTGCAGTCGACTACGAGGACGGCTACTATGATTTTTTGAACACCAGGGACTGTCATTTAGCCAGGTCAAAAAACTGGCTATTACATTTCCGAATGACGATAGTCACATCTACAGCTACCATAGCCGGCTGCAGCCTACTTTATGAACGTGCTCCATGATGTCTCAATGATGCCATATGATGCCCAAAACTTTGACGTTTTTGAATCAACCCGGTGTTACAGTTGATGCGATAAGGTTTGGTCCTGTTGTACAAGAACTTCCAAGGATCTTGTATTAAATGTCATTCACTTTCTACAGTATCTATCAGGGAAAAACAAGTATCAATATTTAAAGAGTAGCTTGATGAAAAGAATTTCGGAATCGGAGGAAAAGTAATTGGAACAACTTTCATCCTCATCGGAAAGTGAAGACCAGAAGTGGTCCGAATTTTATCATTCGATGGAAGTATTGGGCGAACCTATACAACATTGGAGTAGAACTTTTACGAAAATTGTGGATACGTAAACTGCCACAAACTATGAGCGCGGTTCTAATAGCCTGAGGCAAACAGGACGAACGAAATCAATGAAATGCTAGTCCCACATAGGGCTAATCTTGCTAGGCACTCAAGTAAATAGTTAATATTTCGCCTCGCATATAATTGACACTTAACAATTTCTGGTTGTTCACTTTAGCGTATATGGCAGGCAGACCCAGCCGTACTGATGAGCATACGGTTCCTGGTGATACGAAACGTATATAATGATATGATCGTATTCAGCCAAGGAGGCTTTTCCGATGAACGCATAAACATTGAAATACATAAGTTTGGAAAATTAAAGGTTCTTGAACATTGTTCATTTTTGTTTTAATATATAGAAGTAAATTTTGTTTAGATAAACTGGCGGTTTATTTTTTAGCATTTTGGTGCATACTACAAATTAAAAAAAATGCAACTAGAGCAAAGTCGTTTACTTTTGCCTAAAAAAAATCGAAAATGTATAATATTTAGGCGTAAGCAATTAATGTGAATAAATTGATTACGGTAAGCATAATTCAGCCATTACACCTGCGCCCCTACAAGCGGTAAGCGTTACTAACCTTTCCGGTTCCCTTACCGAACATTGGTCCTTCGAGCTATTTACAGCACATCCTATTAGAAGGAAGGATGTCTGCTAGCTGGCATTATCTTTAACTCACTACGTGGGACAATTCCTATTAGAAGGAAGAAAGTCTACTAGATGGCCTTATCTCTAACTACCATTCACTGCGATAGACGATTTCTATTAGAAGGAAGGTAGTCTACTAGCTGGCCTTATATTTAACTACTACTCACTCCGCTGGGCAATTTCCATTACAAGGAAGATACTAACAAACCTGAAGGAAACTTAAAAGAAGATACAACTTCAACATAGATGAAGCGACACTGTTGCAAACGGAATGCCTAGACAACATTCTTAAAATTAAAGTTAATTTTAAGAAAGACCCGGCAGAGCGCGAAACAAAAATATACAGGCAAGACTTGGCCAACATGAAGGTATGTGGGCTGAGTTCTTAAAAAGAGATATGGAAATATAGGAATTAATATTTACAAATCTCAGTCATCAATATTTTGAGGAGCAATTTTTCAAATAATCAGCACAATATTTTGAAGAGATTTGTCAATTATTGCTGAGTAAACTGGAAGAAGTATTCGAAGCGGAAAAATCTATGGTTGAAAATGATAACAACAAGGTGGATGATCAAATAAAACTTATCCGTACTCAGCATGAAACAATCCAGTTCTTTAAAAGATTGGTGAAAAAAATGCTCAAAATGCGTCCCATAAGAAATATAGAGGGACATGTGATGTAAATGATGGTATTCTTTATAAAAGACTTCGGAAGGAGTATGAGTTTTTGAACAAGTTCGTATACAGGCAATATTTGAACTCTATTGAAACTGACATTAAGCATAATGCCAAAACATGTTGGTCCTTTCTTAATTGTAAGAGGAGCTCTTATGGATTCGCTTCCCATGACCTTTATAATGGTATGAAAGCTGACAACACTAGTGTTGTTTGTAGTTTTTTTGCTGAGTACTTTGAGGTTGTTTACGTCGAGGATACTGGACAACCATTAGATGATGAAGTTTTGAATAGCATACCCTCGTCGGGTGATTTGGGGTATTTGGGGTATTTGGGTATTTATATCGATTAATGATGTTACTGACGCCCTTAACAAACGTCGTCTTTCACGGGTCCTGATGATATTCCAGCTGTCCTTGTGTTTTTTATCTCAACCCCTGTATGTCATCTTCAATATTTCTCTTTCATCTTGATCAATGGAAGCTGTGATGAAGATGTGATGAACTACAGTCCAATATATAAGCTCTTTGGAATTCCTAAGCTGTTTGAGAGTATTTTAACCAATAAAATATCCTTCTTTGTCAAAGGCGCACATGTCTCCTCTTCAACATGGTTTCATTAACAGAAGATCTACTGAGACCAATATTGTATCGGTTGTTAATTATTCCCTAAGTGTTATGGAGGACTCTGGTTAAGTTGACTTCCTGTATACAGATTTGAGCAAAGTATTTGATAACATTCGCCTGCTACTTGCTAAGCTTGAATTCCTCATTGCTCAGCTGGATTTCTGCTTATCTGTTTGATCGCAGGCAAATGGTTTTGATAAATGATATTACATCTCGTTTTATTCGCGTTCCATCTGGTGTTTTACAGGGAAGCCATTCAGGCCCTTTCTTTTTATAAGGTTTATTAATAATGTTTTTAAGATTTTCAATCTAACGTTATCTAGAAGGACTTCACCGGGTTTATTTGACTTATTCATTAATGGTTTTACTGTTTCTAAATGTAATTTCGCTACTGATCTAGGGGTTATAGTAGATTCTCGTATGACTTTCTCCCAATACATTGATTTTATTGTGAGTAAGGAAAATTCTAGTCTTGGCTTTGTTAGGGCGCCGTCCTGCTGAATTTTCTGATCGGTATACTTTTAAAAGCCTATATAGGTATATCCTTGGTCAGACCTATCCTTGAATATTGTTCTGTTCTTTGGGATCCGTGCTATGCTGTTTATAGTAACAGAGTGGAGACTGTTCAGAGGGGATTTACTACGGTGGCTTTCACGAATCTAAGCTGGAGAGATGATTTACCTCCGTACCAAGCAAGATGCCAATTAAATGACTTGCAAAAATTATCTACTAGAAGGAAGAAGATGATACGCAAGCAATCACGAGTCAGGAGCTAAAAGAAAAAGAGGAATTAATGTAATAAAATTTATTAAAGGCAATTAAAGAAACAATTAATACACAAAACAATTACAAAGCAAGAATGTCTTACACGAAAAACAAACTTACAAGAAAAACGTAAACAAAGCAAAAACAATAACATGAAATACACCGAAGCATACAAATCGCAGCAAAAATACTATTGCATGCAACTAAATTCTATCAAAAGGAAGGATATATAGCAAAATCAAGGCAAATAAATTAACAAATCGGACTTAAATCAATTGATTTTACTATAATTTGAGAAAAGAAAAACTATAAGAAATTTTTTGTAATGACAGATAATTTGTACTCACCTCAAGTGCATTTTACATGAAATTTACAACTGATATCCATAATCCACTGTAATCAAACGTTGCCAAAGGTGTTCCAGCGATGAATTCTGTACCCGCTGGACACCTAAACATTAAAAAAAACATAAAAACTACAGGTAAATAACACCTGTCACGCACTCAAATTAAATCGCGATTTGTCATTGAGCCTTACTATTGACATGACATAACCCACTTAATCAATGGAGTTTTTTACGGCGCGTTCGATAATTACATCGATTTTTTAAAATTTTCACGAATTAAAAAATAATCGAAGGTTTTTTTTAATTTTCATGTACGCCCGTGAGTGGGTAAGAGACAAAGGTGGAAGCAGGATAAACAATGTTGGGGAAGTTGAAAATGGAAAATTCGCACTCCACAGATAATTAATGTTGCCAGCATGTGTGAGATATCAATTTATAGCAAGTATTCGATCTCAAATTAAAATGAAATATGTTGAAAAGAATCATGGCAAATATCAGGGAAATATATGAAAGGATTGAAATGAACATGAAAACCACAGTACGCGGGGAAACAAGGCGAAATCTAAACAAAATCCAATTATGGATATGGAAACCACTTGTTGCTAATTACGCTGCGTGTAGAAATTAGCATCCATGTTGGCAAATTTCCCCTCCTAGGTCTATAAAAAGACGGTGCCCAGGTCAATCTAGCTGTCTTTTTTCTTAAATTTCGGCATTGTGAATAAGTTTCAGTAGTTTTTTGGGTTTCGGTATTTTTTTTTTTTTTGGAAAGGTTGGAGTCGGCAACATTTTTTCGAGAAATTATTGGATAATGGATATTATGGTATATTTCTGCTTAGTAACTCATCGGGAAATTCGTGTTAAATTTCCATTGTTTTTGCATAGATTTTCTTAAGTTGTGATTTGGAATTTACACAAAGGTTTTTTTTACAGTAAAAATTATACCGGTTGCGGTGTTGGCAAACGATAGTGATAAGGACAAGATTTGTGGCAATTGCCTCTATTGTTTCAACCCAATTGAACAAATAATCATTTTCTTTCCTTTCAGCAGTGAAATATTATACCTAATTTAATTTAAAATTTTAATGATGTCACCCTTTGATTTTTTCTTGTTTGTCTTTAAAATTTGTTAATTTAATCTCAAACATTCTTTTTGCTGTTTTTCCCAGTCCCAACAACAGCAGCCTGGGAGAGACTGAGAAGATGCAGTGCTTAAAAACTCATATGAAGAGGGAAGCTTCCAGTACTCTATTGCAACATCTCACAATTGCAGATTCCAATTACAAGACTATATGGCAGTTGCTCAATGATTGATACAATAATAAAAGAAATCTCTTCTCAGTACAAGTACAGATATTACTTGCCCAACCAAAGCTAGCCCACCAGATGGCTGCTGGATTTCGTAATCGTCACGATACAATAAAATAATGCTTACCTACACGTAATATCCAATCATGGCATAGATATTACCAATTGGGTTTCACTGATATCTCATCTAGTAATCCAGAAATTAGACCTTGGGAGTCACAAGCTGTATGAGCAAGGTCTAGAAAACCCACGAGAGTTTCCAGGGTATGACGTTCTATTTCGCTTTTTGGAAAATAGTTTTTAATCTTTGGAATCACTGAGACTGGTCCACTGCATATCACTTCACTGCAAAAACGAACAAAAGCCAGAATTCTCATCAACCACACAATATACGTGTGTCCTGAATTTAAAGCTCTACCAATATATGAGAGAAAGCGATATATGGACAGCAACAGATTATGTGGTAACTGTTTAACCCACAAAACCAATTACAGATATCACAGCAAGACCAAACGGAGTGTTTGCAAACAATCATACTGCTTACCTACACGTAATATCCAATCATGGCATAGATATTACCAATTGGGTTTCACTGATATCTCATCTAGTAATCCAGAATTTAGACCTTGGGAGTCACAAGCTGTATGAGCAAGGTCTAGAAAACCCACGAGAGTTTCCAGGGTATGACGTTCTATTTCGCTTTTTGGAAAATAGTTTTTAATCTTTGGAATCACTGAGACTGGTCCACTGCATATCACTTCACTGCAAAAACGAACAAAAGCCAGAATTCTCATCAACCACACAATATACGTGTGTCCTGAATTTAAAGCTCTACCAATATATGAGAGAAAGCGATATATGGACGGCAACAGATTATGTGGTAACTGTTTAACCCACAAAACCAATTACAGATATCACAGCAAGACCAAACGGAGTGTTTGCAAACAATCATACCACACGCTCCTGCATTAAGAACAAAAAATGCTAACATTAAATCATATATCAACGACTGAAGCAGAGCAAATACAAGCACTTCCATCGAAATATTACCAATCTACATTGCTAGCAACAGATAGTATTAAAGCTAGAGCCATAGGAAGACTGGAAAATTTAAGGGCATTGATCGATCCAGAAGAATTAGAAGCATCCTTTGTATCCGAGTCAGTAGCACAAATACCTGATCTACTAAGATACAAAAGACACGATGAGATTTCTGGGCTTAGAATGGCTGAATCCGGAATTGCTCGAAACAAAATAACAATTGAGTAATGGACAGGCTTCGCTTCAAACTTTTCAATAAATATTGAAGCACTCATCCTGCCACGCCTCACAAAATTTCTTCCAAGCGTACAAATAATAAATTGTAACACGGACGTCTGGTGAAATACATTATTAACTGATCCTACATACGACAAATCAGGACCCATCGACATTATAATTGGATCTGACTGTTATCGCTATATCATGCTAGAAGAAGGCATCAGGAAATACTATGGTCTAATAGCGCAGATGGCCAAACAGATGACGTTCCTAGTACTTCAGTCAGCTGTATGGTATCCTATGCGGAGCTTGACAATACACTCAAAACGAGATAGAAAGTGTATATAACCCTGTAAAGGAATTTTTCCAAGCAAATAGACTCTGCGTAGAATATTTTCAGAAAACACATGAACGCAATACAGATAGTACATATACGACTAGAATCTCCTTCAAAAGCAAAGTAGAAAAGCTAAGAGAATTAAAACAGAGAGCTACAGCGAGACTACTGCAAAATGAGAAAAATTTACTATGAATAAAATGCTGCAGAAAGATTATAAAATGTTTATGCACGACTACGTAATTTAATTCACATGATGCCCTGTTCAAATGAAATTACAAATGATTACTATCTACCTCTTCAAGCAATAATCAAGCAAGACAAAACTCAGCGTAGTCTTTGATGTCTCGACAGAAATCAGAAATGGTATCAGCCTTTATGATAATATGCAGAGAGACCTCTGCGAAATGCTACTTCGAAGGCGTAAACATCTATATGATTTTACCGCCAACATTGAAAATATGTATCGGCAGATAAAGATACACATCCACGACATAAAATATCAAAAAATTCTTTAGAGAGTATCCGATAGTCATCTTATCAAACAACAGTCACGTGTGGAACAGCAGCAGCGCCATATTTGGCTCTACACACCAACAATTGGCACTCAATGAAAAAGAGGCATGTACTCGAGCTTCACAAATTTTATTAACCGATTTATGTGGATGACCTGATGACGGGAGCTAACACGCGCCAGCCATGATACAAAAATAATTCAGAAAGAGCTCACCAGTCTCCTTTCGGCAGGAGGATTCAAACTGCGCTAGAGGACTATCAACCAAGAAGATTTATTAGAAGCCATACCAGAGCATCTAAGGGAAAAAGGAACAAAAGAAATCGGTAATGAAGACACCATCAAAACTCTCGACATACACTGGCTACCATCGAGTGACTTTTTCAATTTAAAGTCCGGCTATCTCCAGCAGACCAGATAGCAACAAAACGATCAGTTCCATCAGTTCACTATTATAATGCACATTTAATTTCACTTCATCCGAACGTACTTGCCATTCGTTGATTTCTTCTGCAACAATTAAATTCTGAAATTCCAAAATGATTAAATTAAAAATTTACAAAATTACCCTTTGTAATAAATGAAGATAAATTAAAAAAAAAATAATTCAGCCAAAAAATAAAAAGTAAATTAAATGTTAAGTGATGGAGATGCCAAAATGATGTTGGAGCCAAATAAATAATCCGAAAAACAGTAGTTAACTACGATGTCGACTTTTGCGAATTACTGCCATACCGTGTTGATTCACAGATGGTTTGATTACATGTAATAGGAAAGGCGCATAAAAATCTTAAAATAAAATATAAATAAATTAGTAATAATTGAACTGGGTTGCGCATAATTATTTTGATAGTAATACACAACTTTCCTGTTCTAATTACATGTTTAAAAATCACTTTAAATATGAAAAATAAATAAAGCTCTTCCTGTTGTGCTGAATATAAAAATACTGATTCTGCTAGAAAGCACGCAAGGCAGTATGCTTTATTGCAGTACTAGACTTTTATCGTGGATTTTCGTGAGAATCAGAATTTTCTTCTCTTTCATCCCTTAATTGTCCCTTTTCCACTAATTGAGCAAATACAGTTAACTAATTTATTGAATAATTAAAATTTTTTGTTTTTGAGCAAAATTGGCTTTAGTTTTGAATTCTGTGTTATAGTCTGTTTCTACGGAATGTGCCTACCTTCAGCTGTCAATAAAGTTCAAGACGTCAGCTCGCTCTAAAGTTTCGCGGCCGGGAATTTTGTATTTGTTAATTTGTGTAATTTCAAACTGTGATCTATTTAACAAATTGGTTTAACTGGTAAGTTATTGTTGATATTTTGGTCCTTGCTTGACAAATTTGAAAATATATTTCATGTATGGTATGTTGAGGTTATCTTTGTTTATATTTTTGTTTATTCCTCAGTAGATAAATTCATTAAATAGATGTGTTTTTTGTGCAAACTCAAATGTAAAGTATGTTTATTTCTCAGATTCCATCCACCTTAATAAGGTGAAGGGAAAGATTTAGTTTTATTGGAAAGTTGAGAAGATTGGATTCTAACGATGGGAAGTTCAAGGGATTGATTCTACGTAATCTAGGGAAGTATTTCATATGCATTTCGTAAATTCTTTTTAAAGTTCTTTCTTTTTGTTTCAGTTTAACATTACATGCTTCAATGCTGGATGTTTTAAATTAGGATGATTTGCAATTCTGCTTTAACGTCGCAGAAATTTGCTTGGCCCAGCTTCTGGGTAAGTTTTCGTAGAATAATAGCAGAATTGAGAAATCCCTGGGAGGGACTTCAGTTACAATGCTCACTGCCAAAACTAAGAAAGCACCCTCCCCGGCTAGAGCTAAGCGCAGCAGTGCTACAAGGAGACCTACTGGAAAAAGTAGCCAAGGCACTAGATATTTCCGAAACTGCTCTGAACGCATGGACAGATTCCTCAATCACATTAGCGTGGATAAAAGGCGATCCTCGTAGATCGAATACGTTTGTAGCTTATCGAGTGATTGAACTAAATACACTTATTAGACCAGAAAAATTGCAGCATATAAAAATCTTGTATACAGACCCGAAACCAAAATTGTAAAACCACTGAAGGACGCCATATACGAAGTAAAATGCAAGACGAATAATTGCAACAAGGTTTACATTGGAGAAATAGGAAGAGACATAAAAACACGCATACATGAACACAGAAATGATTTTAATAGGACATCTAAGCTTACACAGAGTGACAGTTACCAACGGGAAGATGAGCGGAACTATGGCACGGCCTGTCTTTCGCATGCAATGAAAAACTTAAAATTTTTGATTTTGAAAATCCCAAAATCTTACACAAAGAGCAAAATGGGAAAAAGAGGAAAAATATTAAAGCTCTTTTTTTAAATGTTTGACTTTGTTGTAAATTGTAATATAGTTATGTGATATTTTTTGGAGTACGGTTTTTTGTATCTCTAGTCTTTCATTTTAACTTGTTTTTGTTTTTTAATCCTTGACATAAGGTTTTTAACAACACATTAAAATGAAATTTGACGTTCCGAATGGGTAGGTAAATCACCTACAATAATAAGATTTTGTTTTTACATAATTAGCATCTTTTATTTGTATCACCTTGTTGGTAGCCTTGATAATGGTCTAACCCAAAGACCGAAATATCGAAATATTCTGGAAAATAAACAATAGAAATAGAAATATTTATTTAGGAATACTGTACACAGTAGTTAATAATCTTTTTTCGTACATTAGATTTAAAGGTGCTAGAGATCGAGTTTTCAAGGATAACAGAAGAAAGATACAGAAACAATTTTTCTAAATTATAAAACGAGTTAAAAAAAAATTCAATATAATAAGGGCTACTATAAGAACTTAGTTTCCTTTCAAAGCTAAATTAAAAAATTTACCGTAAATTCTGCTTCTGGAGATCATGAATATAATTCATAATAGAAAAGTGTAACGTCGGGTGTGCTAGTGTGCGGGTAACTCGGGAGTAGTCCAGAGTTGGGTTCCTCGACGTTGGTGTTACTAATAATACACTTGGGTAATTTTATATATTTTCTTTATTTCACTGTTGCTTATTCCTAACAATTCTAGTTTAGTACTATGTCTTATCTTGTTACACTTATGTAGTCTAGGTTATAGTTCATTATTACTTCACTATTAAGTCTAGTTTATTATTCACTAATGTATTTCACGGTAATTATACTATATTTAATTCACTATTGTCATTATGGTCTATAATCCATTTGATATGTTCATGCAATTTGTATAACGTCGGGTTACTTAGGATTGCGCTTTAATACTCCTCTCACACTCCGTATACCCTACTGAGTATATAACGAGGTCAGGTGCCTTAGTATGAGTGTAAATGCGGATATTCTTGCTTAGACCAGTACGAAGGCGTACGCACGTCATAAGCAGAAACAGTACGGGGCGAATATCGGGTAGTTGTGTGCGAATATTCTGTCCTAGACCAATACGAAAATCGTACGCACGTCGTAGGCAGAAACAGCACGGGGATGGATGACGGGTAGAATAGTGTGCGAATATTCTGTCCTAGACAAATACGAAAATCGTACGCACGTCGTAGGCAGAAACAGCACGGGGACGGATAACTGGTAGAATAGTGTGCGAATATTCTGTCCTAGTCGAGCTCGTGATCGAGACTCGGATTTTATCTGGTTACTGGTAGTAGCTGGAACTGGAGCTCTGCTCTGCTCGAGCTGTCGATGAAGACTTCGATTTTATCTGGTCTCCGGTAGTAGCTGGTACTGGAGCTCTGCTCTGGTTGAGCTCACGATCAACACTGATTTCTGGCGGCGGCAGGCCCCTTTATATATGCGCGGTACTACTGACCGCGCAGTGTGTAATAGACTTGGCGGCGCTAACTTTGTCTATTCGCCCACTGCCGGTTGACTGGCTTCTTCGATCAGTATCTGTGTGGTACGCCGGCGCAGTGCCATTCAGTGTAAGATACTCTGTCATGCCCTGGCCGCATGATCGGCTCTGGTGTTACTGATGTACTTTGATATGATTTATCTCTCATGAATAGAGAAATAAATCATGTAGAAAATAGGAATTTGGATGTATTCTTGCTATATTGCCTATAGATAGGGAAAATGGGATGATAGTGTAGGTGATAGGCATGTGACTTCGTTACAAAAGCAGTAATAAATATTATACTACAAGTATTTCCATGTGCCGCTTAAATAATCCGACAGTGCCTGCAGTTTGGACATTCAAGGGAAGTGTTTCGTGCCCAGACTCACGCAAGATTAAATGTGGCCGGCTCAGGGAGATTGGCAGGTTCAGTTGAAAGATTCCTTGAACTCTGGAGTAAATAGTGGAGAAATCCTGTAAATTGAAAGAGTACGAAAAACTTGGGCGCCACGTGATTTAGGATAGGGTGAAAGTAATCACGAAACCACTTAATTATGAGCAATAAAAGTGCTCTCGGGAGGAAGAAAAGGATAAATATAGGGAGTAACAAAACTTAAACGAAATGATATTAATAAAAAAAAATTGTAATAAATACACTATAATAGAAAGTGTTAGAAATTACAAGAGATGATAACAACGAGCTAGTTTTGAAGAATTTCCATCAATTTAGTGAATGACATCAAGGCGACTTACTAAATTCTTTAAGATAGTAACTACACAAATGTGCCGACTAGGTCGAACATGTTCTACTATATACAAAATGTATACAAATATCAACAGGCCAAGCTAAACCTACACCTTTATACCACAGCTAACGACAGACAAAATAATAAATACAATTATCTATCAACAGGCCGGATTATAAATGTGTTAATAAAATAATATATATATATTTAACTACTCATATTACTAGGCATCCAAATAACTAATAAATAGTAATAAATAATATTGAAGTAATGTGCCAAGCTCAACTCTTATAAGTGATCGATCAACAGTTCTAGAGATTACGTACATATGTATCTAGCCGTCTCAGATAATCCCGAGCAATTCAACCTCTTCTATTCAATTCATTATAATAGGTTTTATAATACGTGATCAACACCATCTACCTTCTTTGGTACGAAACCGTGCGAACATCAAAATCCGTTACGACCAAAGGCGCCAACCAAACCACCAAACAAAATTTCGAAACTTCGGGGCGCTTAACGCCTGTGCAATGACGGCTACTGTCACATCAAAGCAAACACAATTATTCATTTCACTTGACACACCGCCGACACGTAGTAGGTTGGCAAAAATAATTTTTGTTTTCCTTTTGTAAAAAAAAAATATTATATATATATGTAAATAAAAATACAATTTTCTTTAATTGAAATATTCCCGTGCATCAAGTGAAGTGGCAGATCGCGACATACATGGATGGATTTTTGTAGGTTAGGATCCATGATGAAGTATAACCTATAAGTACCGCCTCGTGAAAACAATCGAGTTAATTTTGCTAACCGAAAGTTATTATAAGAAGAAAACCAATTGTGATTTAGGAACCGACATTGTACTTAATAACATTAAATGTCGTTTCTTTTCTTATAGGTAAAGTTTGTTTTCGTAATTGTTCCATTCTACTGTTTGTTTATAAGAAACTTAATCATAATTTAAATAAATATAAATAAATCTTTTCTTATAGAGAAACTGAGTTGTGTTTTGATTAAGTGTGTCGTCTAAATCACTACGAATACAAGAAAGGAAAAATCTTATAAAACGACATTTATTGGAAAAAAAAGTGGAAAAGTTGAAATTTACGTTTCAAGTGAAATCAGCAACAGACGGAAAGTCTAACTTCATTGCAGTATACTCAATTGCCACACAAGATGACAAAGTTTTCCTGATTCCGGAGGAATATCAACCAGTACTGTTTCACAAGCATGTTCAAGCATCTAAAATTTTCAGTACAGTAAAAAATACATTGAAAAAAAGACATCAAAGCAGAAGTGTATGGATAAAAATGACAGAAGATATATTACAAACATACTGTGATGAGGATGAAAAGATGATTTTCCAGGACCAATTCCTTGAGGAAATTACCCAAAAATAGTCAGCTATTGTCAATACAATGAATTTGGAAGATCCTTTAGCAAAAATGTTGGAAAAATTAATTGAAAGTCAACAAGACAAAGAAAAGAAAAGTACTTATGAAGGAGTTGGCCGACAGGTATGTGATTGAAAAATTTGATGGAAAAAGCATAAATGCATTTAACTGGATGAAAACGTTCGAAAAGGAGTGCGAGAGGTTTAATATAGTAAAAGAGGAAGAAAAAATTGAAATCTTCAGATTATTTCTTGAAAAATCCTGCACGGAGTGGTACTCTTCCATGATGATCAAGCACGGTTTACAATCGGAGTGGTCCGAATGGAAATCAAATTTTTGGCAAACGTGTGCCAATAAAGGTTGGACTACAAGTAAGTATGCTTTATTTTTCAAGTATCAATCAGGATCTTTATTAGAATATGCTATTAAAAAAGAAAAACTTCTATTAGAAGTAAGAAGAACAATAGATCAAGGGATCCTGATTGATGTAATTGCTACCGGCTTACCAGATTTCATAACAGATAGAATCAACAAAGAGGAAATTGTACAAACCAAAGACTTATTTAATGAACTTGGCAAGTTAGAACATTTAGTTGCAAAGAAGAAATTTATAAAGAAGAAAGCAGATGCTAGGCAAATGAAAGAAAAGTGTAGTATTTGTGAAAGTTTACAAAAAGGTGTGCGCTATCATTCAGAAAATTCCTGTTGGTTCAGAACAAAAATGAATTACGAAAAAGAAAGGAAAAATAAACAAATAAAGCACATCAACAATTCAGAATTGGAATGTGAACTACAGTGTGATGACCCAAAAAACTAATAGTGTCGCCGTTAATTACAGTAAAATTAGTATTGAATAAAAATATCGAAGTACTCGGAATCTATGACTCTGGCTGGAATGTATCATTAATAAATTCAAAGTTATTAAAGATAAAGAATAAAGAATGCAGTTACTCTAACAATACTAATTTAAAAATAGTTAAAGGCGTTAAAAAGGCAAACGGCATAGTAATACTTGATATAACCATTTTTAATGTGGATGAAAAAATGAATGTTTTTGTTATAGACAATGAAAGTTTTGGTTACGATTTTTTAATAGGATTGGACTGTAAAAAAGAGTTTTTCTTAATTCAAAACGAAAACTTAGAAATCATTCACAAAGAAGTGAAGTAGTTTCCAAGGAAACAAATAAGGCAGATATTGACATTTCTAAGGAAATTAAATCTGATAATTTAATAAACTTCAATGAGTACTTCAGTGAGGAAAATTTCAAAATTTCGGTAAACCATTTAGATTATCAACAACAGGCAATGATAATGACTTAATATTAAAAAAAAAAATCTGTATTCGCTAAAGACAAAAAGCTCATATTGACCTGTCAATAGAAAAATATTGCAGTAAGAGGCCATATCGTTGCACAATGGAAGATAAAAAGGAGATTGAAACCCAAATTGGAAAATTATTAAAAAAAAAAATAATAGAAGAATCATATAGCCCGTTATCAGCTCCAGTTACACTAGCTTATAAAAGAGACGAAAATAAAAAGTCGAGATTGTGCATAGATTTTCGAGACCTTAATAAAATCGTTGTTCCTCAATCACAACCGTTCCCACTTATCGAGGACCTAATAATAAAGACTATAGATTGCAAGTTCTTCTCTCACTGGACCTGAATTCAGCATTTTGGTCAATACCTCTGCGTGTTACAGATAGACACAAAACCGCATTCGTCACCCAAGAGTGCCATTTTCAATGGACTTGTTTACCATTCGGTTTAAAGACCTCACCAGCTATATTCCAAAGAATAATGTATAATATAATACGGAAGCACAAGCTTGGAGATTTCACAGTATGTTACATCATTACATATTATTATTCTCAAAGTCATTCTCAGATAATATCAGACACCTGGAACAGCTATTTCAATCAATTAAAAGTGAAGGCTTAAGACTAAAATTTTCTAAATGTATGTGCGCCGCCGACTCAGTTAAGTACTTGGGCCATATAATACAGAATAATTCAGTTAGACTTTTGAAAGACAACTTGATATCAATAAAAAACTTCCCTACTCCCAAAAACCAGGAAAAATTTGAGACAATTTTTAGGGAAAATAAACTTTTATCATAAATATGTGCCACAAATAGCAATAAAATTGGAACCATTACATAACCTTTTGAGAAAAGGACAAATCTTTAACTGGGCTAAGGAATGCCAAGAATCATTTGATGAAATGAAACAAATACTATGTTCTCATCCAGTATTGACCATTTTTGATCCAAAATGTTCTATCCACATATACACAGATGCCAGTATCCTAGGAGTAGGAGCAGTCCAAAAACAGCCACAAGAAGACAAAGAACAGAAACCGGTGGCATACTTCTCAAAAAAATTGAATGAAGCTCAAAAAAGAAAGAAGGCTACATACTTAGAATGTCTGGCAATTAAAGAATGTGTGAAATATTGGCAGCATCTGTTGATAGGTAGGAAATTTACTGTCTTTTCAGATCACAAGCCATTGGAAAATATGAATATAAAGTCGAGGACGGATGAAGAATTGGGCGATCTGACGTACTACCTATCACAGTATGATTTCCAAATTAAATATTCTCCAGGAAGATACAACATCGAAGCTGACTGCTTAAGCAGGAACCCAGTCCTAGAAGCAAATGAAAACCTGGATGAACAATTAAAAATGGTCAATATAATAACACTACAAGGTATATTAAAAGACCAAATAAAAAATGAAAAGATACAGAGCAGAAAAGACAAATTAATAACAAGAAACTATGTTTATTACACGAAAGCTAAGAAAAAAGAAAAAACAATCCTATCAGAGCAATTCAGTATACAATTCATCAAAAATGTACTTGTAGACCTGGCTCACATAGGCATTAAACAAATGCAAAAAATGATAAGCTCATGGTACACAGCTGAAAATATGACAAAAAACGTAAAAAGAATCTGTGAAAGTTGTATAGTATGTATAGAAAACAAATCAAAACCTTTCGATATCTGTTCCATTGATGCGATTGGAGGATTTGGGGGTTCAAGGTCAACAAAGAGATATTTGCATCTATTATCAGATCATTTCACTCGGTACACATAAATTTTGACGCCAAGTATACAAAATGCAAATGATTTCATAAAACTAGTGAGAAACTGTGCAGAGGCTAACGACATTGGCATAATCCTATCAGACCAATACCCTGGTATCAATTCTAGAGACTTCAAGAAATTTTTGGACGAAAATATTATTCCAATAATTTTTACTGCTGTGGACTCGCCCTTCTCAAATGAATTAAACGAAAGACTGAATCAAACGTTAGTCAATGAAATCAGATGCAACATAAACGAAAGTGACGCCAAAATAGCGTGGACAACCATAGCACAATAGTGTGTAAAAAGCTACAACGAAACTGAGCGCACTGTTACTGGATACGCCCCAAAGTATCTTCTAAATGGCACCGATGTTACAATTTTGCCAAATGAGCTGGAACTTCAAAAGACTGAATATGATTTGATCCAAGACAGAAAAAAAGCTTTGGAAAATACATTAAGATCACATAATTACAACAAGACTAGTTACGATAAAAATCGAAAACATGTGGACTTCAAAGTTGGTGATAACGTTTTCTTGGATAATGGAAACAAACTGAATAGGAAAAAGCTTGACGAATTAAAAATCGGACCCTATAAAATCATAAAAAGAATATCAAACTGAATTTACAAGATAAACACTAACTATAGGAAACCAGAGTCAAACTTTTTCCACATCTCAAAACTAACTCCAGCCCCTGCGCTTGAAAGCAATAAAGAGGATGAGTGAGTGGTTGCCTTGATATATATTCTTTAGGGGGGATATGTAAAGAAAGTACCGTCTCGTGAAAACAATCGAGTAAATTTTGTTAACCGAAAGTTATTATAAGAAGAAAAAATTAATAACATTAAATGTCGTTTCTTTTCTTATAGGTAAAGTCTGTTTTCGTAATTGTTCAATTCTACTGTTTGTTTATAAGAAACTTAATCATAATTTAACACAATAAATATTGTCTTATAGAGAAACTCAGTTGTGTTTTGATTAACTGTGTCGTCCAAATCACTACGAATACAAGAAAGGAAATATCTTATATATATTAGTTAACTTTCTTCCTTGTTACTGTTTTCTCGGATCTGTAAATCCCACGGACCTCAACAGGGACTATAGTTATAATAATCCAGGGAATATTGAAATGTGTACCGAAGGTAAGATTTTGTTTCCTTTTCTCTTTTATTTTTATTTTGTTCCTCCTTTTTTTGTTCTTCAGTTCTCTTATGGAATATTTGTAGTGAGGGCGTACAACGATTTCACGTCGCTCTAAGCTGGATATATATACAGGGTGTTTCATAATTGGTGCATCAAACTCAAGGGTTTGATAGCTGAGGTGGAGGCAAGCAAAAAATTATAAGGTGAATGGCGGGGGGGGGGGGGGGGTGTAAGACGCGTCGTTTCGGCGGTAGGGGGTTTAAGATTTTTAGTACTTCTTCAACTTTACACCCTGTAACTATCTTGATATACACCCTATCAAGGCGGGATTCATCTCAGATGATAGCAAACCGCCTAAGCTTTCCAATGAAAGCCCAATCAGCCTTAGTGTCTCCTTCCGTCAGGTGTAGTAGGAATTCAAATTCAAAAAATTGGAAAAAAAATTCCAATTTTTACAAATTTTAACGATTTTTCCGCCAAAATGCATGATAACTATACAGTTTTATTACAAGATTTAGAAACCCCGGAATGTTTCCTTTAATTTGACTATGCACATGTACCTACCTAAATGCAGCAGTTTTTTAGTTATTCCTGTTTTTATGATTAATAATTTCATTAATTTTGCTACTGACGATGGTAATCGCGCCTACTATTATGCAATTCCACGCAAAATTAGCAAAATTAATGAAATTATGAATCATAGAAACGTGAATATCTGAAAAACGGTTGCATTTAAGTAGGTACATGCGCATAGTCAAATTAAAGGTAACATTCCGGGGTTTCTAAATCTTGTAATAAAACTGTATAGTTATCATGCATTTTGAAGGGAAAATCGTTAAAACTTGAAAAAATTAGGAATTTTTTGCTATCATCTGAGATGAATCCCACCTAGATATGGTGTATATCAAGATAGTTACAGGGTGTAAAGTGGAAGAAGTACTAAAAATCTTAAACCCCCTACCGTCGAAACAACGCGTCTTTACCCCCCCCCCCTCCGCCACACCTTATAATATTTTGCTTGTCTCCACCTCAGCTATCAAACCCTTGAGTTTGGTGCACCAATTATGAAACACCCTGTATATATTTTTTTCCTAAAACACCTCGCCAAGATCCCCGTAAGTGACGTAGTGTTTACCTCCTGTGTGCGCGAGTCGTGATTAATAAACGGCGCCAAAAATGTGCCGGCAAAGGCCCCCTTTTCAAAAATACCCGGCGACAGAAGCAAGGAATTCTCAATTTGTTCTTTTGAGCAGCAACTATGGAAAAAGTGCTTTCTTTTGACATAACTAGCCGGTGATGTTATAAGTGCAGTGAAAAGATTTTCTGAAAACAAATTTAAAATCTTCATGGGGGATGGTAGCCCTGTAAGTTTACTCATGTGACCGGTGTTTTGAAGAGTGATTGGTCAAACATTTCCATTTTCAGAAATTAGTGTTCTGGGCATTTTTCCAAATTCTAACTATCGTGAATTCATGTAACACAAGATTGGAAACCCTACGGGCAATATAATTTCCTCGAGAAAATGTTGGTTTCCGCGATAAAAGGGGCCGCAAACCGCCAGTGACAGCTCACCTATTTTGTTCGTTTCCCTGATTTTTCCACGAATTCGCCAATTAAAAAGGCAATAAATCTTTTTTTCGCGATTAAACGTTTGTTTTTGAAGTGACCACCATATATTAATTATGTACATTTACCGAGATTTCGTGTCATGTGTGCGACCCGCTATTAATTATGGAATCTCGTTTTTCGTGGATTATTTCCACGAAGAAGTATCATAAGTCCACTTAATATTGCAAGGTGAATCGCTCAGGACTTTCGAGCTCCCACAAAACATTGAGTTCTTCACACAATCGTGTCTATTTACACACCTAACCTTACTTATAGGTTATATTCCTTACAAGACTACCTTCCATAAGCTCCAACCTAGTGCACCTATTTGTTGTGGCGTGAAGTGTTATCTGCGTGTCCTTGATATTGTGGCCATGGTTGACTTCTGGTTACTCCCATACGGGCTGCTGTTGTTCCAGTATAATAATCCGTATTATATTATCTTCTAGGCATCGCGAAACGGCCCCAATGACTTGCGTAACAGACCTGCAGAAGAAATGCTTGGCAGAAGTCGATGTCAAACTGAATTCGGACGACATGGGACTACATAGAATGGACTGTCACAAACAAATTCCAGAAACTTGGACAACACGGAAATCACCTACACATTAGATTAGATAAGTATTCTTTGGTATTAGAGTGTGATTCTTTGTTGAAAAAATTATGTCTCCTAATTTCGGCTTTGTCTGGTAACTGTTCATCTAGATGTTTTGATCTCGGGTACCCCAACAGGCATACGGAGAAGCACGGGGAGCCGAGGAATACCGGCCAGTGCCGATGGAGCTGATAAATGCAGGCCCGATTAAGGTTTTACACTTAGAGGCAAAAATTTCAAGTCAATCATAGGATCATGTAGGTATCCTCGAGGTTCTTAATTGTATATCTAGGTTTAAGTATAACCGTACAACCTGTAGGCACTATTGAGGTAGCAAGCGTTATATAACTTATTTAAATATATAATTTATTTAAATTATAGGCATAACAGAAGGTTATTGCATAGATGGGCAATATGGACAAGAGATGAACCCTCCATGTAAGATTTATAGAAACGTGGAAGCAATATATTCCTATTACGTCGGGATAGTGTGAACTGGAAAAATTCTCGGAAGTATCTAGGTCGATCACAATTAATTAGATTATATAAGAAAACTAGAGCACGTCGACGCAAGTAGGGAAACAGTGGACAGCGAAGAGCTCGAGATCTAAATGGCGAGACATGGTCAAACCTGCGAGGTCCATAAGCAAAGCGGATGAGGTCGTTGAAAGCTACTTCCATCTTACGGGCACAGAAACTATCCAGTTTAGGCAAAATAACACTGCCATAAGTGAAGTGAAATACAATTATAGTTTTAATTAATCTGAGGCGATTTTCAGTAGATAGGATACTCGCTGAAAACCTAAAACTCCGCAGCCCTGCGTAAACATTTCTGATAATGCTGTTAACATAGTCGCAACACTTCATTTCGCTATTTAAAATTATACAAAGCGTAGTTAAATTATTGAGCATAGGCAGCAAACGTTGTTTAAAACTACAGGTGGTATATCAGAAGAATTCAATTTTTGATTGTAGAAATAAATACAGTGAGACTTGATAGGATTTAAAACCAACCGGTTATTCCTAAACCAGACATTGATTCTGTTGAGATCACAGTTCATTCGATCAATCCAATAGGTCTATTGAGATATAACTGGACATCGTCCGCATATAAATAGATATTCACATCCTGGACAATGTCAGGCAAGTCATTTATAAACAGACTGAAAAGCAAAGGAGCCAATATAGAACCTTGAGGGATCCCACTTATTTGTGGTAGTGCAGTAGACAATACTTTGTTGGCTTTGACTCGCTGTTTACGATCGGTCAGAAAGTTGTTAATTAAAGCAATGGCTGAGTTGCTACAATTGAATGAGTTAGCTAGTTTATCGAGGAGGATACGGGGGTTCACGCTATCAAAAGCCTTAGTCAAATCTAGAAGTACTAGGACCATAAAATTGTCTCGGTTTAGAGCGCGTCTTATGTCAGAAGTTACTTTCAACACAGCTGTCTCACAGATAGGAAATGGCCGGAATCCCGATTGCCAACGCGTCAGAAAATCACCCCGGTCGAGATATTCAAATATCGGTTTATACATAACCTCTTCAAATACTTTGGATATAAAGCACAAATTACTGATACGATGACGTCAAACACTAATTCATTATATGTAGCATATACTTTCCGATAAATGGTAACACAAGCTTAATGAATCGTGGTGGAAAGTTATCGGGTCCAGTAGCTTCAGATTTGATTGAGGATATAGCAGCGAGAAGTTCACTATAATCGACTCCTCTAAAAGAAAAGGTATTGCCATTATTATTGGACACAGACAAAGATCTTATTGAATTACCTATGCTGGGAGTGGAATTACTGAGGTCAGTGGGCGCAGTATTGAATGATGTAAAGAATATGTTTAGTCCTTCAGGGTCGAGATCAATTTCAGAATTATAATTACTGCCATGACGGCCCCAGCTTCTCTTAAATATCGCCACAGCGTCTTTGGACTAAGACTTAGGTTAAAAATGGCTTAAATAGCAATGTGATTTTTTTCTGAAATAAACTGGATAACCGGGTCATATAGCCCCATACACTCCATATCGAAATCATATAAAAACCGGTGAAAATCCAGCTGACTGTGCATCAAGAGGTGTTTTTGTTAATTTTCAGTTAGGAAAATTAATATTGGAAAAAAGACGAATGATTGATATTTTCATATAATTTATTTACCCAGAATGGAACGGTTATAACCGTAGCCAAGGATTTTCTAGACTTTACAAGCGTAATGATTTTAATATTTACTAACGATTGCTATAAGATTACAAACGTAACTAACCAGCGATAAGAGAATTATTTACTGCACATCTGCATTATGTATGCATGTACATACACAAATAGCTAGAGAATTAATTTGAGCAAATTCTGTAATTGATCTGATAATCTATCGTTCATGATGAACCGCTAGATTGGTTGTCTACTCTTGCGATCTAAACGCAAGGTATATATCCAAGACTACTGAAGACACATCCGTTATGGTGGAGCGGCTTATTGAAAAATAAATGGCCTACCTTCTTAGACAATAATTACAGAACCAGTGCAGAAATCCGGGAACACCATCCAGTATTACATGTCAATACTAGACAACTGACATATCAGAGAGATTTTCAAATCTATTCCGCATGATACGAGTTCTGAAATATCTACTGCAAACGGCTTGCCACCTGCTGCGAGATAAAGCAAACGCTTACAAACAAATTCACCAACTGGCTACGAAGCAAAGTTTGAACATCTCCAGAAATTTACTCACACTCACACCGTTCCTGGATGAAAAGGTATTATTGAGAGTAGGGGCAAGACTAGAAAATTCACTACTTCCGAGAAACGTCCGCTCATACTCCGCCATATTCATCACTAGTGCTCCGAGGCAAGCATGAAAAGACACTACATGGAGGAAACCAGAGCACTCATGCGTATGTACTTCTCCGGTATTGGATAATCGATGCTAAAACAGTTATAAGATGTGTTATACAGAACTGTACGATCTGTTGCCGTTACAGTGCAAAAATGGCAAGACTACTTATGGGTACCTTACCAGACCCAAGAGTCATTCTATCTCAACCTCTTGGTCATACTGGAAGGAATCACGCAGGTTCATTTAGCATTCGGTTATCACCAGGACGAGGCACTAAAGTATGCCTCGTATGTCTCTCTACAAAAGCATTGCACTTAGAGGAACTTAGTAATATGACTACGAAAGGGTTTCTTGCCACCTTAAGCGTTATATAGTGACAACGGTACAATCTTCGTAGGGGCCAAAACCCTCGCCGTGAAAAGCTTACTGCTAATGGAACCCAAGGGCATCTCATACCACCACCAGCACCACACTTCGGTGGACTGTGGGAAAGCGGTAAAAAATCTGTGAAGTGTCATCTTAAGCGAATTGCAGAAAAAATAAATTTTACCTTTAAAGAATTTTCAACGCTACTGTATCAAATTGAAGCGTGCTTAAATTCGCGTTCGTTGTACTCACTCAGTAGTGAGCCTAGTGAGTTGACAGCAATCACACTGGGACACTTCCTAATTGGAACCTTTATAATTATACCTCACGAACCTACTCCACCGGAAAAATCATATCCAAGCTAAAAAATGACTTGTGGAAGGCGTGGTCCACAAAATAGTCTAAAGAACAAAATAACATTCAAGAAGGAGACCTAGTCTTCATAACTGATGAATCCGTACCCCCAGCACGATGGCCGCTGGGAAAAGTAATTCAGTTAAACCCAGGGAAAGACGGACTGGTACATGTAGCTCATGTTCGCATAACAAAAACCACATTAGAAAGATGAATAACAAAACTGTGCAAATTACCATACGACAAAGAAGAACTACCAAACACTGACAATATTCATTCGTCAAAAAAACCACTAAACGACTAGCTCGTGGTTTCTAAACAGCAACACAGAAAACGACCACGTATTCATACGAGCAATATTTGCATCAGACCACAAATAGAGGAGCTTAAAAAGATATGCCCCATTCAAAAAAAGACAAAAGATTTGCATCCGGCACCATCACGTCATTACTACAACTAAACTGTGTACTTCCAATCTTCACGACAACAATATGAAACAACGATGGAACAAATCAAAAGAATCACGGAGAAAGCACTCAAAGACATTCAAGAGTTCGAACACAATCAGGAATTTATTTTGAAGACTTAGCGAATCTGCATATGGTACACAATGAATGGAACACGGTTGTTATATCACAATTTGACCTCACTCTATCAACAGTTGGGGAGATTCGAGCTCTACTTAAGGAAACTGGAAGATTTGTGTGACCAGATGTTCACATTCTGTTATTTTTGCAACACCATCCTTATAGAAGGGACGCATAAGGTACACGAAATGAAGCATTGTTGCGATTTTATTCACAGACCCCGCGTGAGACAGACTGCAGCTTTTAGCTACTGTTATCGATGATCGCCTATAAGTATGTGATCTCTGAGTGCGGAACAACAAAATACACGGAAATTGGCAACCTGACAATCGCCGGAATAGAGGGACCGTCTAGACTGAAACCAGCCAGCTGGAAGGAATGGATGACTGTTGGTAGAGAAGCTCTGAAGTGAAGAACGAGTAAAAAACACTTTTGGTATTATAAATAAGTTGTGAAGATTTTATTTTTTATAAGAAAGTGAACACGTAAATAAATTTAGCAAATTTCACGAGTTCTGGAAGTTTTCTTGTATTGAATATTATTTGGGCCAACGGGAAACTAGCGGAACCCATCTAGTCACGGTACCACACCATGTGGTAACACGTTCGTGTTACTTCTTTCAATTAAATTTTGCACAAATCATTTGCAATTGAAATTTAAATAAATTATTTATAATAAAAAAAAAAACACCACGCCAAACGAATTCCGCAAATTCCTAGCACGCCCGGGTTGTTGTTTGCATGGTAGACCTGTTTTCTTTTTATTTATTGAATAGGAATAATCTAGAGTCTACCAGATGCCGAGTAAAATAGTGTTGAAAAGTGATTATTATCAGAGCAGTGAATACAGACGGTAAATCGAAGAAATTGCATCATTTTAATCCAAAAAACGCCGACGGCAAATCGTAGTTTTTGTGTACTGCAGGTCAGTGAATGACGATGGCACCTGACGATTTTCCAAAATAAGTTCTTTACCGCCAAGCAGTTCGCACATTATTTGGACTTTCTTGGTCATCGTCGAACAGACCCAGGCTTTTGTCACAATCGCGAGTCCCTGTGGCTCCGAAATAGTAACCTTCACGGTTGTAATTTCGAGGTAGAAATCGCCTTAATAAGGCAGCAACCTTAGCCAAGGGAATTCGACCAAAAAATATCCCAAATTAAGCCTAGGGTGGTTACAAATAGAACTATTCTGCGTAGATCAAAGTTACTGGGACAAATTCCACATTTAGTTGATTCAGTTGTAGAGCCTCTTTGCTCTTGGCAAATTGACACTTAAAAAAAAAGTTCTTCATTAATCAGGTCTTCGCTACACGCTGCAAGGTATCTCGGTTGATGTAGATGATTATCACAGCAAAACTTCGTATTCCGTCTGTCTCTACTATTGGGGAAATAAGATCAATAGATAAGCAGCAGGCCGTAGTTAACTGCTCCATCGTCACCGCTCGGCCAGAGAAATTTTCTATTAAATAAAATGACGATACATTATTTATCTCATCCTTCACACCAGAAACGGAGAGACAACACGGAGCACTCCAAAAACGTTTGTTTGGAGTACTGGATCAAAATTTCGCTACTTATATTAAACACGAAATACACAAACTCAAATACAATGAGAACTTCCTTTTAAACAACACAATTGTAAAAATTATACATGAAAGGAACAATCAGTTCAAAATGAATTCAACCGCCCCGAAAAAGTAAGCGCGTATAAGTAAAAACAAAAAATACATAAAACTTGTCTCTGCAGTAATTTTCAGGATAATTTAAAAGGGCACTTTGTGCATTCCTAAATTATGGAAGCTGACAGGCAGGTTTATTAAATTACCCATTCCAGCATTGTACCCGTCCAGCAGTCTGAAGAGGCCTTTAACATCTGAAGAACATTACAAACTCGTGCAAATGAAGTCTTGGAGCAAACAATGTTTAAATGGTTGTACATCGACACTGGTCACTGAGGTCGCAGAGATTCTCTTTTCGGTGAACAGGCAAATTGGGAATTCTACATCCATACAAACTTCGACTGCTAAGTTTGATAACGTTAATAACGAGATGTACTTGTACAAATGTTCTTTATGTTAGACAATTGTTGATAAAGATTCATGTCTCCACTTCAATTTAACCACTGAACAACATGGTCGCCTAAATTCTCATTTATATCAATGTACTACTCAATTGTAAACTTACATGTATTTTATGTTGCTCTTCTCGTCTTTGAGCATTCGATTGCTTGTTATTGCTGTAGAGAAACTTTACTGAATACTAATAAATTCTTCTTAAGTCGATTACTTACATACTAAATAACAAATATATACATTGTACATGCATAGTATGTAACTAGCAAGTAAAATTCTTTAAGCTAAAATCTTAGGTATGTATGTACATACAATACTTTTTTTGTGTACTATTGGTGTGTAGGTATATCGGTAATAATAACGTTCATAGCATTGGTGCATTTGAAAAAATGAAGAATAACTTTTATGAACAAATCATGCTCAATAGGTCAGGACATGTGATGGTCCCATTGTTGGAGTTGATAACAATCACCTTTGATAGTGAGTCTTGACAGAATTTCTGAAAATGGGAAATGACCATTTGAATGTGTAAGACATTTTTACGCAAAGTAGGAAAGAAAAGGGGAGCACTATTATCAGTAAGCGCGGGTATTCAAGTATCTCAGTCATTGATTCAAGAAAAGGTAATTTAATCATATCGGTCCTGTTTTTTTTTCGCCAGGCGTTTCTGCATATCACGTTGCCGTTTTCAAAGTCTGCAAGAATCTACAAATTTTTACAATTCATTAATTATATGATTTTTACTGTGCCTATTGTTCTAAAAGTTGGCTTGTACTTATTAATTTTAAGATTTGTTCTTTTGGGTCAGAATTTTTAAAAACATAATGTTATACTATTACATGCACTGTATGTATGTTCTCATATTATTAAACCAAGTCTAGAAGAACGGATTATACATTGTTCGTTCATGCATGTCTGTACGTCTGTTCATCGTGTTTTGTGTAGTTTGTATATGTAGCGCTTCAAAAGCTTACCATTTGTGATTATTACTCTCTACACAAATAAACTGGTATTTTCAAAATAAGTCCGGTGGATATATATATATGATTTTCCAAAGGCGTTGCACCGGTGCTTTCTGTTCTGATATGGGACCATTTTATGATATCCGCCTTTTTTTGAATTCTCCTTTTCTTCGAATATCCGTTAAGTTGCCCAAATATGTCTTACACGCCATTCCATAAACTACCTCAGACACTTTCGGAATTTCTTCTCTTGTTTTGAAGAACATCTTTTGTGATATTATTAAGCCAAGCTCAGGTGATGGGTTACCCTATAGTACAAAGCACAGCAAGGGAGGAAGGAAAAAGGGAAAGTAATTAGGGAACATGAGGAGAGTGGCGGACGTGCTTATGTTTGTCACTCTTAAATCATCGCAGATACTATACCGGAGGAAAGACAGAATATGGTAAACTATTCTACATTCGCATCGTTCGGGATAAAATAAGTATGATGAAATTTTCTGTACGGCTGAAAGTAATTTGAAAGGTTAAAGTTAAAGGATGTGCGTGGTTTGGCAACGCTAGTATTGCGTGCTGGAATCATTGTGTGATGAATCAGGCTAACTATTTCATGGAAATATTGACCATCCATGTAGGAATAAAGGAGCGAGAGGCATCCAACATTGTGGTGGTGCTCGAGTGAGTCGATATGACATATTATCGTCAAATAAACAATGAGATTAAAGGCTCTCTTTTGGACAATATTCAATGAAGCAGGCTGTGCGAGCAACCCTACCCCAGACAGTTGCGGACCCAGCTACACCCGCGGAAGGCCCGCGCCACGCCCTAAAGACTACTGAAAAAAAATTGTAAAAATCTATTCTACTGCCCTCTTTGTAAAAAATATAAAAACATTTGGGAGGGTTCAATTTGATACGTTTAAGAATGCAGTCTTTATGGCCAGCGGCTTGGCATTCGCTCCACTTCAGGTCGTGGCTGTCGAATCCTACAAAAAAACAGGAAATACTGATACCTATAAACATCCTGTACACAAGCGTGGCTTTTCTCGTTGTGTTTGAAGTAGGGTAAATGCGATAGGAGGTTTATTTTAAATGAAGACATGTGCCAAAGGGTCTTTGACGAATCTTCGATGTAAAGGCGACTTGTTGGAATATTATCGCTGGGTCAGAAAAGCATTTCAACAAACAATTATAGCTCCTAATTGAAGTAATTTAGCGAAAGTACTCACCGGAAACAAATTATTGTATATTAGTGTAGTGAGCTATTACATTTAAAGAAAAAGATTTATGTTGGAATACTTTTTAATTATTTCGTAAAATGCAATAGTTTTACTAGAATACTTAGCTCAAACGTTAAGTAAAAACAAAATATAAATGCTGATTGAGGAATTATCAATCATCTTAGAGATATTCATTTCTGTATCTGTTTTGCTTCGAGGGATGTTGATGAATTAGAACATAGTGACTTAGTCTAGGCATGCCCATGCATGAATACATTCCTTGTTCCTAAAGCAGGTCTCAACAATAGTAAAATCGCTCTTGGTTTAACAATAATTCAATCAAATAATAAGAGCGGAAGAATCTCCTTTTCGCACCAATCAATTGAAGAATTTAAGCAAGTCTACAAGACTGCACAGAACACCTGCAAGTCCATTATTCAGAGAGAAAAATTCATTTTTATCTAGAATGTTACACTAAGAATCTTGGCAAGCCTCAAGGATAGCAAGGGCTTCTGGCCCCTTGTCAAACACATGTCATTGGAAAAAGCTAATATATTGGCTGCTAGACTCGCTTCTAACTATCGTTTTCAATTCACTGCACAAACACCTATTTGGCATCTCCCATGTAGATGTATACGAGAACCACTGCACATCCGGAGGAAAGATGTGTTCAAGGTCCTTATGATGATCAGCGTCTCTAAAACCGTAGGTCCTGATGGTTTCTCACCCCTGTTAATTAAAAGATGTGCGTCAGTCTTGGCTAAAGCTCGAGGTAAACTAGTGTACATGTCTTATTCGACAGAAATATTTCCAACTAGTTGAGAACCAGCACACGTTTAACCTATTCCCAAGGAATGGGAGGGTAGCGATCTCCCAAATTATCGACCGACTGCAATCCCTTAGATTCCTTCCAAGGTTTTTGAATCTATTATTAACTCCAAATCATTGAAGTGTCTAGAAAGCAAACAACTCATCAATGATCGCCAATATGGCTTCCGGACTGGACGGTTATCTGGAGATTTGCTGACTTTTCTTACGGAAAGTTGGAACCGTTGTCTTCCCAATTTTGGGTAGTCCGAACTCGTTTCCCTAGATACTTCAAAGGCCTTTGATATAGTCTGGTGTGCAGCGCATTTATTTTTTATCTGATCGCGTAATACCAGTTGTACTAGGTGGAGTTTCACCAGAAGCCCACCCTATACATGTCGATGTTCCAGGACTCAGTTATCTCCCCATTCCTCAGTTTATTTTTGTTTACTGATCTGCTTTCTCTTACTTTTATTCATATTAATAGTTTTGTCTATCACAGTACCCTTGATTTGGCTTACTGCTTTGACACTCTTAAGGCCTCCATAAGGAATGCCACATCTGTCAATTGAGATTTGATGATTAGATCATTGATTCACGACCGTGATAATATCCTCGCTTGGGGTCAAGCGATCGCGTTGAATTCAAGGCATCTAAAGATCAAAACTGTCTCATCTCTTTAAAATTGGATTTGTGCACAGTATCCCGGATGGAACCACCAAAAAGTGTTTGTACAAGGCATCTTGGTTCCTGTGAGATCACCAAATAATTTAATGCGCAGAAAATAGTTCCTGGAACTATGAAAAAACACTATGCAGGGAACGTTTACACCATATGCTTGTATAATAAGCTGATGTAAAATCCCCTTGTTTTTCAGTAATACTATACTTTCAGCACGTGCGTAACGTAACAGTTGCTCTATAACCGTTCGCAAGCCACATGTGATGATATTATCTTTGGCGGATTATGTTAGTGCAGCGGTATGTTAAAATCAGAACGAGCATGAATAGAGTTGCATTTCAATGTAATAAAAAATTCAGATGCAGGTTATCTAAGCGCTCTACTTCACAGCTAAGCACTTATCTACAGTAAATCTAGAAAATTCTTCAAATATATGAATTGAATTTTTCGTGTACAAGGCACTTTAATTCAATGTTAAACTATTATCAAAAAAAAATGCTATTAGTTGCTAAAAGTACTTTCTGTCACTTATTTAACACAAGAAAATGGTATTAGCTTCATCACAATAATGTCACTAAATTGTAATTATATACACATAATTCACCTTCACCAAAAAATCGCATGTAAGCTTACTCTTACCGCAGGCAGATTGTAAGCCGATTTTCTCGATTTGCACAAAGTAAAACTCAAATGAAATGCAAAAAAAAAAACTTGGAACACATATCACGACCTGAAGTGCTTGAACTCGAAAAAAGTAAGATTGCGATCCAATTTCCCAATTCTCAATTTCTTTATTGACCTACAACTACTGACAATTTTAATTTACTTGCTATGGTAATTCTAGATTTCCTTAAAATTAGACAGATCCGTAATGGTCTTTACCATAATTTATATTCATGACTACTAAGATATGTACATGACAGATTTTTCTTATCTCTACTGATTATAAAGTGCGAAAAAAGGCCATATGAAAAAAACTCGCTATACCTGACTTAAGCTAAGGTAGGGAAGGTAATTTTATTAAACATGTTTGAGTCTTAAGGATAACAGTTTTTGCTTAAGTAATTTATCTTTATTCTTACCTACTAGGATGTTTCTGGCCTTAGTGTGTCTTGAAATTTGCTGACGTTTTAATTGTTAATTTCAGGTATATTCCTATAGATAAATTTAATAAGAAAAGTACGGTTTTAGTAGTATGTACTAACTATTGCAAGCGTACCGGCGGAACCTTTAGTGCGAGACTGCGTGTGTAAGGTTTGTCGGGTCATTGTGCTGTGTTCTATACCTTGGATCCGGTGTTTGGGTTTCTTCGCTTGCGGAAGAAGATTAACTCATTTGCGTTGTTAAAAAGTGCGTTTTTGTTGTGGAGGTGTTGAACGAGGACAGGTAGCTGGTACCTATTATTGCTTTCGAGGTATTCAGTGGGATAGTTGATGCATTCAGCAAGTAACGGGTTTTCAGAGCTGTCTAATCTATTGAAGAAGTGCATGGTTTTTTTTTATGATTTCTCTGTCAATTTTAGATGTATTTGTTTTTTTCGTATAGAATTTTGTTGTTGATGTAGTGGTATGAATTTGATTTCCTATATATTCCCGAGCAACGTCTTAGCATGGATCTTTCTAACACTCGGATCCTTCCCATTTGTGCAGAAGTAATGTCTGTCCAGATAGGGGATGCATATATGAGTATGGGTCTGATTAATTGCTTGTAGCAAATTATTTTAATTTTTGGATTTAGTGCGGACCTGAGGATTGATCTGAGAGTAAGGAAGGCCACGGTAGCCTGATTCATGATGCTATCTATGTGACGGTAAAATTTGAGGTTGGGAGTTAGTGTGAGTCCGAGATATTTGACTAACTCTTTTTGTGCTATTATTGAATTGCCAGTGCGAATATCCACGTGTTTGAGAAGTTGCTTTTGCCGCCGAATGGAAGATTTCACACCAGTGAAGGCGATTGATTCACATTTATTTGTATTTATTCTAAGTTTCCATTTGCTGAAATAGTCAGAGATTACTCGTACGTAGCTATTGATTTTGGCTATAGCTGTTGGTGGATTTTTCATGCTGTAATAGAGGATAATGTCGTCTGCGTAGTGCAACGTTTTGATATTGGGACTGACAGGCTCGGAGCTAGGGAAATCAGAGGTGAAGATGTTATATAAAATGGGTGAAAGAATTGATCGTTGGGGGAGCCCAATATGCGGACAGAATTCTCTGGATAGCTCACGGCCAACTTTTACTTTGTACGATCTGTGGGTGAGGAAGCTGTGAATTGTTTTACACAGGTGTGGGTGAAAATCGAAGGTGTGCAGCATTTTGTAAATCAGACCTTCGATCCAGACCGAATCGAATTCCTTCTCCATGTCTAATAGACAGGCAATTGTTGGTGTTTTTTGGTTGAGATGGTGACTGATATCCGTCTTCAGTTTAAGTAGAGCGTGTGTGGTAGAGCAGAATTGCTTGAAACCAAATTGATTGATTGGGATGACGTTGTTATTCGCAAAATGATCTATGATTTTATCTTTAAGGAAGCATTCGAATATTTTTCCTAATGCTGGCAGTAGAGATATCGGTCTATAGCTCGTGTGTAAGTTTGGGGGTTTCTTACTTTTGAGGATGGGAATTATACACGCTCATTTCCAGCTCATGGAAAGCAGCCTAGTTTGAAGCAGTGATTGAAAATTATAGAGAGTTTTGCGCTGAATAGTGTGGGGAGTTTTCTAATTATGAAGTTAGGGATTTAGTCTGGGCCGGTTGATTTTTTATTTTCCTTACTGCGGATGTATTCTGTAGTCAGTTTCACGTGGGTAAGGCTAAGGGCTCCGGAGGGCGGTGTTGTAGAGCTGTGAGGTGGTGGGGGCCTTCTCTCGGAAGTTTTGGCCGGGTTGGTGCTGTTGAAATCTGTGATGTGGTCGCTATTGTTTAGGAATTGGTTGTTAATATGATTGGAAACTCTAGCCGCCCAGTTATCTTGGGCTAGGGCTGCGTTATTAATGCTGATATTCATAAAGTGTTCTCCTAGGCAGTTTGCTTTTCCATGTCTGTGACCAGCGTGCAGGTGGTGTTATTGGAGGAGATGGTAAGGTTTGGGAAAACCGAGCTATTGAATTTATTTGTTAAGTTTTTGATAGTTTTAAATGTGTTCGTGTCCATTCTAATGTTAGAGAGTTTTTTTTCCCAATAGTTGTTGTAATGCGTGTTTATTTGGTTTTTGATCAGGATATTTAATGGGCTGATACGTGATTTTTGATATTGAAAATTAGGGTTTAGTCTATTGCGATTGAACATTTTCCTGAGTCTGTTTTTAGTTTTGATTATTTTTATAATTAGTTCAGGCAGCAGTGGAAGGGAGTTTTCATTTATAATGCATTTGGGAGTGGACGCTTCAATTGCGTTGTTCATGATATTGTTTAGGTTAGGGATTTTTTGGTCTATTTCTGCACGTGATAGGTTTCTGTTTGTGGGGATTTCCAGGGTTTGGAGATCTCTGTTGATTGATAGTCTCTATGTGTTAGTTCTGCTGTAATTAGGGATTATTACGGGATTGGGTTGTGACATGCTGTTGTTGATTTTAAGTTGGAGTAAGATGGCGTCGTGATCAGAGTCAAAGGGTTCTGATTCCAGAAACGGGGAGAAGTTTGGGTTTAGGTCGATGTTTGGGTTTCCTTTTATGAGAAATAAGTCAAGTAATGAATGTGTATTCCCTCTGTGAAAAGATGGGTCTCTACTAGAGAGTAGGTTAAGGTTAATAGCGTTTGCTGAATACCAATTATACCAATTATACCAATTCCGGCAGGATTGTCGTGTGAATTTAACGAAGTGTGATGTTTGGCATTGAAGTCATCTGCAATCACAACAAAAGACTTTTTGTTGGTTGGTGATAGGCTAGTGAGGTCTAAAATTTTAGTCAGATCTGTGGCACTAAAGTGGGAGCCAGGGAGGCAGTGTGGTATAGGGCAGTGATGAAGATTTCGCACATATCGCAAATGAGTTTTATGGTAGTGTGTTCAATGCTGTTAAGTTGGACAGAAAGCGGAATTGCAATGAAGTTTAATGACTTATGAACTAGTATACCGGATCCTGCCCCTTTACCTGTGTTTCGGTCGCTACGTACGAAGTCAAAATTATGGAAATGTAACTTATGCTTTGCATTAAGCTTTGTTTCCGAGAGGAGGACTATGTGTGGCTTGTTCCTTTTAAGGAAAATGTCAAGATTATGTCTTCTTGCTTTGGCTACTAATGAGTTGACATTAATAGGAACTATCTTGAGGGTGTGAATGCTATATGTGTTTGTTTGAGAGATTCGTGTTTTCATTGCGATATTTGAAACAAGAAGGAGACGGGAGCGATTTTTTTCTCGTCTGGTGAGGAGAGGTTTCGGAACTGAGGCATTAATTCGTTTATCTGCTTCAGTATATTTGTGTAGTTATTGCCAAATAGTGACTGGCATTCGTTGTTGAGAAACGAGAAGGGCGAATCTTGGAGTTGAGGGGCTATTTGAATAGGATTATTGATTTGGGCTCTATTGTTAGAGCTAAAGAGATTCGCAAAAGGGGTTGTTGGCTGAATGTAGTTATTTACTGCTTTTCTTTAGAAGATATTTTCATTGCGGTAGGCAGTTTTTTTCTTTTGTAGTATTTTCAAGATGGTTAAATATTGCGGGCAGTTTCTGTAGCTGGCGGGATGTCCTTCCTCGCCAGTGTTAATGCATTTTGGAGCTGTGCCCGATATGTTTTGGCATTCTCCTGGACTATTGGTGGATTGGCATTTGACACACCTGTAACTCATTCTACAGTTGGCTGCCGTGTGACCATACCTTTGGCAGTTTTTACACTGCAAGATTTCTGATCTCTTGAGGGTTTCGACAGAGACAGTTTGATAACATAGGAAATCAACTTTAAGCAGGTTTCTAATGTTACCAGTCGGAGCTTGTTGAACTAACCAGATATCTAAGGGTTAGTTCTTCTTGATAGAGTTGCGGGTCGAAAATCGATATATTTTGAACATTTCTGTGATGCCTTTAGCTACCAGTTCATCAAAAATATCTTTTTGGGAGAAGTTTCCAGCCAGATTTTTTATTAGCACGCTATGCGTTTTCATGGACTTAGGGGTGTACGCGTAGTACTGTTTTTTTTTTAATTTTCCAGCAGTTCTTTCGTTTTCACGAAATCACTGGCTTTTTTCAACTGAATATGTGTCACATTTTTCTTGACTTTTTTCAGTGAGAAGTCTGAGGAAAAGGATTTGAGCGCGTTAATTGTCTCGCTAGTCTCTATGTCGTATGTCACTATTGGTGGGAGTTTTTCTAGTTTCGGGCTCGATTTAAGTGTTTCGTCTAATATGGTGAATCTTACTTGCACTTTTGTTGGGCGTGATTGGTGTGTATCCTGTTTCCTGGAGTTCCTGGTTTTACTTGCACTTGGCTGCTTTGTTCTTGGATATGCCTCTATAGGTCTGCTACAGTCTTCTTGAGCACTTCTACTTGCTTCAGGTATGGGGCGATGAACGCTTCCTTTGTAACGTCTTCAAAGTTTGGCTCTGACGATATTGTGGCTTCACTGCCTGAATTTTCCTCAGCATCCATATCGGAGGTGTTGTCCGGTTGACCTAGCATTTTATTGCCTTTTAAGCGTGGTCGGCGCTTCTCCTTTGCAGTTTTTTCCCATTAGGGGGAAATGTTCTTGGTATGACAGGCCAGGGAAATCCCCGGCCGAAAAATGTGCGTCAGACACTCCTATTGCTACGCAACTATTTTCAGAAAGTTCAGAAAAACTTACCTCTTTTTTAAATTTAAGCCAACGCCTAAGCTCCTTCGCCCGTTCTCGTCTACTCTTTTGGTCCTTCTTTACTTTAATTCTCCTTTCCTCCCTTTTTCCTTCTGTGCTGGCCACTTTGTCTGCTTGGTCGTTCGCTCATGAATGAAGACAGCGATCCGTCCAAATGCTTGGCCTTATATAGTGTCTGAACCGCAATTTTTTGTGTGGAACCCGCAATCATAATGTAAATTACTCAGAATGTAATATTTTTCATTAGGTGTGATTTACCTCATTCGAGGAGCAATATTAACAACTATATTTTTTCATCAAAGTACTTCCACCATAAATTAATTTGATGTAATAAAAATTAAAATTCCACATTATGGTACAACATGGCGCAATTAAATTCTTGTCGTCCATGTTGAGAGAATTCGATGTGGAATGTAATGTTTAGCTATTTCAATTCCAATCGCTACCTCTTTTCTTCACATTAGTTATATGAGAAACCGAAAATTATTAAATATCTTTTAACGAAGATATTATTGCATCTTTTACTGCCGCCATCGGATTCCTCGTTAAAAAATACCCCGCATTCATGTGCCATATGTTGACAGTACATGAATTCTGACAGTTCCGCGATGTTTCTACATTTCTTTCGCGGTCGCGAGCTTTCCGTGTTTTCTAAGGAAAAGCGTGCAAATTGTGTTGAGTGCCTAATGTGTGTATGTGTTTATTTTATAAGAAAATTTGTTCTTTAAATAATTGTGTACTCATAACCTGTCTTCAGGTGAGATTTTCACTTATTGCTTTTCGCAGAAAATCCTAGCAGGAAGTTGGTTTTATGTAAAATACTACTTCAATAATTCATAATCTTTAATTTTTTTATCGTGAAACTTTAAATCTTGTGAAAACTTCATGTTTGAGTACTTTGGTTTCTCTTCCGACAAGTGTAGAAGGTGAAAATTTACGTGTGATTATCCTGGAAATTTTTCACGGGATATTGTTTTGTCACAGCTATAGCTAATATGCTCTATGACTCTTTTTCCATGGTTGTTATAAATTACAGGTGAAGGACATTGAAATTTCACTAATTATGACATAATTTCCATTACCCACAGAGCTGTTGTTGTTTTTGCATGTAGTGTAGAGAGACCAAAATTGAAAGTTGTATTATCACTGTTTTGTTTGGGGGTTTTACCTAACGGGAAACTAGGAGAGCTTGCTATCGCAGCGAAGATCACTAGTACCCTTCATGCTATTTGGTTAGGATTTTACAATAACAAAAACTATTCAAACGTTAGTTTAGTTTTTTTTATTTAATGTTAAGTTTTTTTTTCACAAAGCACGTTGATTTAATTTTAAAAATATTTAAAGTAAAGTTTTTTTTTTCACAAAGCACAAAGACCGATCAAACGTAGATTAAATTAAAAAAATATTTAAAGTAAAGTTTTCTTACACAAAGCACAAAGACTGATCAAACGTTGATTACATATAAAAATATTTAAAGTAAAGTTTTCTTACACAAAACACAAAAACTGATCACAGGTAAATGATGCTTTTTTTCTGATCAATAAAATTTTCAGATTTCTATGCACCTCACCAACTGATTACTGCCCCCTTTTTAGGTTCACCCTAGTGTTTATACAATTTCCAAATTTTTGGTAATTATTCACCCGCATGTTGATTGGTCCAAAGTTTCCGTATATTGATAAGGAGGGGTAGCATGGGAAAACGTATCGAACGTTTTTCATGATAAGCCATTAACGAAAAGCGCCAGTGATTATGTACATAGACAAGCGACGATCATTGACTGAAAATCGTCCATAATTCATGGTGAGGGGAAATGAAACGATTTCTTTAACTCGTAGATATGTATCGTCAGTGAATTAGCTAATTAGCTGAAGCTCTTCAATGTGAAAGTTATTTGAAGGGGAAAAACGGCATTTCATTAGGCACTGAATTGGCATAGGTACATACCTATATGGTTGACTGTCTGCATTGTAGGCAATATAGGGGAAAATATGACAGATCCGTCTATACATGTAGAAACTATTATTCACCACTTCTTATCTAACCAGACTGGTCGCGTCACAATAATCACAATAAAGCATCAGTCAGTTCATTATCGATAAGCGGTACTCATTATTAACCAGTACACCCAAGTAATCTCTAGCCAATTTTTAGCAATCACCCAGCAGTCGACAAGCGAACGATATGTTAATAAGACGAGAAGCATTCTTTTGAGTCGGGTTTGGATTTTAATACAAAGCTAGACTGATTATTTTTCTCGCGCGTAAATAAAATCTCTCGTTCTTCCTTTAATGTAAATTACACTGAATTTAATTAAAATAAAACTTTTGTTCATTATTATTCTGGAAGTGTTTAACCTTATATAAAGACTCCCTCAATACCCGCTCCCCCTACACATGGTGCCAGAAGTGATTAAAAACAAAAAAAAATGCGTAGATAAAGTGTTAAACAAAAGAAAGCTAATTAAAGAAATTTACGGTGAGGCCCAGTGAAAAGTGCACGTGCTAAATATTTTTGACCGAAAAATAAAATTTATAATTACGGCAAGAAAAAAGCGTTTTCATAACTTTTTGTGCATTGGTATGGAGATAAATTACAGTGGCAACTGAAAATTTGTTAAAAGTGACCTCGAATGAATACCAAACAGTTTTGCATAAAGATTTTCGCTTCAATAAACCGGTGCTTTGAAACGCAAGTGCGATTGGATTTATATTTGCAAACTGTACTAAATAATTAAATTTTTCTAAAGCACAATTTTTTTTATGACCATGTTTTCAATTTATTAGAAATAAACGCGGATTAAAGCGATTTGATATTTTACGGAAGATCTAAGAAAGCTAACTACAATTCAATTACAAGCCCTTTTGAGAGATCGTGGTTTATCTCACAATATAGAACTAAAGAAGATCTAGTGAATAGATTATATAGTGCAGTTCAGGATGAAAATTTAGATACCAGTGAAGAAAACTCGAAAGACAAAGACAGTATTGAAGAAAGTGACGAGAAGAAGATAAGAATAGTGGTGAAGACGATTCGCAAAACGAGCAGGTATCTGAAATAAATAAAACAGGAAAAAATACGGTAAGCCAAACTAATTTATTTTTAACAAAAACTACTTCAGAAAAGAATAAAGTTGATCAGCACTATCAAGATATTACAAAAGACAATTCAAAGCACATTAGTCAAGATTCAGAAACAAAAGGAAATTTAATAGGCCAAGAGAGATCAATTCCATTAAAAGAAGGTTAAGGTGAAAACACAGCAATGCAGACAAAACAAAGTGATGCACAGGGTTACAGTTTTCTGTTTACGGACGTCGAAGAATCTCTTGAGACATTTAATGGAGAAACTTCAGGAAATATATTAGTGTGGATTAAGAATTTTGAAGATATAGCAGCTGTTTGCGGGTGGAGTGATATTCATAAATATCTGTATATGAAAAGGCTGCTTCGAGGTGCGGCAAAAACCCTCAGTAGAAGCATCAAGTAATGTACACAGCTGGGAACAGCTAAGAATTTTTTTACCAAAAGAGTTTGGAGAAACTGCTTCCAATTTAAGTATCCATCGAGCTCTCGAAAATCGAAAGAAATCTAAACATGAAACTTATCTTGAATACATGTACTCAATGAAGCAAACTGCGAACAGAGGTAACGTTGATGAGGAATCAATAATTATGTACATTATTGCGGGAATTTCGGATGAAATTATTAACAAAACTTTTTTATACGAAGCAAAGATCTTAGATGAACTCAAGAAAAAACTTAAAATTTATCAGACTATGAAAGTGAAGCAGCTGAAAAATTCCCAAAGCCAGAACAGAATGCAACTTTTGAAAAGAGTAAATATAGTCAGCCTGAAGTTAGATGTACCAATTGCGGAGGAAAAGGGCATGGAAATCCCAATTGCCCCCACAAAATAAAAGGAGCGCGATGCTTTAATTGTAACGAATTTGGTCACATCGCACCAAATTGGCCCTCACCAAAGCAAAATAAACACTTAGCTGAAAGTCAAGTAAATATTATAAGCACCCCAGAACTACACATTAAAGTTACGATTACCTATAAACAATATCTTGCATTAATCGATACGGGAAGTGATGTCTCAATAATGAAAGAAAGAGTACAGATCGATACACAGATTGGAACGGATAAAAATTCCAGTATTTACTTAACAGGTTTCGGTCAGCATTTAAATAAAACGTTAGGATCATGTACTGCTATTCTGGGTATCGATGGAGAAAGCTATAATGTAAAGTGAAACATTGTTCCAGACCTATGGCTTAGTCCAGACATAATTGTTGAAAAGATTCACTGAAGGATGCCACTTAACAGTAAAAAACGGTAAAGCCACAATGCAAAATGAAAAATACTTAAACACCGAGGAGGGAACATCAGATTTCCTGCAAAATATAGACATTGTAAACGTGATCCATAAAAAGAATATAGAAAATGTGGAGCAAATTAAAACCAGTGAAATGCAGGAGAAGGTGAAAGAACTAAACTTAACTTATAACACTGTAAAACCTACCGAATCCTTCGTGAAGTTGTCAATTTGTCTACATGACGAAATCCCGGTTTACCAGAAGGCACGTAGGCTTGCCCCTAAAGAAAAGCAAATAGTGAATTAGCATATTCAAGAATGGATAGATGAAGGAATTGCAAGGTGCAGTAATTCGGATTTCGCCAGCCCTATAGTTCTAGCGAAGAAAAAGGATGGCAACCCTTAGGCTGTGTATCGATTATCGTCGGTTAAATAAGAAAATCGTTAGAGGTCGGTATTCCTTACCAAATATTGAAGAAATATTGGAGAGTTTGTATAACGCCCAGGTCTTTACGATACTTGATCTTAGAAACGGATTCTTTCATGTGAATATTAGAGAAGAGTGTCGCAAATTCACATCTTTTGTTATGCCTGATGGCCAGTTTGAGTTCTGTAAAGCACCATTTGGACTCTGCAATTCACCGTCAGTCTTCCAGAGTTAAGTTAAGTTAAGTTAAGTTAACACATATTTCAACCACTAATAAGAAAAAATGTCTTGCCAATCTATATATATGATATTATAATTCCATCAGTAGACGAGGAAGAAAATTTCGACAAACTTCGACAAACTCTTCAAGTAAGCTAGCGAGAATGGACTTGTAATAGAGTGGTCTAAATGTAAGTTTATGCAACGAAATGTACAGTTCCTGGGACATATGACCGAAGCTGGAAATATTAAACCGTCTGAGGAAAAGATAAAAGGCGTGAATGGATTTCAATACTCACATATACCAAAGCTGCTTACTGACCTAACCGAAAGGATGTGCCTTTTACATTTAATTCAACAGCACAAGATGCATCTAATTTACATAAGGACAGATTGTGTAATACTCCGGTTTTAAAACTATTCAATCCTTTACAACAAACTGAACTGCATACTGGCGCAAGTAGAGCTGGATATGGAGCGGTACTACTGCAAAAACATAATGAAGATCAGAAGTTCCATTCTGTTTAATATCTCAGCTTTAAACCAACTGATACAGAAAAGAACTACTCCAGTTATGAGTTGGAGGTTTTATCCATCATAAAGTCACTCAAAAAATTGCGAACTTATCTGCTTGGTCTACAGTTTAAAATTTTTACAGATTGTAAAGCTTTCGAACTAACTATGAAAAAGAAAGACTTAAGTAGTCGCGTGGCTAGATGGGCTCTCTTATTAGAAGAGTACAATTGTACTGTACATCATCGCGCAGGATCAACGATGTGGCACGTAGACGCATTAAGTCGTTACCCAGCAGTATTTTCAATAGAAAATGGATTACCTATGAGAATCAATCAAGCTCAAGGGAGAGATGAATCCTGTAAATTAATTATCGAACTGCTAAAGGAAAGAGAACTTGAAGACTATACTGTAAGAAGCAATGTTCTATACAAATTTGTGGATTATCTTTTTGTTATACCCAAGATGATACCCAAGGAAATAATTCGCAACGTCCATGAGAGCAGGGCCACATAATTTCCCGAAAGGTACAAATGATAATACGACAAGACTATTATATTCCTGACTTATCGAGAAAAGTGGAAAGTATCATTCCTAAATGTGTACGATGTATTCTAGCATCAAGAAAACATGGAAAGCCCGAAGGATATTTAAACCCAATTGAGAAGACAGACATACCTTTACATACTTATCATATAGATCATCTTGGCCCATTACCGTCAACCGCAAAGAATTACGCCTACCTGTTTGCAGTCATAGATGCTTTCACCAAGTTCTGCTGGGTGTATCCCGTAAAGTCGACTACGGCTGATGAAGTACTTAAAAGATTAACCACGCAAAGTAAAACCTTTGGTAACCCCCCATCGGATGATATCGGATAAAGCAACAGCTTTTGCTGCAAATGCTTTTCGGTTGTATTGTGTAGACCAAACTATCAACCACGTTCTTGTAACCACTGGAGTTCCCAGAGGAAATGGGCAGGTGGAACGTCTAAATCAGACAATTATTGGAGTCCTTTCAAAGATGTTAGTAGAAGATCCACGAAAATGGTTAGTAGATAAGCAATGTTGGTCCTGGCGCAAAATCCCATGTTATTTCTTATGGATGTCCCAATTGACAAAATTGTTTCAAAGCTTAGAGTTCGAGCCCAATTTCCAATGTATTTTTAAAGGGGGACCTGTGAATTGACAAAATTGTTTCAAAAGCTCTTCGTTAACGTAGACAAGCATAGGTTAGTGTGTCCCCGCCCCCTGAGCCGTTTCCCCTAGGCTAATGTCCCCGCCCCCTGAGCCGTTTCCCCTAGGCTAATGTCCCCGCCCCCTGAGCCGTTTCCCCTGGGCTAATGTCACCGACCCCCTAAGCCGTTTCCGGTAGGCTAATGTCCCCGGCCCTCTCAGCCGTTTGCCCTAGGCTTTGCTAATGACTCCACTTAAAAGATTGATAACACTGCACAATATGCAAAAGCTATCAAAACAAAACGTTATTCACTCTCGATGCTTCAGTATGTAGCTGCAGATTTTATTAAACCTGATTTAGCGCATAACAAGAACAGCACATCACATCGTTCGTTGCCACTGCTGATTCACCCAATTAAATTTGCATAATATCACAAAATTGCGACCGCGTCGGTATTGTGAGCGTGTGTAGGACTGGGAGATCAATGATAATTTATTTGTATGACTAGAATGGTATGAAGGTGTGAATGCAAACAAAAGCGGTTTGAATGAAAAAACAAAACAAAATTTGCCAGTATGTAAACAGTTTGACAATTCGGTAAGCTTGACCTGTGAGCTGAAAGCGAAAGGTGGGCCATATTAATTTTATTTAATTTACCGATCCTTTGAACGCCACATCTTTATACTCACGTTTAACTTATATGCTCCTGCTACTCCACATTTAAAACCACTTCGTTCATCCAATTAAATTTGCATAACATCACAAGATTGCGACCGCTTCGGTATTGTGAGCGTGTGTAGCAATGGGAGATCAATGATATTTAATTATATGAGTAGAATGGTAGGAAAGTGTGAATGCAAACTAAAGCAGTTTGTATGAAAAACAAAAAAAGCTGAATCACATTGCCGGCATGTAAACAAGGGGCAGATTAAAATTGGCATTAATTGTAAAAACTAAGAATAAAAGCATACTGCCCACGTTTTATAAAGATTCTTTGTAGTTAAAAACCATCAATCTGGCTAAAGCAAAGCCACAACCGGTCCACGGATGAAATTTAAGGCTTTCGTGGTGATTTATGTTGCGTGCCATACTAGCAATAACATTTTGGTGATAATCAAACAATTCTTTGATTCAAACTCGTTCTTCACGTATCGAAATTTTGTTTATACATGTGGATCACGCTGATTAAAAAATGGAAATAATTAGCATGTTGTGCACATCTTTGCGACCGGCATCATAAAGTATATGTGATGGGGCTGTTGCTCGTTAAAACCGTGAAAATTTTGAAATAAAAGCTGAGACTACTTTGAAATAAAAACTGGTGGGATATTCGCAATAAAACAGATAAAATATATCAAGGTAGCAAGATTATTAGAATTTTCCTAAAGTTGACAAAATTTCCAAAGCATTTTTAAATCTTTCTCTACCAAAAATTAGGGAAATATATAAATATAATTCGAGATTGATGAAAGAAAATTTTCATTCATAAAATTCCTAACGATTTGCTACCCAATTATAAAAATTCTCAACACCGATATATTTCTTTTAAGAATTCTTTTCAGAATTTTTCTTGTTCGAGGGGTATCCCATTCACAACAAGAACGGAATTGTTGTACATAAAACTTTAATTTCCAAAATTTCTGTGCGTTAGATTAAAATTCTAGTTCCTTACAATTAATATTTAAAATATTCATGCGCGTGGGCGTGGGTAATTAATATAAAAATTATAAGCATGCTAATATAACAATATGCACAACATAACAGCTACCTACCAATTGAATATCAAATAAAAACTGGGCGTTAAACAAATATTTGCATAATATCATTGATCTTGTCCAAATCACATTATCATATTTTCTGAACAAAATGACATCAATTTCCAAAGTAGGAAGGTAGCATAAACAAAAAGCATGACCTGCCGCAATAACGAAAAAAAAATGGGTCAGATTGCCAGTATGTAAACAAGGGCTCGTGCCGGTAAAAACAGGTTGACGATTTGGTGAATATGAACTGAAAAAACATGAAATGTATGCCATTTTAATTTGAAATATTTTATTTTTGGATCATCTCTTGCAGATTATAAATAAAAAGGTCAACATTAATTGAAATTTTTTTAAATAAATAATGCACACCTACTGCTCGCGTTTCAAAACGATTATCTTGAGATTAAAAGTCGGTTATCAAGATTTAATTTGCTTTCAGAAACGTTTTGTAGATTAAAATAAAAAACTCAGCTGTGATGAGGCCGCTTCTCTGTAAAAGCAAGAAATAATCTAGAATAAGAGATGATTTGCTTTTGTTTAAAACAGTATTTGCAAATTCTGTATGCATATATACATATGTGGAGAACTAAAAAGAATCAACCTATTAACTTTATAAAAATTTTATTTAAATCATTGCTTCTATGATTTACATTTAAAATGATATCACCTACTTGTGGCAATTCTGGTTTTATATCTAAAAACTGCCTACGGCGAAGCTCCATACAAACACGTGCCCAAGTTAATAAGTCTACGATTTAAAAAGATGATCTCGGGGATAAAAGCCATCAATCTGGTTTTTAAATGAACTCTACTGCATTAATTATTTGTAATCGAATTTTATTGCATCAAAAATTAGATTTGCAATGCAATGCAATCTAGAATAATTTAAGTGTACATAAGGAGTTCGACTTGATATAAAAAAACTTCAGCTCATTTTGATTTCATTTCGTTTAGGTTTATGTCAACTGGGTTTGTTTCTGTCTCAAGGAACATTTTTGTGACAAACTTTTTCAGTTTTTCAAATTTTTACGATTACTTCAAAATTCATAATAAACCGTATGAGTGCAAAAGAAATTTTAAAAGCGTAAAATAATGTATAAATTACAAACAATTCGTATAAATTGTAAAAATAATAATAATAAATCGTAAAAGCGCAAAAAAATCGTAAAATTGCAACTTAAGATTTATCGGTACAAAAGAAGAAGATATACCCGGCTATAGACATATGTAAATTAATTATATAAAGTAAAGTCTAAGGAGTTCTAATGTATGTATTATGGCTTAAATAAAGATCGAAAATAATTAAACGAATATTTGTATTTTCTTGAAAGCTTATTTTATAAACAATATCTTTTGAACCTTCAGTATGGGTTTTGCAGTCAAATATTTTTATTGCAATCGCATTAACTCGAAACGACGCAAAACTTACCTTACCCAACATTTATACGCCGCCTCCTTTATCGCCAGTCCACTTTCGCTTTCAACATAAAATATAAACAACCACGGGCCACACGTAGGCAGAGTGGAAAGAAAAACTTTGGTAAAGAATTGGATGGTAAAGTAAAAGACATTATTACGAATACTTTATGTGGATGGTTAAATTTGGTTTTATCGAATGTGCTGCAATTTGTTCATTTTTCATATATATATATAGATGTATATATAATGCGCAGAACCCCGAGGTTGAAATATTCAGATTGTGGCAACCGTCGAGCCAGTTTTACTAAATAAAGACATTGGTGCTGTTCATAAAGCCTATATAAAATTTTTCTTCGATATAGTTCACACTTCGACTTATAATTGTGGCTATATATAGAACATCTAATTAATTATAACAATCACGCAGTGCCTATGATACAGTGCAGTTAGTGGATATATAGAGAATATCTAATAATTTTAATAGTCGCTCAGTGCCTATGATACATTGCAGTTAATTTTAAGAAGTGTTCGAACGATATATTACAGCAAATTATTTCGCTATTAATGTTAATATATTGATATTTTAACATAAAAATGTTGCGGGTAAATGAACTCATTCGAAAGGCTAAGTTTGCCTTCATAAGTGCGCGAAATAATCACGAACTAATTGGACAAGGTGAAAAAGACTGTTCTAAAGATTTAATAGTTCTGCGGCAAAACTTAAAAAGAGCGAGGACTGCGGGTGGAAAACAAAACTGGATGAATGGTATTAGTCTTGTGCAAGGTTACCGCGCACAATTAAAAAAGTTAAGAATGACTGGTGGTGGTGGTTATGTGAATCCACACCCCAATAGAGCCAATTATGCTAGTATCAGAGTAAAATGGGCGGATGTGCAGTCTGCCTTTAATAATCGCATCAGGACAGGGGCAATTATCAACTTAACACATAAAGAGCCAAAGGAGTTCCTTAAGGACTGTGTTGCACTCTTCCAACGGCGGTTAAACAATGCGCTTAAAAAGGAAACTGCTCTCAAAGTTAATGCTGTGTTCTGTGCAGAATTTAAAATCGCGCGAGGTGATGAGGAGATATTTGAGATCAAGTATATGAACACAAAGAATGCTCCCATCTACCGCGACACAAATATAAATGCTTGGTTTGAACAAAATATCCAGGAACCAGTTCTGAAAAAACTGGAAGAGTTCCAGGAAAAAGATAGTGGGTGGGCGTTATCAGCCATTATTAATTTAACAATTAATATGAACAAATATACTCCACAACTGGGGTCCTCATACATTGAGCTTCCCCTACAAATAAAAGACCACGAAGCATGTGTAAATGTTCAAAATAGTGACAATGCATGCTTTGCGTGGGCGGTAGTATCAGCCCTACATCCTACAAAGAGAGATCCACAACGTGTAACAAAATACCCCCACTACTCCAACGTCCTGGATCTTAAGGATATTACGTTCCCAATGACCATCAAACAGATTCCCCGGTTTGAGAAACAAAACAATGTTTCAATTAACGTATATATTTTGGAAAAGATCCATAAAAACGATAAAGAAAATTATAAAGTTCTACCGACTTATTTAACCAAAGAGAAGAAGGAGAAGCATGTAAACCTACTCATGATCCAGAACATCTACTTCACTGAAGATGATGAGGGGGAAGAAAAATCGGATTATGAGCCCATCAGATACCACCATGTTTGGATTAAAAATTTATCCCGGCTTTTATCATCACAACTTAGTAGTCTTAAGGGAAAAACTATTTCTGCAACCGCTGCCCCCACTACTTTTACTCATGCACTGCACTAGAGCATCACCAGGAAGACTGCAAGCTGCTGAATGAGAGTTTCCCAAAATTTAATTCAAAGTCAAAAACATGACGTATACACTTCAGTCAGCTGAAAATTGCTTTAAGTTCGCATGATAATAAGCGCCATTTATTAAAATCCAGTTATGAGACGTTACCATGGGGTCATTATAGCATAATGGGTGTGGATTAATGCGCTTTAAATAAATATAATATATTAGTTTATATGAAGATGTTGTAAAATAGCTTAATATATTATATAAGTAATGTTTATGACGTGTTGAAATCTATGTTTTATTTCAAATTATAATAATAAACCCCTTTTTAAATCACATTTAAATATTGATAAAAGTATATACATATACTATCGCTCATAAAACACACGCGGTCTAGTTCGCTTCTCCATTATCTCGTTATTCCCAGAGATGCGATTACGAATTTTTGCATTTTGAAGATTTTTTACGCAATTTTTATGTTTTTTACCAATTATGCATGTTATTTTTACGACGAGTTTTTGCAATTTTAACGATTTGTTACAATTTTTATGAGTTTTGAAATATTTGCGTTTTTTAGGGATTTATACGAATTTTATTGCAATTTTTACGATTTTTTTTTGCGCTTTTACGATATATTATTATTATTTTTTGCAATTTATACGAATTGTTTGTAATTTATACATTTTTTTTACGCTTTTAAAATTTCTTTTTGCGCTCATACGGTTTATTATGAATTTCTTTTGCAATTTATATAAATTTTTCGCGCTTTTACGTTTTTTTTGCAATTTTTACGATTTAATTTACAATATATAGGTATATGTATATGAATTTTTCAAATTTTTACAAAGTTTTACACTTTTTATGACATCTTTGCAGTTTTCCTGTTAAATTATTGGCGGTGAAGCATAAAATTATCGCACTCAAAAGGTAAATCTTCATCAATAAACTACATTTCATTTTTTTATTTAACGCGTTTTCAGCTCACAGTTCAACTTCACAAATCATGCTTTATCAGCTTTAGAAGATGGTAGTTCAGATGGGTTCAAAAGACATTGTTTATAAATTAAGCTTTCAAGAAAATACAAATATTCGTTTAATTATTTTCGATCTTTATTTAAGCCATAATACATACATTAGAACTCCTTAGAGTTTACTTTATATAATTAATTTACATATGTCTATAGCCGGGTATATCTTCTTCTTTTGTACCGATAAATCTTAAGTTGCAATTTTACGATTTTTTTGCGCTTTTACGATTTATTATTATTATTTTTACAATTTATACGAATTGTTTGTAATTTATACATTATTTTACGCTTTTAAAATTTCTTTTGCACTCATACGGTTTATTATGAATTTTGAAGTAATCGTAAAAATTTGAAAAACTGGAAAAGTTTGTCACAAAAATGTTCCTTGAGAGAGAAACAAACCCAGTTGACATAAACCTAAACGAAATGAAATCAAAATGAGCTGAAGTTTTTTTATATCAAGTCGAACTTCTTATGTACACTTAAATTATTCTAGATTGCATTGCATTGCAAATCTAATTTTTGATGCAATGAAATTCGATTACAAATAATTAATGCAGTAGAGTTCATTTAAAACCAGATTGATGGCTTTTAACCCCGAGATCATCTTTTTAAATCGTAGACTTATTAACTTGGGCACGTGTTTGTATGGAGCTTCGCCGTAGGCAGTTTTTAGATATAAAACCAGAATTGCCACAAGTAGGTGATATCATTTTAAATGTAAATCATAGAAGCAATGATTTAAATAAAATTTTTATAAAGTTAATAGGTTGATTCTTTTTAGTTCTCCACATATGTATATATGCATACAGAATTTGCAAATACTGTTTTAAACAAAAGCAAATCATCTCTTATTCTAGATTATTTCTTGCTTTTACAGAGAAGCGGCCTCATCACAGCTGAGTTTTTTATTTTAATCTACAAAACGTTTCTGAAAGCAAATTAAATCTTGATAACCGACTTTTAATCTCAAGATAATCGTTTTGAAACGCGAGCAGTAGGTGTGCATTATTTATTTAAAAAAATTTCAATTAATGTTGACCTTTTTATTTATAATCTGCAAGAGATGATCCAAAAATAAAATATTTCAAATTAAAATGGCATACATTTCATGTTTTTTCAGTTCATATTCACCAAATCGTCAACCTGTTTTTACCGGCACGAGCCCTTGTTTACATACTGGCAATCTGACCCATTTTTTTTTCGTTATTGCGGCAGGTCATGCTTTTTGTTTATGCTACCTTCCTACTTTGGAAATTGATGTCATTTTGTTCAGAAAATATGATAATGTGATTTGGACAAGATCAATGATATTATGCAAATATTTGTTTAACGCCCAGTTTTTATTTGATATTCAATTGGTAGGTAGCTGTTATGTTGTGCATATTGTTATATTAGCATGCTTATAATTTTTATATTAATTACCCACGCCCACGCGCATGAATATTTTAAATATTAATTGTAAGGAACTAGAATTTTAATCTAACGCACAGAAATTTTGGAAATTAAAGTTTTATGTACAACAATTCCGTTCTTGTTGTGAATGGGATACCCCTCGAACAAGAAAAATTCTGAAAAGAATTCTTAAAAGAAATATATCGGTGTTGAGAATTTTTATAATTGGGTAGCAAATCGTTAGGAATTTTATGAATGAAAATTTTCTTTCATCAATCTCGAATTATATTTATATATTTCCCTAATTTTTGGTAGAGAAAGATTTAAAAATGCTTTGGAAATTTTGTCAACTTTAGGAAAATTCTAATAATCTTGCTACCTTGATATATTTTATCTGTTTTATTGCGAATATCCCACCAGTTTTTATTTCAAAGTAGTCTCAGCTTTTATTTCAAAATTTTCACGGTTTTAACGAGCAACAGCCCCATCACATATACTTTATGATGCCGGTCGCAAAGATGTGCACAACATGCTAATTATTTCCATTTTTTAATCAGCGTGATCCACATGTATAAACAAAATTTCGATACGTGAAGAACGAGGTTGAATTAAAGAATTGTTTGATTATCACCAAAATGTTATTGCTAGTATGGCACACAACATAAATCACCACGAAAGCCTTAAATTTCATCCGTGGACCGGTTGTAGCTTTGCTTTAGCCAGATTGATGGTTTTTAACTACAAAGAATCTTTATAAAACGTGGGCAGTATGCTTTTATTCTTAGTTTTTACAATTAATGCCATTTTTAATCTGCCCCTTGTTTACATGCCGGCAATGTGATTCAGCTTTTTTTGTTTTTCATACAAACTGCTTTTGTTTGCATTCACACTTTCCTACCATTCTACTCATATAATTAAATATCATTGATCTCCCATTGCTACACACGCTCACAATACCGAAGCGGTCGCAATCTTGTGATGTTATGCAAATTTAATTGGATGAACGAAGTGGTTTTAAATGTGGAGTAGCAGGAGCATATAAGTTAAACGTGAGTATGAAGATGTGGCGTTCAAAGGATCGGTAAATTAAATAAAATTAATATGGCCCACCTTTCGCTTTCAGCTCACAGGTCAAGCTTACCGAATTGTCAAACTGTTTACATACTGGCAAATTTTGTTTTGTTTTTTCATTCAAACCGCTTTTGTTTGCATTCACACCTTCATACCATTCTAGTCATACAAATAAATTATCATTGATCTCCCAGTCATACACACGCTCACAATACCGACGCGGTCGCAATTTTGTGATATTATGCAAATTTAATTGGGTGAAGCAGCAGTGGCAACGAACGATGTGATGTGCTGTTCTTGTTATGCGCTAAATCAGGTTTAATAAAATCTGCAGCTACATACTGAAGCAGTGAGAGTGAATAACGTTTTGTTTTGATAGCTTTTGCATATTGTGCAGTGTTATCAATCTTTTAAGTGGAGTCATTAGCAAAGCCTAGGGCAAACGGCTGAGAGGGCCGGGGACATTAGCCTACCGGAAACGGCTTAGGGGGTCGGTGACATTAGCCCAGGGGAAACGGCTCAGGGGGCGGGGACATTAGCCTAGGGGAAACGGCTCAGGGGGCGGGGACATTAGCCTAGGGGAAACGGCTCAGGGGGCGGGGACACACTAACCTATGCTTGTCTACGTTAACGAAGAGCTTTTGAAACAATTTTGTCAATTCACAGGTCCCCCTTTAAAAATACATGGGAAATTGCGCTCGAACTCTAAGCTTTGAAACAATTTTGTCAATTGGGACCTCCATAAGAAATAACATGGGATTTTGCGCCAGGACCAACATTGCTTATCTACTATGGTTCAAACACGTACCTAATTTGCAACGCCTTTTGTATTCAACGCAATTACGTGCTACCGAAAAAACACCATTTGAACTAATGATCGGTGTAAAGATGACCAGACCAGAACATCAGCTCTTGAAAAATTTATTGGAGGAAGCTATTGTACAAGAATTTGAGGAAACGCGACAAGAAATGAGACAACAAGCCAAGGAACAAATAAATAAAATTCAAAAAGAAAATCAAGAATATTCTAAAAAAAAGCGAAAATCGTCAAGAAAATATGACGTTCATGACTTAGTTGCTATTAAACGCACACAGTTCATACCAGGCGATAAATTATATCCCAAATTTGTAGGCCCGTACAAGGTAATAAAAGTTAAGACAAATGAGCGATTTGATGTAAGAAAAGTTCGAAAACACGAGGGACCTATCGTCACAAGGACGGCAGCAGACTATATGAAGCTTGGTCAAATGAGGAAGATACGGATGCAGATTCGTCTGGGTCTGACGAAATTTAGGATGGCCGAATGTAGGTACCATTATTCACCACTTCTCATCTAACCAGACTGGTTGCATCACAATAATCACAATTAAGCATCAGTCAGTTCATTATCGATAAGCGGAACTCGTTATTAACCAGTACACCCAAGTAATCTCTAGCCAATTTTTAGCAATCACCCAGCAGTCGACAAGCGAACGATAAGTTGATAAGACAAGAAGCATTCTTTTGAGCCGGGTTTGGATTTTAATACAAAGCTAAACTGATTATTTTTCTCGCGCGTAAATAAAATCTCGCGTTCTTCCTTTAATGTAAATTACACTGAATTTAATTAAAATAAAACTATTGCTCATTATTATTCTCGAAGTGTTTAACCTTATATAAAGAACCCGCTGCTCTAACTCTCTCAATACCCGCTCCACCTACATACATGTACTTTTTGGAATGGGTACATAATTATTGGGGTAGATCATGGTTTGCAAGTGGCTCGTGTTTCGTCCAGTTGAATGCGCGTTGAAGGCCAAAGAAAAATTGTGTTTTTGTCATGAGAAATGCGTTTGAGGCAAAAATTATCGTTCAGTTACATGTTGATTCGATTGATTTGCCGGAAAATTTGTATTGAATTTCTTGCTATTTCGTTTGGGAAAATTATTTTGAATTTTGTGCCTGGTCAGGTAAGATTTGAATTGGGTTTCTTGCTATTTCCTTTGTGAAAAATATTTTGAAATTTGTGCCTAGTCAAGTATTTGTTAAAAGAAATATTGGTTGTTTTACGGAACGCATTTCTCATATTCTTGAATATACCATTAGTGCATGGTAAATTTACGGCTCATGTGGAGTGTCACTCAGCATATGAAATTTCGAAATCGTATTAGATTTTTATGCAAGATTAATGTACTTATTGCCAGGGCTTGTAATAAAGAGATCTTTAAGGTACTAATAGGCAATGAGAATGATGTAGGCCCATGACACCTTTCGCCTTAAAAAGAAAGTTGCATAACTGAAGGGAATGTAACTTTCGTTTAGCAGAAGTTGATAGAGTTAATGATTACTGCGTTTACGCGGGGTGAAATTTGGTAGAACCGACAAGGTGAGCCCTTTTGTTTATCAGTTGGGCAGACAAATCCAAAAATTTTACAATGCTAGCCTACGTAGGAATATTTATGTATGTAAATATTTGTAATTATGGCTAACTAAAATTAGCGTACATATAGAATATATGTGTGCTGAGAAGCTATTTTATGTATCAATTAATTATTTATTATTATTACTACTGCATATGATGAGACTTAATTATAATTATTTGCGTATGTTTATTATTGTTGTATATATATTTTGTCTTAAAATGAAAAATTAAATCCCATGATAGGCCTCAATAAGGCATATTGCTCTTTAAGAGTACTTATATACATACTTATATGATAATGGTTATTATTTAAAAAGCTATAAAGTTCTGTTAGAATATTACACAAGATGTCGATAATGCAATTATAATTTTTTCTTTTTGAACTGGAGAAGTTATGTATCAACTTACTTTGCCGTTAATGTATACGACTGGGTTACGTGTTCTTGTGGGGCTTTCTCTATATCTAATTCAATTTTGGGTTTTGGTAGTTTGCGTCTGCATTGGAATTTTTTTATGGCGAGGATAATGAATATAATGATAATTAGAATTAGCAAGATATAGCTTATGAAGTAGTGGTGAACTGTATGCGCATTGGGGTTACTGAGAGTTATATTTTCTTCTTGTTTTTGTCTTTCAAGTGCCGTGCTTAGATCGTTCATTTCTTCAGTAACGTTTATGCTATTTGTTAGGTTAATCGTTGGCAGGTAGTAGTTTTTTAGATTAGATGTTGATATCAACTTGATTTTATTTCGATAATTCCGCTGTTATTTACAAGGGAAGATTTTTTCGTTGCAAACAATGTCGACAGTGACATATTTATCCATCACAAACAACCATTTATTCGGCTGATTGAGTTGGATCCAGAAGCTCGTGCGTGGTACTGATTTGATATTACAGGATTTCGGTATGATTGTGTCGTGTTTTAGAAGGACGATTTCGCACAAGTTATTTTTCGAATGGACATTGAATGTCTCCAAGTTTTTGGTAAGGCAATTGTCTAAATCTAATTTGTTAACGAGTAGTAATGTTCTCGGTTATATTCCACTACTAGGTACTCTAGGGATGGTTGTATTAATACATAATCGTTACCGTCAAAAGTTGGTATTGGTACCACTTTGTATAATTGGTATTTCTCACGGAATGGCAAAGGGATTTTCAGCTCGAACATTATTTTGTCTTTTACTACGGCACGGCGGTGCTAATATGTCCTAATCTATAAATTTTTAGTATACTGTTTGTATGTCTGGCTATTGGTAGAGTGGTAGTGTTTGGCAGATGGTTTTGAATATCTATGAGTAATTTATCGACCTGTTTGGGGGTTATAATGGAGGGATGCGGCTTGCCATGTCGCACATCGGTGATTAGGTCCAAAAGGGCGTTAAGTGCTATTTGATAGCGCATGGTAATAAGGGTTGTCAGAAAAATTAATGATTCTAATTCTATGGTCACATTTACGTTGGATATATCTGAATACATGGAATTAATGGTTCTGTCTATTTTTTGGAATTTGCTCTAGATGTGAGTAAATTGCTCTTTGATAGCGGAGCGTGTTTTATTGAATATGTGCGCGGTTGTTTCGATTATTAGAGTTTGATATTTTATTAGGGCAAGTAGATGACTCTGATCGTTTTTTATGTTTTCGATATGTTCGTCATCTAGTGTACCGAATAGGGTTTTACTCAAAGTACCTATTGCGTTAAATAGACCTCGCTTTTCTCGTGCAGTTTCTACGTGAAGGAGTTTAGATTTTTCTTTTATTTCGCTCGTGATGATTTGGAATTGATGCGCTATTGAAAAACATAAATTTTGGGTTTTATTCGTACGCGTGAACGGCTCGACAGATAAATTCTATTTGCGTTTCACATTCTTCTAACCCTTTTAAGTCATACTTAAAATTATCTAGGTCCTAGTATATTATGACGCGCCACTCATTGCTTACTTTTCCGATCTCCTCAAAGTAAATTCCCGGATTAGTTGGGAGCATAGTTACGTTGAATGCTTCATTCCCTGATGCGATTGGCAGGCAGAAGAAACAATGAAATAGCAATAACCTGTGGGGGATGTTAAGAATTACTATCGTCTGTAAAGAGTTTAAAGTTGTTATTGTGTAGTGTTTTATTCTTGTTCCCTATTCTGATGGATGTATTTTCTACCGAATCTAGGCGCACTGACTGGTAGGGACCTACCCATAAGGGTGTTGTTGTTTTTTCTAGCATTACTTCTAAGTAGCACTTTGTCACCTAGATTGAAGCTTTGAGCCCGGTTTTTCTGTCGGAATATACTTTTGATTTTTTCTTTCGTATATTTTATATCCGTGCTGTAATCTTGCTTTTAATTTGTACGCGTAATCATCGTAATTATATACTGATGAAGGTTTGGTTCTTAGCTAGAAATGATTTCTGCAGAGAATCCATGCAAAAGTTCGTAGGGCGAATAGTTGGTACTTAAATGAGGTGTATTACTGTACACAAACATTGCGTATGGGATCCATGTATCCCACGTTAACGCGTCCCTATTCACATAGTGTCTAATATACTTCGCCAGTGTTCACTGGCTCCCTTCTAGAGCACCATTTGTTTGGGGATGGTAGGGGTGGCTTGTAACTGTCTTATATGAAGCAATTTTGTTGCCTCTTTGAACATAGCACTTAGAAAATTGGATCCTTGATCACTGAGTAGAGACTGTCGAATTTCATGCTTGCAAATCATATTTTTTACAAATGTTCTAGCTACGGTAACTGCTTATGAGTTTTCTAGTGCCGACGCCGCTGAAAATTTTTTAAGGTCGTCGTGGAAAGTAAGCACGTATTTGTTGCCATTGTAACTCATTGGCAATGGCCCGACTATGTCGAGGAATACCCTTTCGAACCGTTTCCAACGTGTTGTTGTGATCTTCATTGGGATTTTCGGGACTTGCGTCAGTTTATTGATTTGGCAGGAAGCGCAGTTATTTATGTACCTTTTGATATCCTTACGCGTTCCTTGCCATGCCTAAACTGCTTCGATCCTTTTGGTTGTTCGTGAGATATCTTGGTGTTCTCCCGTGTCGACTATGTCGAGGAATACCCTTTCGAACAGTTTCGAACGTATTGTTGTGATCTTCATTGGGATCTTCGGGACTTGTGTCAGTTTATTGATTTGGCAGGAAGCGCAGTTATTTATGTACCTTTTGATATCCTTACGCGTTCCTTGCCATGCGTAAACTGCTTCGATCCTTTTGGTTGTTCGTGAGATATCTTGGTGCTCTCCCGTAGGTGTCTTATGATATTCCCGTAAGACTTCTTGTATTTCAAGGGTGTCCTTTATAAGTTGTATTATTCCATGATATAAAATTATTTCGACCTTAGTTCCATCAAAAACTTCTCTGCACATTTTCTTGAGTTCGCGGAGGTTAGCGTGATCAAGCACAGGGATAGCGAGTTCTATTTTGCCTAATTAGTTTGTGTGACTAATAGTTTTAAAGCGGTTTAGCGATTGATACAGCATTTCCTTATCTCTATTCGTGCGCAAGGGAATGTATATTTTTGGTAATACATAATTACAAGTGCTTATCCTTGATTGGTATATTTTACCTACTACTAGATCCATAGGTAGGTCTCTTAGTACTTCACGGAGATATTGTTCGGTTTCGTTTTTTGTTAAGGGTAGAAGAAACAACTTGTTAGTGATGCCCCTTTTGTGAAGTAGAGATAGACTTGTTTTCTTGATAACTACGCTATCGTGATTTGCCACTGTGACTGCTTCTTTATTGGTGATGTCATTATCTTGATTTCCTATAAGACCTTGATGCTTTTTTCCTCAACGGGACTATTGGTGTCGTCCGGTTGTATTCCACTAAGGGCATCCGCATTAGCATTGTATTTGATCCTATAATCGTATTCTTCAAGTCTTATTATCCATCTAGATAGTCGGCTTGAGCAGTCCTTTAAGTTCATCAGCCAAATGACCGGTTTATGGTCGGAAACTATAGTGAAACTTCTTCCGTATATGTACGGCCTGAATTCTTCTACAGCGTATATTATAGCAAGAAGCTCTGTTTCGATGGTAGATTATCTCGTTTCAGCAGGGTTGAGTGTTCGGTTAGCGTAGCATATCGGTCTATATTTTCCGATTTCTCCTTGTGAAAGGATTGCTCCCAACGCTATATCACTTGCTTCAGTGGTTACTATAAAATCTTTGTCGAACTCAGGATACGCTAATACTGGTGCGGTAATGAATTTTGTTTTTAAAGTTCTAAATGCCTCGTCGTAAAATGCATTCCGTTCGTATGGAACATCCTTCTTCAACAGGCGCATTAATGATTTAGCTATTTCAGCGAAACCTGGAAGAAATCTACGTCATGCAATTCGGAGATTCATTTCTAACAGCTACCGTACTGTTACTAATTAGATTTAAATCTATGTGTACTGTCTTGCAACATTTATCTGTTTTCTGTTCCATATTTTCTATTATTTTGCTTTCCTCTTTTATTTAGTTTATTTCCTTATTTTTGATTGATTCACCAGATTCGCCATTATTGTTTGTAAATTTTTTCTGTTAAATTATCTTGACTGCTACTTTTATAATGCATTTTATTTTGTTTTATTTCAACTTTGTCATTTGTATTTTGAAATTGTGTGCATAATTTGTTGTTCATTGTGTTACAACTTACATCTATTTATTTACTTTTTCTTATTTCCATTGTCGTTAAATTCCTCTGTTTTTGTTTTTAAATTGCTGTTAAATATTAGTGTTTCCCGACTGTGGGAAGTTACCTTCTTGGGCCATTGCAGAAAATTAAAGTTATCTTTGTCATCATCTGTTAAGACTACTTCAAATAAACATTCTGGATAATTCACGATACCATGGTATTCCCTTAAAAAATCATTCCCTAACAGTTCGTCGCAAGTGAGTATACTATTGCCTCTACCAAATGAAATGGATGGCCGATTTTTATGCTATTGCAGCTACTTCCTATATCTAGGGTTCCATACGATAAGCCCCCTGAAGTGACGTAATCACCCGATAGGGTGGTGATCACACACGTCTGATTAATGTCGACTAGGCTATCGCCGGAAGTAGATACCAGTTTATGCAAACTGACCTCAGCACCAGTATCTATGAGAAATGTAGACTGACCTTTAGCGGACAACGAGAAAGCAAGGGTAACCGTGATAGCGCGTGCAGTTATATTTATTGGAATTTTCACTTTAACCTCTAGTCTTGCTGATGGACTTCGGCCGGAACTTCTAAAATTCGGGTTGGGTGGCCGGAAATTCCTTCCCGCATGATCTCGTTTCCCGAGTCATATTCGGCATCTTGATTAATAAATCGGACTTGTCTTAGATTTCTTGTTTGTCCGTAATTTGATTCTTGGTTTGTAGGTATTTCACGCCTTGCTTGATAACTATTAATATCAGGCCGGCTTCGTTCCTGTTGCCTACCTTCGTTTGATTGACGGGGGTGAGATCTCTGTTCGAACTGTTTACTTCCTTTTAATTGGTTATTAGTTGTTGCTCTAAATGTCGATGCCTTTGAATATTTATTCCCTTATTTTCGTTAAAACGTTTAGTCCTACACTCACTTATGTCGTGGTTAGATTTGTTGCAGTAAGTACAATACAATCTGTGAACTTCCCTTTTAATTTATTGGCCACTTAACGTTGGAATTATTTTGTTTTTGTAACACGTTTCCTTAGAATGTCATCTTTTGTTGCAAATTTCACATGTGATCGCATGCCTGGAGAAACTTCCACCTGGATTCTTAGTTTCTTTCTTTCTCTCTATGTGTCCGATACGCTCAAGTAGGTAGTCGATCAGGGTAGACAGTTCAGTCAAATTTCGGCCCTGCGCAAGCATTTGTAGATGTTCATTTCTTAGCCCATTTTCAAATGCAAGTATTGCTTCACGCTCATTTTCTTCCAAAAAGATTTTCTTGGCTCCTTCGTCCGTGATATTAGATGAAGTGACTTTGTTTAGTTCCCCAAGTGTTCGCATTACTCTCAAGGAATATTCACTCGCCGACTCCTTTGGCCATTGTCTTATTCTTTTGAGATCTTCACGAGCTGCAGACTGCGATAGCTTATAGCGTTTTAGTAGGCAGGCTTTTAATTCCGACCAATTGTTAGCTCCACCATATTCTATGATGTCATAAGCTGCACCAGATACTTTCGTTTTCAATACGTTGCAGAAAATCGTTTTGTCACGGTCTTCTTTGGCCGTGGCAAAGAGACCATCGCAACATGAAATGAAACGATTTATGTCGCTTTTATCTCCACTGAATGTGGGGATTAATTCCCAACATCGGCTATTAATACACGAAGTTGTACTTCTTCGTTGACAGGATTATGTGAAGGTGCAGTTGGGATTGTCGGGCTTCGTATGTCTGTCGAAGAAATCAAAAGAGCTCCACTTCTTAGAAGAATTTTGAATGAGTCTGTGTGCCTTTCTTATACATCTACTAAAACTTTCTAATCGCGTTTCTGCGGGAGGGAAGAAGTATACGGAGTATAAGGTTCTAAACAACAAACAACTCTATAAGGAAAGATTCTTTGACTTTATTACTTGAGTAGAAGATATAAGGAACCGCTTTGATTCGCGCTGTGAAAGCCTATACAAATTATTCTTTGATTCCTATCATTGTCATCACCTCTGGTCTACTCAGGCGCACTAATTTGCATAAAGAAGCGTGGAGAAACAAATTCTTCGCTGAAGTAAATTTGGTTCTGTTTTATTATTCTTGGTTCATGAAAATATTTCTTTACCGTTATCTTAGCTTTTTTACTGCATAGGGAATAATTTTATAAATTCTAGAGTTCGCCACTATCTGTACTGTTTTGGTAGCCCTTATCAAGCACGGTTTATTTGATTATAGAAAATTTCACTTATTTAGTAAAATGTGCTAAGTCTTGGGAAAGCACAGCTATAATTAAGCTGCCGTTTGAAGCATACCTTATTCTATGATGGGAATGAATGACTCAATATTACAATAGAGAAATATGATACAACTATCCTATGTTAAATAATTCAATATACTGGCGTTCGAAGATTATTCTCAGTGGCAATTTTTTTCATTTCTAAGGAGCCCCCCTCTCCTCTTATTATGATTGAAGAATTCTTTGAAAAGTTTCTACTGGTTTCGGAAAAGAGCATAGTCTCCAATAATGTTTGGCTATGTACGTCACTCGACTCGATATTGGAATATTGTAGTGAGAAAAAAAAATGAGTTGTTCGATCGTAGTAACTCTGTTGAATTATGAGGGTTTTTCTTTCACGTAGAAGGTGCGCTTTGAATTGGGGAAAAATTGCGAATTTGCCATTCATGTGGACGAGGATCATTCATTATGCTTTTAATATTGTGAGCTGAGTTTTTAGAGAAAAAAAAATTTTGGGTAGATAAATCTTAGGTGGACAATTCAATTGGAATTATTTTTGTTTTTGTTGTGCTTTTTTTTTTTCTTCTCCAGCTCAAAGAGAAACCTTTTAAATGGTTTTTGTGTAAGTTAAGAAAAAAAATTTGTAATAATTATTTCAAAAATTCTAGCACCTTTGCTGTAGCCTTAGCCTTTTGTAATAGATATATGGATAATAATGTAAAGATATGTAGTAGAGGTAAAGATTATTGTCTTTTCCTTATTTGGTAAGTTGGGCTCAGAGTTGCCTCAGAATTAAGTATGTGGTGAAGTCTGATGTCTCCTCGTCTTCTTCAGCGGGTCGCTGCATTTTTCTAATTTCCTCCTTGAGTAGTCTAATTTCTAGTTCAATCTGGGGGTCCATTTCTTGATATGGCTGAGGTCTTCATAGTATTTGGGAGTCTTCGTTATCTGTTCGTATTATTTCACTGTTTGGCTTTTTTTTCTACACAGGAGCCAGAAACCTTTGTTATTATCTATTTATTTATCTATTTATTATTTAGTTATTTATTATTTATTTACTTATTATTTACTTATTTATTTATCCATTTATTATTTATTTATTTATTAATTATTTATCTAATTATTATTTGTTTATTTATTATTTATTTATTTACTATTTATTTATTTATTTATTAGTTATTTATTTATTATTTATTTATCCCACCGCTGCCACCAGCTGTTTTGTTTGGGGGGTTTTTACCCAACGGGAGTGCTTGCTATCGCAGCAAAGATCACTAGCACCCTTCATGCCATTTGGTTACGATTTTACAAGAAACCAAAACTATTCAAACGTTAGTTTAGTTTTTTTTATTTAATGTTCAGTGTTCATAAGAGGAATGAACTTCTGACAGCGAACAAATTAGTTAAATTTAAATAATCAAAATATAATGTAACCACTTACCTATTCTCCTAAGCAACTCAGGGTCTCGCCAGTCGCATGAATTTCAACTCCTATGCCAAATTCGCGCTGATCGCCTCTTCATCATTAAATTCTAAAAAGAAGAGAAAGGACCACCAAGAACCAAATCTTTTATTATAAATATTATAATTCATCTTACCTAATTAATCCCACGAAACAAATTTACAAAACATCAACAATTGCTACTGGCAACTCAAGTCAGCTGGACAGCAACAGGTATATACAAAATGGAACAGATATACAAGGAATTCTCATTACGAACCACGTTCGGCCATGATTGTTTCCACTGAGGAATTGCGTGAGGCGTACACGCTACTAACAGGCATTCGAGTACACAAAGCAGTGAGATCAAAAGTATGAGACAATTTAAGACTCCCAGTTCTAACTTGCAACACGAGCAGTACATGAACTGCGATAATTACATAAGGAATTACTGTGAAGCAGAATATTGTGACGCTACATCTAAGTATAAGGGCAGCAACTCGTGCGTGCTGCCTCTAGCTACGTCTAAGTCAGCTGAAGGTATTGGTTTTAGGAATTTACAGATTATTCCGGGTAAGTAAACTTTCTCATCCAACAAAAGGAGAAAGTTTTACTTGTTCTTGACATTTAAACTACACTGGATTCGAAATAAATTGAATTTACGCAAAATATCTTATATATTGTTACGTGCCACAAAGTGAATCAAGCGACATCTGTTAGGAATGGAAGCAACTTTAGGTTAGTGTCATCTTAGTAAACTTTGGGTTCGGAGAACGGAATATTCAGGAAGGTTCTAGGATAATTCGTAGAGTATAAATACGGCGCTCTGACAGCTAGGAGGCGGAGTATTATTTCAGACAGCGAAGTGAACGAAGTAAACTATTTGGATTGCGATAATTAGAAGTACAGTACTAGCGATAAATAAAGAGTTGATTTGATAATTATTTGTGAATTTGTGAGAGTAAACAGTAAAGTTAAATAAAGAAAGAACTTTTGAATTATATCTGAAATATTGTGTTTTAAATAACGAACTAAGGCCACGCTCGTAGCAATATTCATAAAATGAGTGCAGCTTGTTAACAAAAATAACTAAAATGGTAACACTTTATGAAACAATGATGAAGTGCAGTTGCTAGGTCAGGTTATTTTTGCTATGCCAATATTGTTGCCACGCGCCGTTGACTACCATTCTTTGGTGCCGTGCGCAAACTCTGACTATATAAACAGCAGTTTGACTTGATTCGATTTCTTTTGTGATTTAGCAGTGCAGTGATTAACTTGGCGATTTATTCTTTTGTGTTCTTTCCTAGTGATTTTTCGTAGTGTTATATTTTATTACTAAATTAAATACTTTGTTTAATTGACGGCTAAAATAAAATATTCTTATTCTGGGTACCGACTGGATTAAGGAGTGTATTTTAGATAGCGATTAAACTAAAGGTTTTTGATTGTGGGTAGCGACTCCAATAAAAAATATTACTAACAATACACTTTATTTCTGGTCTCGACCCAAATTAAGAATCTTTCATCGGGTGTCGACTGAAGTTAAGATACATACTAACACGCACTTTAAGCCGGGTCTCGACTAACTTAAAGAATATTATCTCGAGTCTCGACTGAGATAATATATTACTAACAAATCACATTATTGCGGCTCTCGGCTGTAATAAAGTTGTTATTGCGGGATTAAGTTTTCCACGGTTTCTATATGTTTTGTGATTTGTATATGTTTTTTGACAAATTGGTGTTCGAGAAATATAATTAAGTTTTCCACGGTTTCTATATGTTTTGGCATTTTTATATATTTTGACAAATTGGTGTTCGAGAAATATAATTAAGTTTCCCAGAGTTTAAAGGAAACGTTATTGTGATAAAGAAGAAAATAAAAAGGTGGTAAACCCATGTATGTATTTTCTTATGGGTGTGTTTCGCCAATTCACTGGACCAGCAAGTAGAACTAAAAAAGGATTAAGAAGGTAGGAGTACCATAAGAAAATATACAACAAAATTGGCGCAGCCGGTAGGATCAAGGAAGCTTGGTCAAGTTAAATGATCGTAAACGCTTGAAAAACCTTGATCCTGCAAGAATCTACGGGGATCCTGTGACACTAGCCAAGCTATAAAGCTACGTCACCTCCAACGCTCGGGGTAGATCTCATCTATAGGCGCCTCTGCTCCAGGCGAGCAAGCGTTCACTCATTAAGAGTGAAAGGACAACATCAAGAGACTTGGACGTCCAGATCGGAATTCATCACCGAACACCAGAAGCTCTTTCCCAGCAAGAAGTAAGAATAACGGACACCCATTCAAAACCAACTCCAGAAGGAAGATATCATCGTTCCAGGGTTGAAGGGGATTTCGAAGAAGGCTTTAAGCCCCCCTTTCAACCATATCCAGGGGAAGTAAGTAGGCCTAGGGCCCCCCCAGCAGCAAACAGAAGCACCGGAAAATTATAACTTCGTTCCAGGATTGAAAGGGATCTCGAAGTCGGCGAAAGCTCCCCTTTCAATCTCAGCCAAGGGAATTAAGACGGCAGGAGCCCCCTAGTAGCAAGAAACATTCCAGAAGGGAATACTCCAAGAAGGCTGGAAGCCCCCCTTTTGGACAACGCGGGACGCATATGTCAGAAGGAAAGTCGACACAGGCACGAGATTAGACTCCATACCTTCATCCGACGCGGAGCAATCCCCAGGTGAGAATTTACAGCACCTCCGGGAAGGTACAGACAACGCCTCAGAAGACAACCAAACAGAGTTAGGTAGCCAGGACAACTCATCTTTACCCCAACCGCAACATGCCGCTGGAGTTCGCCTTAGAAGTGGTACCATTTTAACTGGTCCCACCGTAACAAATAAAGTAAGTCTTGATAATTTTTTAGATAAGTTGTTAGAAAAGGCACGTGAATCCGATAAGCTCACTGTCACGCACTGCGACGCACTTGACCACAGATTAAGTCAAGGCAGAGAGCAGAGGCTGACACAAATCGAAAAATCCAAAAAAGATACAGAGCGATTCAAACAGGAGCTTATCGAATTCGCCGTGCTGATAGTGATACTAGTGTCAGTGATATTAGTAGTGACCAAACAACCGCCGAAAATCTCCTTAGTGGGTGGCTAGAGGTATCCTTCATGGATTCTAGTCCAGAAACCAGCCCTGAAACTCGACAAGGCACAAGTAGACTACCCTACAAAAGTTTAACAAAAAAAATAATCACAATGGTAGACTATGCAAAGGTGGCCAAGCTCACGGCACAACTAGTTCCTCTGTTTTCGGGTGAAAATACCCCACAGCTAGGTCGTGAGCTACAAACATTTATTGGCTGTTGCAAACAGGCCTTACACTGTTTAAGTGAGGAAGAACAACCAGCCTTCCTATGCATTTTGCCCACCAGACTTCGTGGCGATACCTATCAGCTGTTTGCTTCGGACGTTCCAACTACTTTCATTAAGGTGGAGGAACGTCTGAACAGAACCTACCTACCACGAGAATCGTACCAAGAGTTGGTCAACAAATTGATCACAATGAGGCAAAACCCGTTGGAAACTCTCACTGCCTTCACAACAAGAGTGAAGCAGTTGCTGATGCTTTGCAACGAGGCAGCGGTACTGAAGTAGGGCGCAACGGCTGCCCCAGCTGTGAAGACGCAGTTAGCGGCCTTCGCCGAGAATGCCCTCAAAAGTGGAGTGAACAATCCCCACCTATGTCAGTACCTCCTCACTCTGGTAGAAAATGATCTAGAGCAGCTGATACAAAAGGCTCTAGATATGGAAAAGCTGCAAGCAGGCACAGTTTTCGCCCGAACACCATTAACGCAACAGCCATATCCAATGGCACCAATAGACCTTAGTCTTCGAGTTCGAGCTCTCAGCCGAACTCCTTACAAACAAGCACCACAGCCACCCATAAATGCATCACCACGAGCACAAGAGCCCCGACAGTTTAACCATCCCCCATATGTACATGCTCAACCGCTACGCCCGCCATTTCCACGAAGGGATTCTAGACAACCGGATACACAAAATCTGGTACAAAACATCACTTGTAATTTCTGCCAGAAGCGGGGACACACCTACACGGAGTGTCTAAAATGCAAAAACACCCCTTCTGCACTAACTGCAGGAGTTACGAGCACGACATTCGCGACTGTAGAAATAGCCAAGCACAGTCTGCAACTCGTTCCAGACGAGGATCGCCTAACAATCCACCACAGTCAGACCAGAGCAATATAAAAGGCCCCAGAATCTTTAACATAAGACAAAAATGTGATTTTTGTGCGCGCCGCGGACACAAGATCGACGAATGTCGACAAAAGCAAAAATGGGAGGATAAAAAACAGGGAAACGACAAAGAGTCGACCCAAAATTCCCCGGCTCGACTATAAACCCTACCAGCAATTAAAAGGGTCTTCTCAGCCGCCGACTTCAGTGTGCCCACCGCCAGACTTCCTCTAGACATAGGTCTAAAAGGTCAGGCCCAGCTAATAGTGGACACTGGCGCTAAGATCAGTATAATTAAGAAAAAAACTCTCAAATCTCGCGAGCTAATAAGCCCCAACAAAAAACAAACGCTTCAAAGCCCCTTTGGAACCGGAAAAACCTTAGGAAGTTGCCAAGGAAACTTCATGCTAAAAAGCAAATTAGCGTGCAATTTTCAGGTGGTAAAAAACATCCCAGGTATTTCTGACGACGGCTTGCAAGGAAATGATTTCCTAGCCAAAAACTGTAATGTTAAGGGACCCAACAAAGTTCTGCGATTTCCTCGCACGGAAACCAATCCAGAAGAGTTTGCTGTTCCATTAGAGACCGCATCGGACAACCCGTGTTCACAAAACACAGTCAACAAAGAGACACTGGTAGAAGATATTAAACCCGAAGTGTTCTCAAAGCTTCTCAGTCAGAAGAAGTCGGCTGTGACTTACAAGAACGCGATAAGGGTGACTTGAATACCGAAGATCCGGCCTGTAAGACTGGACAGCATCAGGTGAATTTAAATGAGCCTGTGTGCGTACCAGCAAGGTCTCAGATCGTATTCAAAGTTCCATAGCAGTTGCAGGAAGAAATGCTCAGTCTGTCAAAACAAATAGACGACGGAATCTTCTTAGCAAACAGTTTACTCTCAGCTGGGTTAAAGGCGGTCCCTATACACACGCAGTTCACAAGTAGTTCTAAACAGCGTGAACCTAAATCTGGTTCCCATTAAAGACTACACTGTCATCCCCATCAAACGAGAGCCAGACAAAAATATTACAACAGCCCATCCTTTGAATCCCATGAGTCGAAATGACGGCGATGGTGAGCATCAAGTTATATGTAAACCTAAGGTTAAGAAAGTGGGGCATAAGAGCCCAGGTAGACCGAGCAGTAATAAGAAACTGCTCCAAGACGCTTGCGGGTCCCTCATGAAAACCCCAACGTCAAGCGCTGGCCAGCATACAAAAGGTCTGCCGTTAGCAACTCCCGCAGATCCACCTGGCCCAACGCCACTCATAAATAAAAGAAATAGGCTAAGAGGTAAAATGAATACAGATAATAACAATAGAATTAGATTTAAGAACAATACAAACAGGGCAATAAGCGCCGATCAGAAGGCCACCCTACAACATATACGATATCTGTTCCCAACCGATGTCGAACAAGAAGACACCAGTACTCATCCCCGCCTCACCACATAAGAGCAAAAACTCAGTCTGGATGAAACCTTAAATTCTGAGCAAAAAGCATCAATAACAAATCTCTGTTACGAATATGATGACATATTCTTTTTAAAAGTGACAGGCTTACACATACCAATGCCATCACCCACGACATCCCTCTGGTGCAAGACCAAGCACCTATTAACCAAAATATGTACCGGTTACCAGAGACACAGCGAAATGTCATAAATGAGCAACTCAGAGAAATGCTGGACAACGACATTGTCCAGCCCAGCAAAAGCCCATGGAACTCGCCACTGCTAGTCGTCCCCAAAAAGGCGGGACCAGATGGTGAGAAAGGGTGGCGCGTCGTCGTTGATTTCCGTAAGTTGAACGAAAAAACGATTGGCGACGCCTTCCCGCTACCTCCGAGTGAAGATATCCTCGATCAACTGGGCAATTCAAGATACTTCACCACACTAGATCTAGCCAATGGCTATCATCAGATACTCGTCGATCCGAGGGATCGAGCAAAAACGGTTATTAGTACCAACTACGGGCATTATGAATTCAAACGCATGCCGTTCGGGCTCAAAGGAGCCCTGGCCACATTTCAGCGTTTAATGAATTTCATATTAACTGGCCTACAAGGCCTAGAATGTTTCGCCTACTTAGATGACATCGTCATCTATGGAAAAAGTCTGGCAGACCACAACGAAAAGCTTCGAAAAGCCTTTGACAGGTTAAGAGAAAATAACCTGAAACTTCAACCTGGGAAATGTCAATTTCTCAGGCGCGAGGTAGTGTATTTTGGGACACAAATGTTCTAACCAAGGAGCACTACCTGACCCTAGCAAAACGGCATGCGTCCAAACTTTCCCCATCCCTAAGACAGTAAGGCAAGTGCAATCATTTTTGGGCCTTGCCAATTACTACAGAAAATTCATACCCGATTTTTCGCAAACAGTACGTCCACTAATAAACTTACTCCGAAAGGATGTAAAGTTTAAGTGGACTGAGAAATGCCAAGAGGCATTTCAAAGCATTAAGAACGCTTTAATTTCCCCTCCACTCTTAATATAGCCCGATTTTTCAAAACCCTTTAACCTTACCACAGACGCCAGCAGCGAGGCTCTTGGAGCAGTTCTCTCTCAAGGAGAGGTAGGAAGTGACCAGCCAATTGCCTACGGCAGCCGTACCCTGAACAAAGCCGAACGTAACTATTCCACCATTGAGAAAGAGTTACTGGCTATAGTTGGGCGACTAAAAATTTCAGGTGTTATCTGCAAGGCCGAGAGTTCACGGTCTATACAGATCACAAACCACTCAAGGGAGTCTTCAATGTTAAGGACCCCACATCCCGTCTGGTGAGATTTCACCATAAACTTTCCGAGTTCAATTGTAAAATTGAGTATAAGCTGTCGCTTTAAGCCGCATTCCACGGGATAATGACAGAGACAAGGAAACTACAACCTTCACGGTAGAAGCTATAGTCGACCATCAAATGGACTCGGATATAGAGGAGGAAACACACTCACAGGACCTTAAGGAGTGTCTGCAATGCAATGCAGTAACCAGAGCCCAGACACGAAACATTCAGGAAAGTGGAACAAATCAAGACAGCCAGTCGAAACAAAAAGAACAAAATCATCATCCAGAAGAGACCGCAGACCGTGACAGTCCACCTAGTACCAATCCACCAATTATAGACGAAACTCGTCCTCCTGAAGTAATCACAAGCCCAGAGGAGATTCAATTAATCTTAAAAGATTATCATGATTCTCTCTTTGGCGGTCATCAGGGAGTGATAAAAACCTATAAACGGATTCGAAGAAAGTACTGGTGGAGGCACATGCTTAGTGACATCAAAAAGCACATTAAGCGGTGTGCCAAATGTCAAACCATGAAGGCCTCACCACAGTATAAAATGCCGATGGTGATTACGGACATAGCGGAACAACCATTCGATAAAATCTATCTAGATATAGTCGGCCCACTAGAGGAGACAGAATCCGGAAACAAATATATATTAACGTTTCAGGATAACCTCACGAAGTTTGTAGATTGGTCTGCCATACCAAATGGGGAAGCTATAACGATAGCGCAAATTTTCTTCGACGAAATCGTCACGCGCTACCGCATTCCCCAAAGAATAGTCACCGATCAGGGAAGTAATTTCCTGAGTGACCTATTCAAAAAGGTATGCAAACTCCTTAGGATAAATAAGCTTCATACTTCAGCTTATCATCCCCAATCAAATGGAGCACTCGAACGCGCACATAGACCATTGATTGAATATCTACGAACTATAGTGGACGAAAATCCCAGCTCATGGGATAGTTATCTGCGAACCGCTACTTTCGTGTACAATAACAGTGTATACGAAGGGACAAAATTAACTCCCATGAACTGTCTCTACGGCTTTACAGCGGACATTCCGACCAACTTAAGGCGATACCCCGAACCCGTGTATGACCACTACCTACTACTACCATATTCTCAGGTATAAGCTTCAAAAGTTTTACGCCATGGCACGGAAAAATCTTCTGATGAATAAACGACGCTCGAAAAATTACTATGACAAAGCTGTACGTCCCCTGACATTTCACAGAGGAGACAAGGTTCTACTCAAGAGCGAGAGTCGTAAACATAAGCTCTCCCAGATTTGGGTAGGAACCTATACGGAAACCGGCATCCCCAGCTCAGTTAACACAACAACTAAAATTCGTAAACAAGAGGTGACGGTACATAACAACCGCCTAAAACCTTTCTACGAATAATCAATATAATCTTAGTAATTCTAAGATACATATATTATAGAATGTAAGCTACAAAGTCAACAAGAAACCCATTTTAATATCCTATCCTATCCTCTCCTAGATAACAACGCATTCCATCATTATCCACGGACTATTCCTGCTCATAATAGGAGCCCTCGCGGAGGAACCTTACTCTATAACGCCCCTAAATAATACGGGAGTACTATTTGAGGATCTTGGAAGCCTATCAGTTTATCACGACACTTGGAGCGTCATCACTGAGTTAGATCTGGGCGAGTTGGACAATCAGACAAAACTGGCGGAACGCGCGGAAGACTACGTTCATCAATTATGTGGTAACAAATCTTTTGATAAAAATCTATGTACCCTACAAACCAAACATATGCATGCCCTGATGGAAAACATCAAAAACACACCAATATCATTAAAGAGGCAGTGCCTAAATCACGCAAGCCCCGATCCACCTTTGATGGGATAGGTAATGCGATGCACTATCTCTTTGGAACTATGGATAGCGGAAACGAACAAGAGGTGTACAGCCGACTGAGCGAATTAGAGGTAAATACTCAAACCTTAGCTGATCTGGAAAAGCAACAGATCAGTGTAATAAAAACCACGTTCGAAGAAATTCAAAAACCCTTATCCTCACTGTCTGAACGACAACATCAGATAACCAATCAGATTAACCATCTGCAGAACACAACGGACGATTTGATAGCCCACCAAATAAGACAAGAAATCGTTTCTAGTCTGACACTACAAATGATAGAGTTGGAATTTAGAAAACAAGCTCTACTGGACATAATAGTGTCCAGTAGAAATAATCAAATTCATCCCCTTTTAATTTCCCCAAACCATTTGCTAGAGATTTATCACAAATCTCACTCCACTTGTCCCAATCTACAGGACTGTTTGTCAGTTCTGTATCAAACAGCAGATGGTAAGACACATTTGTTGCAGGACAAATTAGTTATCCGAGTCAAACTTCCCATATTTAATATTCCCAAGATGAAAATCCAACAGATTAGATGTTTTCCCATACGGGTGGACTCAGACCACTCATTAATACCTGATATCAGATTTTCCCATGTGGCAAGTCAAATCCAGACCCAGGAATTTCTGTTGCTGAAGCCAGAAAACCTGAGATCTTTCAAAAAAATTTCAAAGGGAATCAATGAAGATACGTGGGTAGGTAAGCTGAACACACCAATCACCAAAGCTACAAAAACAGATGAATGTGTTATCAAACTCCTATTCAACCCACTGGGCGAACACCCACAGAGCTCAAATTCCTCCAAGAAACACAATAATTAAACTCAATAGACCAAATTCGTGGCTGTACTCCTTAACCGAAACTACTGTAGTACATATAACTTGTACTCAACAGCTACTCACTCATCGTCTCGCAGGACAAGGAATCAGACAGTCAACGAACCATGTTCCCTGCAAATAGGGTCCCACACTCTGTACTACGAAGCAGAAAATCTACACCCGCTAAAAGTTTTCCAACCAACCTACTTCCCAGGCACAAACGAAACTCAAGAGGTATTGGCGGAATATATGTCCAAGACATCCGCTCCTAAAAACCTAGAGAAACAAACAACATTACTCCTAGGAGATGATGCAAACAAACGTATCCACCTAGATACAAAATCTCTAGACGAAATCCGTACCAAAGTGAACAACATTCACTTTGGACCAGAGGCCAAGATTCCTCATATACTATCAATAACATCCCTATCAATGACCGGACTCTTGTTGCTAATTGTATTTGTGGTGGCTCTAGCAAAATATATCGTCCCGGCATTCATGGCATGGATTGCTAAACGCAGACAACAGCCCACAGCTGAAAAGGTTCCTATGGAGCCGGTTTACGCAACACTCCATGAAAAATTAAAACGTACTCAAAGTCTGCACAGAGCGAGATCTATACAAATAGTATAATCAAAAAGATCTATACTCGTTGGTTGGCCCCGTCTCACCCTTTTATTACTGGCGGAACCACTGTCCTTCCACTACACTGTTATTAGAAGATAATTTGAAATAATTTATAGCAAATAAGAAATAAAGCGACCAGATAAAATAAATATAACATAAGAATAAACTTTATTTAGTAGTACCTAAGAACCCAAAATTAATAAACATAAGTAGTACTTAGCAAAGTAGAAATAATAAATTAAATAAGCTAAAAAATAATACATAACAATTAACTTAGATATAGACATAAATATCTAAGATTATACTAAATAGACAGGTAAAGTAATAAGATCATAAATAGGAGGTAGTGACGTAAATTAGTAGAATAAATAAGAAATTTTTTTTTTACGATATTAGATATAGTAAAAATTATATGTATTCCCATAAGAAATATATTCTATATATAGGCATATTCCCGTCAAACCAAGACAGTAAACCATTCTTCTCCAAGACCACAAAACAACGAAAGGTCGGCCCAAAAAGAAAAAGAGATGCAAGAATCTACTTTGATAACCCGCCTAATTAAGCTTTCGGAGTTACATGACTTCGACTATCAGTAACCTCAAATAATCTCATAGGATAGCTTATTCGAGATAGCAACTACCCTCATAATCAGGGACTATAAGTTGACACTATTCTATAATTGCACCAAACTGTGCATATCACTACCCAAGACAATAGTATGAGTACCGGATGCACTAATAACATCCAGTCAAGCTTAAAGCCGCTTAACAACACTTAGAGCCGCCCAAACCTAAACAAAAACCAGCGTCAGAGAGAAATTGACGACCGAACTCAAAATCTGTGAAGTCCATTGTTGTGTTACCTAAAATCTATAAATGAAAAAACAAAAATTTTTTTTTATCAAAAAATGGAAGACGATATTTCACCATTTAGCAAAAAATTTGTCAAGTCCATTGTTGTGTTACCTAAAATCTATAAATGAAAAACGAAAAAAAAATTTTTTTACCAAAAAATGAAAGACGATATTTCACCATTTAGCAAAAAATTTGTCAAGTCCATTTTTGTGTTACCTAAAATCTATAAATGAAAAAACAAAAAAAAAAAATTTTACCAAAAAATGAAAGACGATATTTCACCATAAGCCAAAAATCTGTCAAGTCCATTTTTGTGTTACCTAAAATCTATAAATGAAAAAACAAAAAAAAAATTTTTACCAAAAAATGAAAGACGATATTTCACCATTTAGCCAAGAATTTTTTATTATTATTTTTTTTTTATACAAAACAGGAGAATAAAAGTAAAACTAAAATTTTTATAAAACTAAAAGTACAATTTTTTTTTTGAAAAGATTAAAAGTTAATAGAAAAGAAAACTAAAGAACGGTGGTGGTACGCGAACCAAAATAACAAAAAATTCAGAAATATAAACAAATATAATTAGAAAAAAGGCTCGAATAGAAAGTGAAAATAACTTACCATGAAACGAGGGAGCGTCCACGGCCTAACCCTGGGCAGGACCAGAATCCTCTTCAGGGAGAACCCAGTCCTCCTGGATATGACCAGAAGCCTCTTCAGGAAGATCCCAGTCCCCCTCAGATGCAAAACTCGGCGGTGCACCAGGTAACCCTAGTTCAGATTCTGAAGATCCGACCCAGGCGGTCGCGTCATGCACCAGGTAGTTGGGATGCATCGGACAACCAGGGCAGGCACACCACCCTACCTCCCCAGATAGTACCAAATTTGCTCCTAGAAAAGAATATTGAGGAAGTTATCGATTGAATTCATTAACAAAATAAAAAAATAAAAAACTCACCCATGACTAGGCTTGCCAGGTGTCCCGCTTTTCTAATTATTTCAAGATTTTGTGAGAAAACTCTTAATACTTCGATAATAAATCGATACTATGATAAATAAACCGATTTGATCAGTATTACAAAAATCACAATATCAAATCAATGCATTCCTACTCTTGTACGTGCAATACTTAATTATTTATTTTGTTTCATTCAGTTGTCAATCCAATGCATAATAGCTAGGGATTTGAAAGCATTGATTGCATTGAACAATTTTATTTCTGATATTATTATTTCTGATCTTGGATATAGGCTTTTTTTCAAGATTATTCCTAATTCTAAAGAGCCTTTGAAGATTGCCAAGTCTATATTATCTCTACCACATTCCAATGCGATGACAGAAAGGATTTTTAATTTAATGGGGAATGTGGAGGAGAGATAGGAATAGATTACTGTTGGTAAATTTCCAAGCTGAGTTGATGGTGATTGGTGAAGCAAAATTTCTAAATGAGTTGTAAAGATTTTCATAAATTTGTATACAGCGTGTTTCAGATAAGAATGTCAGCCTTGCAGGAGGTGATAGGAGAGCTCGAGAAACGGAAAAAAATTGTATGGAAAATTTTCAATTCTCCTAACGGTTTTCGAGGAATTCGGCTTAAAAGGATATTCGACTTTCAAAGTGCAGAGTTTTGCATTTTTGCTTATATCTCTGAAGCTACGCAACGTTGGCTAGAGATCTAATACGCATTTTAAAGCAGACCAAAAGTTCTTGAATTGCGGTCGAGATATCAAAACTTAAATTCAGACTTTTTGCACGAAATATCTAATTGTTTGTACTAACAGTCCAATAACTCGGAAATTTCTCTTATACATTTTTTGTCTTCTTTTAACTGCTTTATAAAATAAAAAAAAATTATAAGAGAAATTTCCGAGTTATTGGACTTTTAGTACAACAAATATTATATTTCGTACAAAAAGTCTGAATTTAAGCTTTGATATCTCGACAACTATCTTATTTAAAGTCTTCAAAAATACCTCAATTCAAGAAACATGTGTCTGCTTTAAGATGCGTGTTAGATCTCTATCGAACGTTGCGTAGTTTCAACGATATAAACAAAAATGCAAAACTCTGCACTTTGAAGGTGGAATATCCTTTTAAGCCGAATTCCTCGAAAACCGTTAGGAGAGTTGAAAATTGTCCCTACATTTTTTTTCATTTCTCGAGCTCCCCTATCACCTCCTGGAAGAATGACATCCTTATCTGAAACACCCTGTATATAGTGAGTCCGAAAAAAGAATTCTTCCAGCGGCATGATTAGGAGACTATAATATATACTTTACATATGCATATACACATAAATGCATATATGTACTATGTAATTTTGAATTATAGAAAGGTGAATTACAAAAAAGTAATAATTGGTATTACAAAAAAAATCAATGAATTTTATATCAAATTTATATTTAGATAATTTTTATTTTCTTTTATCGCAATTTGTTTTTTTATTGTTAATTTTTAGTTTCTTGTTTTTTTTTATTTGTGTTTATGCTTTTTATATATGTAATTTAATTAGTGTAATGTTTAATACATAATAAAGTTCAACAAAAAAATCAAATAGTCATTTCCAAATTGGCCAAAATTACCATTTCAATTTTTTATTATATTTTGAGGAAATAATGTCCCGACTTAGTGTGTCCAAAAACTGGCAACCCTACCCATGACCACCCATGAACTCCCACCGTGGGGCCACAAGCATAGCTCCACCCGAGGGAATACATCAGCCTCTGCTGGAGCACCCCAGATGCACACATCTGGACGACCATCCCTCCGCAGCAGCAGCCTGATGAGCCCACGCCACCGGGGGGCCACACTTTGCATAAAAATGGCCAGCACCCTCATGCAATTGGGTACGGGGCTGGTGTAAGGAGTACGCGCTGACACAACTTCACAAAATTCCATGTCGAAACAAACTATGGACGGAACAGCAAAAATCGCCCCATATAAAGGGCAAAACCCCAAACGTTAGCAAAAAATTAGCAAGATGCAGTTAGAATGCATCGTGTACTTATCTTGGTTAAAAATACAAATCCCACGCAACTACAATAGCAATGGTAGTTTTTTTTTCATCCTTTCCTAACACACAAATAAGCTCCACAAGTTGCAATTCGTGCATTATGTATGTAGGCAGCTACAAGTACACAAACCTCACAAAAAAATTTTTTTCTCCTTTCCAAGCCGGTACAATATGCATTCCAATATCTCGTACCAACTCTACGTGCACCAAGAATTTTTTTTATTTTTTATTTTACTGAGGCAGATGTCAAATTCATTTTAATTCAATTCAATCTCACACCGACCCTTCAAAAAAAAACAATTGCACTGGCAATGTGCAAACACTCTCTCTACGGTAGAAAAATAAGTTCGTTCGCTTATCAGCAGCTCGAGATATTAAATTACGAGCAATATCCAAATGAAATGACATCTTTTTATTATCAAACAGAGTTTTTTTTTTAATTGGGGCCGGCAAAGAATTTCTTGGGATAGAATAATCAATATCGCTAAAAACAATTTTTTTTTATTTTTACATACAATAACATAAATCCATAAGGACTATAGAAAATAGAATATAAAATAAGTTAAAGATATACGATACAAGCTAAGACTAGAATAACTTAATTTTGTAACAAACACAAAGATGTAAAAACTCAACCGAAAACCTCCAAAGACCTAGCCACCAAAAACGCACCCAGATCAACTTCCTCTGAGAATTATTCCTCTTCAAAAAATAATTCTCTTTTTCTCAGGGGGAAGGATTGTTTTATACCTAAAATAAGGAAAATTTCCATAAAAAACCTGAAAAAAGGGCAAGAAAATGAAAATCATATTCATTAATGTTTTCACCTAAGCTAACCATGCTTAAAACATGGTTGGCTTATCTCTTAAACCTATGAAGAAAATTGCATCAGCAATTTTCTTCACATTCCACATAATTTATAAAATTTTTCTCATAAAACAACTTGCGAAAAACAAAAGTTTCAGTTTACAACCCAAGTCGTTTTCCTTAAAAATTTCCACGACAAATTTTGCCTTCAGCAAAATTTGTCATTTCAATAATTTAATTAAAAAATAAATCAAAAAGCAAATCGTACCTTCAGTACAATTTGCCGCGAAAAAATTCAACATGCATGTACATACGTACATACATATTACGACAAAAAACTTTCGTAATAAGAAACACACGCCACACAAATGCATTGCATGTATATGCGCGTCGCGATTTTCAGACGACGGGACGGTGGCTGATGTTTTCAAAAGTGTAAGATTACATTTTCGAGGCCATTTGTCCAACGCGAATAATTCTGGACATGTTTGAACAAGTCCAGAATTAAAATCGTAAAATTTTCTAAGGATAAGAAAATGCAATTTTAGCATTTTCTATCCTGAACAACGGCTCTTCATCACGATGAATGTGATCAAGAGTTGAGTTGGTTTTTAAATTTTGGCACGGCGACTTCAGCGGTTTCGGTTTTTGGAGAAAAACCCGACAAATTGGTGTTCGAGAAATATATTAAGTTTTCCACGGTTTCTATATGTTTTGTGATTTGTATATGTTTTTTGACAAATTGGTGTTCGAGAAATATAATTTAGTTTTCCACGGTTTCTATATGTTTTGGCATTTTTATATATTTTGACAAATTGGTGTTCGAGAAATATAATTAAGTTTCCCAGAGTTTAAAGGAAACGTTATTGTGATAAAGAAGAAAATAAAAAGGTGGTAAACCCATGTATGTATTTTCTTATGGGTGTGCTTCGCCAATTCACTGGACCAGCAAGTAGAACTAAAAAAGGATTAAGAAGGTAGGAGTACCATAAGAAAATATACAACAAAACCTTTACATTAGCTAACAAAAATTTCTCATCGGCGAGAAAAAAAATTTCAAACCAAATTCTACAATTCATCGTTATACAAACGATCGAAATTCCAATCGCCGCAATTGCATGCACCTACATACATACAAATCCGTTGTTTATATCAAAATACACTTCACTAGAGTGATTGGAATTGCATTACTACAATGTATAACATAACCGTTACATTAATCGCTAGAATTCATGCCCAGCCTAATCATAGACCATAAGAAAGAGAAATATCGAGCTCGTTGCTTCAAAAGGCACAGTTTAGTTCAGAGTTTAAAAAGGAGAAAATGGAATCTAATACTAATACCACCATGGAATTCACCAACCATAGCAACAAAAATTCGCCGCCTACCCCAGGCAATTCGTCAGAGCACGAGGGCAAGAAAACTTGGGAGCTGGAAAGACAACTCAATAAGTTGTTTCCAATCACGCAAATAAAAAACATTAGCAAACGGCTTCAGCGCCTGGAATTGGAGCCATCAGAGGTGATGGAGATAACAGACTCACCACCCCAGTGTCAAAGGTACCAACATTTCGAATCAGGGCTAGGACCATTTCACCAAAGGAAGGCGCGTCATCCAGCCGGCAACTCAACCCCAACATCCAAGATAAAACTCTTGGAAGACATCACGAGACCTAACACCACCAAATCAATCAACGGAAGTGATGACGACATTCATTTAGAGATGCAAAATCCGCATACAAAAAGCACAGAGCCATTGGTCATTTCGATGAAGGTCTTGCGGAAATCAAAAAAGAAGATATCGGAGATTTACAACTCAAGACGGAACCCGATATAACGTGCGTCTGTTAAAGGATGGAAAGATTAAAATCTTAAAATAAAAGATCTAAAAGGAATTTTTTGTAGTTGTTTTTTCTTCAGAATCCTGCAATGTCTTTTCCTTAATTATACCTACTGGGGCTTCCTAAACTTCACTTGGGATCTGCGTTGAAAAGAAAACGTCAAATATTTTTGACTATTCACAAGTTTTATTTCCTCATAATTCAGCGTATATAGTACAATCTACAAGCGTTTTAGATATCTTTAAAAGATTTAACACTTGAAAGGCATTTTAGCCTTTAAACGGGGGGCAGTATGTTCCGAACAGGAATCAACTTCTGCAAGAGAACAAATTAGTTAAATTTAAATAATCAAAATATAATGTAACCACTTGCCTATTCTCCTAAGCAACACAGGATCTCGCCAGCCGCGTGAATTGCAATTCTTATGCCAAATTCGTGCTGATCGCCTCTTCATCATTAAATTCTTAAAAGAAGAGAAGGGACCATCAAGAACCAAATCTTTTATTATAAATATTATAACTCATCTTACCTAATTGTAGTAATGCCACGAAGCAAATTTACAAAACATCAACAATTGCTGCTGTCACCTCAAGTCAGCTGGACAAGCAACAGGTATATACAAAATGGAACAGAGATACAAGGAATTCTCATTACGAACAACGTTCGGCCATGATTGTTTCCGCTGAAGCATTGCGTGAGGCGTACACGCTACTAACAGGCATTCAAGTACACAAACCAGTGAACAGATCAAAAATATGAGACACCTTAAGACTCCCAGTTCTAACCTGCAACACGAGCAGCATACGAACTGCGATAATTTCATAAGGAATTACTGCGCAGCAGAATATTGTTACGGTACATTTCAGTACAAGGGCAGCAACTCGTGCGTGCTGTTTCTAGCTACGTCTAAGTCAGCTGAAGGTATTGGTTTTAGGAATTTACAGATTATTCGCGGCAAGTAAACTTTCCCATTCAACAAAAGGTGAAAGTTATACTTGTTATTGACATTTAAACTACACTGGATTCGAAATAAATTGAATTTACGCAAAATATTTTACATATTCATAAGTGCAGCTTGTTAACAGCAATAACTAAATTGGTAACACTTTATGAACCAATGATGAAGTGCAGTTGCTAGGTCAGCTTATTGTTGCTATGAAAGTTGTTTCTATGCCAATATTGTGGCCACGCGCCGTTGACTACCGTTCTTTGGTGCCATGCGCAAACTCTGGCTATGTAAACAGCAGTTTGACTTGATTCGATCTCTTTTGTGATTTAGCAGTGCAGTGATTAACTTGGCGATTTCTTCCTTTTTGTTCTTTCATAGTGATTTTTCCAAGTGTTATATTTTATTAATAAATTAAAAACTTTGTTTAATTGACGACTAAAATAAAATATTCTTATTCTTATTCTAAAAACTATTACTAACAATACACTTTATTTCTGGTCTCGACGGAAATAAGGAATCCTTCTTCGGGTCTCGACTGAAGTTAAGATACATACTAACACTCACTTTAAGCCGGGTCTCGACTGACATAAAGAATATAATCTCGGGTCTCGATTGAGATAATAATTACTAACAAATCACTTTATTGCGTGTCTCGACTGTAATAAAGAGTCTCGTTGCGACACTCGACTGACTTAAAGAATATTATCTCGGGTCTCGATTGAGATAATAATTACTAACAAATCACTTTATTGCGTGTCTCGACTGTAATAAAGAGTCTTATTGCGACACTCGACTGACTTAAAGAATATTATCTCGGGTCTCGACTGAGATAATATATTACTAACAAATCACTAAAGTTCTTATTGCGGGTCCCGACTGTAATAAGAAATTTACTAACTCACAGCACTTTATTACGGGTCTAGACTGTAAGAAAGAGTCTTATTGCGGGTCTCGACTGTAATAAGACAATTACTAATAAAACCACTCTATTGCGGGTATCGACTGTAATAAAGCGTCTTATTGCGGGTCTCGACTGTAGTAAGAAGATCACTAACACAAAACACTTTATTGCGGGTATCGACTGTAATAAAGAGTCTTATTGCGGGTTTCGACTGTAATAAGACAATTCCTAACAAAACCACGTTATTGCGGGTATCAACTGCAATAAAGAATATCCTACCCCCAAACCTTAATAAAATAAAAGGTCAAGTAAATCAGCTGCTATATATCGATCAGGTGAGTACAAGTCAATTGCTACAGTTGTATAAAACAAATTTATATATTAATCATTTGTTAAACATTGGTTTCAGCTTTTTATATTATAAAATATATATAAATTTTAGAATTTTACCTTTTCAGCAAGATAAAAATAAAAAAAAAATTAATATTAGAAAGAAAAAACACAACTTTCATTTTATACGTTTATTAGACAGACTGACTTTCTTCTTAACTTGAACTTTTCATTAGGTTCTTCATCGAGGAAGTAAAAATGCTTGCTTCTACAAAATTACAAAATACGCGTGTGAGAAAATGATTTCAAAATGTTATTTAATACTTTTGTTTTTCACAAAATTCTTTTCCGGTGGAGGAATAATTTAAAATGTTATTTGATGCTTTTGTTTTTCACAAAAGTATTTTCCGGTGGAGGAATAATTTAGCTGAGTCTGCGTGCTTTTGATTATGTGAAAAAATGGTGAATCTTGTGGGGACGTGACCCGCCCTCCTTAAGATTCTTCTCCGAAGAATTGATTGATTTTAATTCGATTTTAATATTTGATCCCTTTTTACGATATTGTTTAATTAGGAAAATTACAATCATTATGATTGAAATTATTATTATTACGGGAATCGTGCTGAACGTAATTCGTTCATGAAAGACGCCTCTGTGTTTGAAGATTTCGATTACTTTTCTATTATTCGAATATTTAATGTGCAAATCTTCTAATGAAAAGTTCATTACAATATTTTTGATAGTTAAATTATTGAAATTTGGTATTATGAAATTTTCGTTAAATACATAATTTTCGTATGATACATTGTTAATTTGAAGTTCGCAGTTTTCGAATTTTATTAAATTGGTTTTTGATATGTTTATTTCAAATGTACTACAGTTATGAATTATCCTTCTATTTGGCATATTTTTTGTAACTATAATATTATTACTTATCTGTTTTATTTCGGTTTTGTTATTCATTTTGAAATTACATTTGGCATTATCCAAAAGGACCTGACATGAGTTTTCTGCAATTTTTGATTTCTCTTTTATATGACATTTTCTTCATTATCAAACAATTCCTTTTCATTCATTAAAAATACTTTGTTTTCTAAGTCTACTTCAAGATTATTTTTATTTGGTATTGGTTCAATGAAAACTCTATGAAACTTAAACTTAATTGTAATGTTGTATTTACCAATTTCTTCTGTACTCAAAATAACTCTACCTATAACTCCTAGCCTGCTTAACACTAGATTTTCTTTGACTTTCCTGACTTGCTCTCTTAGCAATTGAATATCATATTGAATTTGAAATGCGTGTTGCATATTTTATATTTCCTTATTTATTTTGTTAATTAAGTATGATAATTGATGATTTATTTGCGTTTGCTGTATGTTAATATGTTTCGTTATGTTTGTTATGGCTTCGTTAAAATTTTCGTTGATATGGACTTGATTATTTAAGTTTTATTTGAGTTCGTTGTTATGTTTGTCTATAGCATTTAATTTTTCTTTTATTTCCTTTTCGTCGTCTGAATCCATTACTCCTGCTATATATTTTAATCCTTTACCTACTATGTTTATTAAACTTCTTCTATTTTTATTATGCGGGACTAAATTGTCTATTTTATGCTAAATTATGCTTCATCGCTAAATATCCGCTTCCATTTCTTAATTTTTCTATAATATTCTCAATAATAACTAACGTTTTTGACCATGAGTTTAAGTTAATGCTATGTAATATTTTCTTATAACCTGTTATACCTGTACTTCTTGATCTTGAATCATCACGTATCCTTGCCCTTCGTTTAAGTTAAGTACTTCAATTTTTTGCGTCTGTACTCTTGTTGCTGTCAGTATTATTATTATTGCCAACACTGTCACCTGCAATAGTTATAGTTTCGAATTTGTATTTACGTTTAACTTGGTCTTTATAGTATTTAATTCCGTTCTTGTCCTTGTAATAGTCACCGCTTGTTGTTTTATCTTTTAAATTTTTGTACTTTGACTGTAATTTAAATGTCTTTGATATTATGTTTCTTGATTTTACATACTGATGATTATTATCAGTTAAAATTACATTTTCCCTATTCTTATTCTTTATTTTTCTGGAACTTATTAGCTATTTCCTCATATTCTTCTGCTTTAATTTTTCCGTTAATAAAATCTAAAGGTTTCTTTTTCGTCGTAGAATGAATGGTTTTATTATAAGTTTCTAATGCTTTTAAAACTAAGTTATCTAAATTTTTATTGTCTGTACTTTTGGTGCTAGTCTTTAATATTCCAAAATGCTCATTTAAAGTAGAATGATATCGTTCGATGTCTGAATTACCTGTGTGTCTTTGCGCGGTTGTGGTGTGTACTTCTATTTTATTTTCCGCGAAATATTGTTTTAATTTTTGTACTGTGAAACCAGGCTCTCCATCTATTACGATTTTTCTCGGTACTCTCATCATTGCTATTCTCGATTTCATTGCTTCTAATAAACCTACCCAAGACCTACTTCTTAATTTATGCATTGTAACGTGTTTTGTAAATTCATCAATTACTGTTAAGTACATTGTTTGCCTATTTGCAATCCAGACGTCAATATGTAAAATTTCATTAGGTTTAGTTGGTGTCTCAGTTACTTTATACAAGGGTTTATACGGACTTCTTTGAAATGTTACAAATTTCGCAATTATTTAAAACACTACCTATCTTTTCTTTTAATTTGGGAATGTAGTCAGCGTCCTTGATTTCTTCGTATGTTTCATTTATTCCCCTGTGATTAAATTCTTCATGCGTATTGGATATTATTTCTAATGCCCTTTCTAAGAGTTTGCTACTTTTGACGAATTTTAGTAGTTTATTACTACTGAAATATTTCAAATAAGTTTCTTGAAATTGTGCAAATAAATGTTCATCGTTTGAGTATAATACGACGATACCCTTGGATGGCAAGTATTTTTTCAAGAGATCAGTTACACTTTCTTCATTGAATATTTTTATTTCGATGAGAAGTTTTCTTTTACCGAATGGTTTACGTAATTTGTGACAGCTAATTCTGTCGGTTTTGTTTAATATAATTTGGGTTTTGAAGATATTCAAGGGACTATAAACGATTGGGATATGATTTGAGCTGTCTTCTCTCGCACTGTGAATTGTTGCTCCCGTCGAAGAATTACTATTACTTTCTAATTCGTTGCCTTCATTTTCGTCCTCGTTTATTTCATTATTATGGATTTCTATTCTAGAAAGACCGTCTGCTACATTGTTATCCTTACCTTTAACATATTCAATATCGTAATTATATTCTCCTAATTTTATTTTCCACCTTTGTAACTTGTTATTTGGTTCTTTGAGCGAACTTAACCATACCAAAGGTCTGTGGTCAGTCTGAATAGAAAACTTCCTGCCGTAAAGGTACGGTCTGAAATATTTTACTGCCCATATGATGGCAAGTAATTCTTTTTCTATTGTCGAATAGTTGATTTCGTGGTCATTAAGCGTTCTACTTGCGTAGCTAATGGGATGCCCTTCTTGTGACAATACTGCCCCTAACGCGTAGTTTGACGCATCTGTTTTTAAGGTGAATTTTTTATTGAAATCAGGGAACCTGAGAATTGGTTCAGATGTAATTAGAGTTTTTAAAGTTTCGAAGCCTCTAACATATTCCGGATCGTTGATATTAATTTTCTTACCCTTTTTTAAATAAATCGTCATGGGTTTTGCTATCTTGGAATAGTCTTTTATGAACTTCCGGTAATAGCCTGTAATTCCTAAAAATGATTTTATTTGCTTGGTGGTTTTTGGTATTTCGTATTTTATTATTGTTTCTATCTTTTTGGGATTTGGCTTTATACCTTCAGTGGATATTATATGGCCTAAGAATTCCGTTTCTTTTCTTAAAAATTCACTCTTATCTAGTTGTACTTTTAAATTGACTTCTTTTTATTTTGAAAATATTTTCCTTATAGAATCAACATGTTCTTCTAGGCTTGTGGAAAATATGATAATGTCGTCTAAGTACACTAGACAGACTTTTCCTAAATATACTGAAAGTACTGAATTCATCAGCCGTTGGAAGGTGGCTGGCGCATTTTTAAGGCCGAAAGGCATACGCGTGAATTCAAAATGCCCTTCATTAGTAGAAAAAGCAGTCTTCTTGATATCTTCTTCTTCTATCACGACTTGGTGGAATCCCTTTGCTAGATCGAGGGTCGTAAAATATTGTGCCTTCCCTAATTTGTCGAAAATATCATCTATGTTCGGTATCGGGAATATGTCATCTATCGTGACTTCATTTAATTTTCTATAATCAATCACGATACGCCATTTTTGCTTGCCCGATGCATCCAGTTTTTTGGGTACCACCCATATTGGAGCAGAATATGGTGAATTACTAGGGCGTATAATGTTTTGTTTTTGCATTTCTTGTATTTGTTCCCGTACTTCTGTTTAATGTACCTCAGGGTACCTGTAACTTTTGTTATAGATTGGAATTCCGTTTCGCGTCTTAATAGAATGTTTTATCACATGCGTGAAAGACAAATCAGTTCCTTCTTGGAAAAATATGGATGTAAATTCTTTTACTAATTTTGTAATTGCTTGTTTCTCTTCGCTATTTAAATGCTCAATTCTAGTCTGATCAAGTGGGCAAATATTTTTCTGAAGATCAAAATTATAAATTATTTCTGTATCTAAAGAGTTTATCAAGGTTTTATAATCCTCTTCAGATTATCACAATATATTTTTATTTTAGCATCTTCCGTTTCTAAGGTTCTATTTTTATAACTTAAATTGATGTTCAAGGGTTTTAAAATATTGTTTCCTATTAAACCGGTTGTATTCAGAGTGAAAAATAAATTCTAAAAATTCTGCCATTTCGCTAGTTCTATTGAACTCTTTGAATAATGGTATTTTAACTTTATTAAATATTTTTACATTTTGATTTATCGTTTTTAGCTCAATGGGTTTTGCATGGGTATTTGCCATTTAGGATTGCATACGCCTGGGTTCACGATGCTAGATGTAGCGCCGGTGTCTATTAAAAATCTTAACTTTCGAACAGCTGTGTGAATTATTATATATGGTAGGACCGGATATTGAAGGCTATTAATTGAAAATTTTCGTTTCTATCGTGTTGGTTTTCTTCGAAGCTATAATTACGTCTGTTGATTGTCGACGTGTCAACGTCCATCGGTTCTACGGTGTCGTTTCTGTTAATAGTCATATTGTTGTTGGTTTGACTTTGATAATTTTATCTGTACATATCGGATCTAGGAAGTTCAAATCTTTGATTTGATTGATTCTGATACCTCCAGTAACTATTGTTATTATTTGTATTCGGATTTTTTTTATTTCTGTCGTAATTTGAGTTATCATTTCGATTGTTACTATAGTTATTTCGATTGTTTTTATTATTTGTATTATGATTGAAGTTACTATTTCGACCTACATTAACCCTAGTGAAAGCATAGCCAGTTTCGTATAAAATTTGCATAGCGGCTTCTAAACTATCTGGTTGCCTGCAATATAACAAACCCCTCATTGGCTTTGGTAACTTGTTTTGAAAAATTCTAACAGCTGCTTTCCAATTATTTTTTGTTTCAGTTTCGGCACTATTTTCAAATTTTGTTTTTTTATTTAACCTGCGTAGCATAGCATTTATTTCATTAAAACAATCTACACAATTCGTTTTAAATTTTATGAATCTAAGTTCATCGAAAAGTTCATCGACCCTTAACCTATCACCGAAATGTTGAACAAGAAGAGTTTTCACCTCTTGCCACTTTGTAATACCATTATTTATTTCGATCACTTCGTGAGCTTTTCCGATTAATCTACCTTTAATTATATCAAAAAATATTTTTTGGCTCAGATCATCATACTTAGCTAATAAAAGAAAAACCATTGAAAGTAGGCAATTGACTCAAATATTTTATTGGATCTAAGCTTAAATGTGTCATCGTGTTTATTGTTTTTATTCCTCCTTCGTGTACGTTGAGATTTAATTGACCGGTTTTTAGTAGGTTGCTGCTGATTTGGGAATTAATTCTTATTTGTTGTTGATTACCGATGATGATATTGCAGCTGTCGTCTGATTGTACTTCTTTCTGTTTTACTTGATCTTGTTAACTCCCTTCCACTGGCGGCAGGGGCCTGTTGTTGTTCATTAGTCGATGTCGCTGGTCTTTTGTTTTATTTTTCCTGATTTTATTCCCCACTTTTGTAAATTTTTTACAATTTACTTTTGGTTTCAGAATTTCGCAATCAATTAATTTACTTTATTTATTTATTTAATTAATTTATTTTGTTTTATTATAAAACGTTTTACTTTCTTTTCTTTCAGGTTCGTGGAGTTAAATAATTAAAATTAACCGTGTTTTATTATTGGAATTTTCACTTCCTACACGTACTCCGAAAGGATGGCAAGTACTAAAAAATTTTAATAACAACTTTCAGATGGTTCCCTTAGTTCGGAAATGAAAAATTTTGTTTCACAAAAACTTGTTTCGCACAGAATTATTTTAATAGAATTTGCACTGAATAGCAAATTTGTTTCAATTATATTTTTTGCACTGGATGTCCTTTCGCGAACATCCTACCGACTGCGCTACTTTCAGAACTTTACCTTTTCAGCAAGATAAAAATAAAAAAATAAATAAATAAATATTAGAACGAAAAAACACAACTTTGATTTTATACGTTTATTAGAAAAAAATAAAGCTTTCTCGACTACGACCGACTTGTACTTGAATTAAAAAACAGACTGACTTTCTTCTTAACTTGAACTTTTCATTAGGTTCTTTATCGAGTAAGTAAAAATGTTTGCTTCTACAAAATTACAAAATGCGCGTGTGAGAAAATGATTTAAAAATGTTATTTGATACTTTTGTTTTTAACAAAAGTATTTTCCGGTGGAGGAATAATTAAAAATGTTATTTGATGCTTTTATTTTTCACAAAAGTATTTTCCGGTGGAGGAATAATTTAGCTGAGTCTGCGTGATTTTGATTATGTGAAAAAAAGATGAATCTTGTGGGGACGTGACCTATATATATCTTGTCGTTCTCAAGTTATAGTATTTATTGAACTTGAAACATTTAGTGCAGTGAATAAACAAATAAAACCAGCTTTATACCGGTGGCATTATTTTCACCACACTCTTCATTTATTGCATGTATGCTCTAACTAGGAGCAGTACATTTTATGGTCCATCGAGTCGGATTTAAAGTCTAGTGGTATATATTGTTTATCTTTCAAACATATCTGCACTTCAAAAACTTTTCGCTAACCAAGTCACCTCTGCACAAATATTCCAAAAATCGTTCAATAACTACAAAAATACTGATGTAGAAAAACGAACGAGAGGACTTATTTCTGAGCGGTTAACCGCCCTAAGCGAAATTTGGTCCGACTATAAGAATACGCATTATAAGATTATTCAAGCTACTCAGGCTTTAGAAGATAGCGAATTTTAAAAATACGATTATTTTGCAAATGATCAGTTCTCAAGCGTGAAAAATAAATACTACACGTTTCGAGGTATTCTCATAGATGCACTAGATGCATTCGAAACAAAATTAGAATCAAAGCCAAGCACTGAGAATGAATCATCTTCGTTTTTGAGGCTACCTAGCATCACAATCCCAAAGTTCTCAGGGTCATATGATTCATGGAGGTCGTTTCGCGATCTGTTCCAGTCACTGCTGCATATAAATTCTGCGTCATCTCCCGTGCAGAAATTTATGCAGATTTATTCTATTAATTTATTCACAACAACAATAATTTAAGAGACGTTGACTAGCTATATTTTCTGAAAACTAATCTAATTGGAGAAGCTGAAAAGCTGCTCAGATATTATGAAGTATGCGACTCAAACTATAAGCCAGCTTGGCAGCTGTTAAAGGAAAGCTACTCAAATAAGCGAGTCCTAGTCAACGTACAACTAAAAAAATTATTGTCTCTCCCAACCACAAATCATGATACCGCCGAAAGTATGAAAAAACTATTAGATAATATAACTGAGGCACTATTAGCATTACAAAACTTAGGAGTAGAAACAAATAACTGGGATCCAATAATTATATATTTGACTGTACAAAAGTTACACTCAGTTATGGGAACAGAGCCTCCACAATAGCACAGAATTACCCAAATTAAAAACATTAACAAAATTCTTAGAGTCTCGCTTCCGAACTCTAGAAATGATAGGAAACAAAGGTACGGCATCAAATATGACAGAGAGAAAACCTTTCTCACCCAAACCCACATAAGGACTCTTGAGCAAAACTAAAAATGCAGCGCCAGCACACCCACCTACAAAAAAGACCTCTTGAGCTGTTGCAAATGTAGCCATATAATTTTTCATTGCCCAACATTTAGAAATTTAACCACCCGAAGAAGGCACGAAGTTGTCACAAATAAGCACTTATGCAAAAATTGCTTTTCACCCAACCATATAACTACTAGCTGCACTAGCAACAAAAAGTGTTATCATTGTAACAAAAATCATAACACTCTGCTCCACTACGAGCAAAATTATTCAAAAACACTAAATCAGTCCACCCAAAATTCCAACATGGAAGTCAAGCAAACCACACCCGCCTGTAAAAATGATGAACAACAAGTTCAGAATTTCCCAACGTCAAATATGAAAAGAGCTCTTCTCTATACGGCTCTGATAAACATCACTGCACCATCCGGAATCACAATGGCATTCCGAGCACTAATAGACTCTGGGTCTCAAGTGTCCATCATGTACGAGAAAACCTTTAAACGATTATAACTCCTACGTCCTCCTACCACCCACGAATTAATTGGACTTGGCACGACACCCGCTAATACAGCCTTAAAACAGGCCACAGTCACAATTAATTCGCTACATTCAAATTTTAATATAACAAGCAACATGCTTGTAATTAAAAAGATCACCGAAATATTTGCAGCCCAAACTATCGAAGTTTCAAAATGGAAACACATCGACAATCTCCCGCTAGCAGATCCTAAATTCGCTATTCCAGGAGAAATAGATATTTTTCTTGGAGCACATATTTACGCCGCCATTCTCACAAATGGCATAAAAAGAGGACCTTGCAATACACCTACTGCCCAAAATACAAAACTTGGCTGAATCTTAATAGGAGCAGTACCAGAACAAAAATCATGAAAACGACAATGCTATCCACCCTCGCCATTATAAATACTGATTTAAATAATCAGTTAACAAGAGTTTGGGAACTAGAGGAATGCTCTACTAGACCCAAATTTTCACCAGAAAATCAATTATGCGAGGAACTCTGTAATGAAACAACAAAACGATTACCCTCTGGAAAATATGAGCTAAATCTGCCTTTCAAAGACTGTAATACACCACAGCTCGGACAGTCTAGAAACATGGCTGTCAAACAATTCTTACAGCTAGAGAAAAGACTACCTAACAATCCAGAATTGTATAAACTATACAGACCTGGTATCGACGAGTACACTCATCTTGGACACATGAAGCTTATTTCATCGACACAACTACTATTAGAAAACAAATCATGTGATAACACTCCCTACTATTACTTACCGCATCATGCAGTGTTCAAAAAGAGCACTACCACTAAGCGTCGAATTGTATTCAATTCATCAATTCTCAAATGGTAGATCATTGAATGAACAATTACTGATTGGACCTGACCTACAATCCAACCAACACTTTGGACCACCTTATTAAGATTGCGACTGTACAGATTTGCATTTACTGCAGATATTGGGAAGATGTACAGAATGATTGAGATGACACCTAAACACCAACAGTACCAGAGAATAATCTGGAGAAATACACCAAAGGAAGAAATAAAAGATTACGTCCTAACTACAGTCACATTTGGTACAGCACCAGCACCATATCTCGCCATTAAAACTTTGCAGCAGTTAGCAAAGGATGAAGCTAGCAGCTATCCACTCGCAGCAAAAAGCATCATGAGAGATTTTTATGTGGATGACTTGGTTTCGGGAGCCCACAGCTTAAGCGAAGCACAACAATTACAACAAGAACTTATTGAAGCTCTAGTCTCAGGAACATTCAACCTAAGGAAATGGACAGCCAACCAGCATGACTTACTAAAAAATATTCCAACAACAGATTACTTCTCTTTCAAAGTCAACACTCCCGAACCAAAAACCACATATACCAAACGAATAATACTGTCTGAAGTGTCGTCTCTGTTCGACCCACTAGGCTGGTTAGCGCCATGCATTATTACAGCCAAAATTTTAATTCAGAAATTCTGGCTCTCTAAATGCGACTGGGAGGATTCTGTATCCACAGAAGTTTTAAAAGAATGGAATAATTTCAAAATCAACTATCTACCATTCAGGATATTTAGATTCCACGCTGGCTAGGCTACCAGCCTAACATACGCGAGATGGAACTACAAGGTTTTTGCGATGACTCCAATCATGCCTACTCAGCAATTTTATATCTCAAAATACATCTTAATAAGAACTTCGGCGTACAAATCATGACAGCAAAAACCAAAGTAGCTCCCATCAAACCAGTCTCACTACCACGACTAGAGCTATGTGGTGCTGTCCTGCACTCCCGACTTATTAAACAAGTTGTAACTGTTTTAGAGCTTGATAAAATTAAAATTACAGCATGGACAGACTCTAATATAGCTCTAGCTTGGTTACAAAAACACCCATCCACCTGGAAAACGTTCGTAGCTAACCGTGTCTCCGAAATACATGAAAACAGTCCACTAGCCATATGGAAACACGTTCCTTCAAAATGCAATCCAGCTGATATAGCATCTAGAGGAATTCCAAAAAATACCTTAGCTACAGCATCAATATGGTGGAATGGTCCAGACTGGTTACACCAATATGAACAATTCTGGCCACAACAAACGCCAGAAGTACACACTCAATTAGAGTATAAAAAGAAATCAAAGGTTCTCCCCACTACAATCGATGAACAAATTCCTTTGCTTCACAAATATTCATCATATCAAAAAACGATAAGAATAACCGCCTACTGTCTCCGATTCATAAATAGTGTACGCAAACTACGTCCGACTACTCAATTCTTATCAGTACATAAATTAAAAATGGCTGAACGATGTCTAATTAAATTGCTCCAAAACATTACATTCCCCAACGAAATCTCCCAATTACTAAAAAATCTTCCCCTTCCAAAAAAGAGTTGACTTCTATCCCTCAATTCCACGCTCGACTCTGCGAACATTCTCCGATTTGGAGGTCGTCTTACAAAATCTCAGTTAAATTATGACCAACAACATCCTATAATACTCCCTAATAACCATCATATAACCAATATCTTTATAGATCACATCCACAATTACACGTTACGTGGAGGCACCCAAATAATATTAAGCACTATAAGGAATCACTATTGGTTACTAAACGCCCGCAATACTATTAGACATCGCATCCACAAATGTCTTGATTGCTTTCGGTTCAATGCAAGGTCTTATACTCAGTTAAAGACTTCTCTACCCTCAGCTAGAGTCAACATATCATTATCCTTCCAACACACTGGGGTAGACTATGCAGGCCCGCTTGATATGAAAACATCAACACTAAGAGGAACGAAGATAACAAAAGCATATATCTGCTTATTCGTCCACCCTCACACTCTGCTCACACGTTTATTCAGACCGAGGTACTAATTTTGTTGGAGCCAATCGACTTTTACAGTCAAATCTAGAAAAATCAATCAAAGAAATCGAAGTCGATCTAGCTAACGAAATTGCTAACCAAGGTATAACTGGGCACTTTAACCCTCCCGCAGCACCTCACTTTGGAGGCGTATGGGAAGCTGATGTAAAATCCACCAAGCGCCCTCTCTACAAAACCATTAAAGATACGAAACTCACATATGAAGAACTCTACACAATCTTAGTTCAATTTGAGGTATGTTTAAATGCCAGACCTCATTCCCCTCTGTCCAATGATGCAACTGACTATAATATCCTCACTCCCGGACACTTCCTAACAGGTCGTCATCTCCACACTACATGTGAACCTCCCCCAATCAATCCTCTCCAACATCCTCTCAAGAGATGGCAACACATTCAATCGCTCTCCTACACCTTTTGGAAGCAGTGGTCGGGAGATTATCTCCACAGTTTACATCAACGATATAAATGGTAGACTGAAAAGGAAAATTTAAAAATTGGAACTCTCGTTTTAATAAAAGAAGACCAAATCCCCATAGGAAAATGGCCATTAGGACGAATCATTGAAATTCATACTGGTCATAATGATTTAGTGCGCGCAGTTACCATTAAAACACCGAAAAATATTCTGACTCGCCCTATCGCAAGGGTCTGCCCTCTCCATTCAACAGATATCTCTCACCAGTAATTCAAAATCCCCACCAATATCTAATACTCTGTGGCAGTACAAAAATTAAAAAAAAACTACCGTTTTATTTGAATATAAATAAATCCTCAATCCGCCAAATATCACTTGAAATTTGAAAGTTGACAAGTGAACATCAAGTGCGGTTTAGTTTCAGTTTTTATTTTATTTTTATTTATTTTTTGGTTTTTTTTAATTTTTATTGCCATGGAAGAACTCTTGGAAATTTTTAATTCCGAGTCTTTAGACTCTGTGGATGCTGGTCTACCTCCCACACCACCAGAACTTTTGGCTTCCTTTAAGCCAACTAGGCCTCTGCCACCAACACCAAAGAAGGCTCCCAAAATAAAGTCAGCCATTGTACGGCCACCACCACACAAGGTTTTACCTGTTACCAAGCTCTTCAGGCCATTTGAAGCAAGGCCAGCTTCATGTGAAGTAAAAAGGCTTAAAAGAGAACCCAAAGCAAACGACTGCCTAAAATTTAGACCAAGGCCAAAAAACTATTGTCCAGGAATTCGAGTTCCAACTCAGCCCCGACGGCTTGAAAAAAATCGGCAAAAATACATCACTTCATATGGCAGACTTGCATATGAAAATACACAACAAACCAATGGACTCCATCTGCATAACAAAAATGAAGCCAAGTTCAAGGAAACGCTGCCCACTCACACTCAGCCACAGCTGCCTACAGCATCTCGTACTAAGCCAATTAGTATGCCAGATTTAAACACAACAATGGAACCAATTAATACACAAAGTTCCACTAATAACGCAGCACGCTTAGAAACTGCTATCAAAGCAACGCCACTAACAAAAAGCAAAACCATGATAACTCAGGACACAATCAAGGATCCACCAATACCGTTTATGAACTTGCCAGTCCCTCCTCCAATGGAATTTTAAGACCTCCCATCAACAAACATAGAACTATCGAAACCATTAAAACCAGGGATACCAGCAGATATTAAAAATATTATAAAAGCCAGCCCTGACATTCAAACAATAATGGAAACCTGCACCATACCATGGGATAGAATACGAAGGGCAAAAACCTTTTTCCGCTGTCCTATCCCTGGCGGCTTATTCTTAAAAGTAACAAGAGAAAAAGCTATAATTGGTCTAAGACCAATTCTTATGATACCCTAGCTGAATGCCCGTATGAAATTTCGTGTGGTCACCCACTTGAGATTTTTTGCATTGGTTTCTCGCATATATTTCTAGAACGGCTCGTCGGACAGAAAAAATGATTATAACTAATTTTATAGGTTTTCTTATTCTGAAGAAGTCTTTAGTACAATAAAAATGTGTAGGACTGATCGTTTTCACAGTATATGTAAAAAATCGAAATTTTTAAATGGCAATACCAAGAAGGGGTTGCCCGATTTAGTCCATTTTTGAAATTTTCGTTGCTATTACTATGAAAACACAATATATTAAATTTCAGCTTTCTATGTCGACGCGTTCTCACGTAGTGTCCAAATATATCGTGGAAAACGAAATTTTTTGTATGGCAACCCCACGAAGGAGTTGCCCGATTTGTCTCATTTTCGAACTTGATTTTATTTTTTTTTTAATGTCTGTGTACAAAATTTCAGCTTTTTAGGTGAACGCATTCTCGAGTTATCGTGCGCACGGACAGACGGACGGACGGACAGACGGACATGCAAAAATCAAAATAACTTTTAATTTTATGCGGGGGTGTCCAATCCATTTTTCTCTACCATCATTATTTCTGTGCGTTACAAACGGAATGGCAAACTTAGTATACCCTATAGATTTCATCTAGGGTATAAAAAGGAAGAGAGACACACTTTACGTCATCAAGTAGAACACAGTAAGTTGATCCAAAACAAATCATTTATTCATAATATTCTCTTTCTATCTTTCTAAGATTTTTTTTTTTTTTTGTAAGAGTGGAGGATGTTCAGCCCACATACATATCCCTTACATCCCACGATGAAAACTTTTTTCCTAAAGAATACAAAAAGAGGGAAACACAAAGAATCAATGTATCATATTTTGATGAAAGAAACTTATCTGATTCCTCAAACGTCCTGAACAAATTCAATCCATCCCAATCCTGCCTACAGACGTCCAACATATTTTTTGAGCTGAAATTAAATAGAAAATACATTAATAATATGTAAAATAAATAAAAATAGCTCAAACTTACCCAAAGTTCCACTTCCCTCCGAATATTTACATTTTTTGTAATGTCATCTAATGACATTAAGTCAAACAGCTGGTGTCGCCACAATCAAATTTGGACCATCGAACCAAGCGTTGCCAGGGCAACATATTATGAAGCTGGGACATATGTGTTCACGGCGGCTATATAAAAAGGCGGCGAGCCGCAGCAAAATCACCATTCGGTTTTCAGAGTCTAATCTGAAAGCATCCTCACCAGAGTCTAATCTGTTTCCTATCCAAAAGTATAATTTTGTTTATTCCTTCATATAGAAGTTTAATTCTATTATTGTAGAAATATAATTCTACTTATATCCAGCATCTAATTATTGCCGCATATCATAATTTCAGAGTTTAATCTGAAAATATCCTCCGTCAGAGTCTAATCTGAATACCCGTCCTTTGAGCAAAAGTATAATTTTGTTCTATCCTACATATAGAAGTCTAATTCTGTTAAAATTCACACTCCCAAAATCTGTCACCAGATCCCCAATCGTGTGACAGAAGTTTAATTCTGCTTACACGCTCCAGGAAGTTGTGACTGAAGTATAGTTCTGCGCATACGTCTCAGCACGTTGTAGCAGGAGTATAATTCTGCCTACGCGTTTCAATACTCGGTGTAACAGAAGTATAATTCTGCGTACACGCTTCAGCACGTTGCAGCCGAAGTCTAATTCTGGTACATCGTTGCTCTCGCTCTCAGAGAATTCCACTATATTTCATTTGTGGAAGTTTAATTCCGATTAATTAAAAATTATACTCTTCTCGTTCATTTCAGGAATAAGGAGAACGTTTTGGAGAGAACTCAATTTGGAATATTACCACTGAAATTTGTAATATTGAATTTTTATTTTAAATTTTTAAATTGTCGTCATTGTTGTTGTTGAATTTTAGTTGATTTTTTAGTAGTATTAGTAGTTTTAATAGATTTTAAGTTATTATTAGAATTAAAATTTTTAAACAAATGAATTCTGATATTTACGTTAATTACTTTAATAAAATTTATATTTGAATTGAATTTAAAGCTGAGTTATCCTTTACTAAACCGGCACCCTCCCTTTTGCTCGAGACTAGATCTCACAGTTATACAAACGATCGAAATTCCAAACGCCGCAATTGTATGCACCTACATACATACAAATCCGTTGTTTACATCAAAATACACACTTCACTAGATTGTTTGGAATTGCATTGCTACAATGTATAACATAACCGTTACACTAATCGCCAGAATTCATGCCCAGCCTCATCATGGACCATAAGAAAGAGGACCCGTTAGTTCTCTTTAAATATCGAGCTCGTTGCTTCAAAAGGCACAGCTTAGTTCAGAGTTTAAAAAGGAGAAAATGGAATCTAATACTAATACCACCAACCATAGCAACAAAAAATTCGCCGCCTACCCCAGGCAAATCGTCAGAGCACGTAGTCAAGAAAACTTGGGAGCTGGAAAGACAGCTCAATTAGTTGCATCCAATCACGCAATAAAAAACATTAGCAAACGGCTTCAGCTCCTGGAATTGGAGCCATCAGAGGTGATGGAGATAATAGACACACCACCCCAGTTTCAAAGGTACCAACATTTAGAATCAAGGCTAGGACCATTTCAACAAAGCAAGGTGCGTCATCCAGCCGGCAACACAACTTGTCGTTCTCAAATTATAGTATTTATTGAACTTGAAACATTTAGTGCAGTGAATAAACAAATAAAACAACCAGCTTTATACCAGGGGCATAATTTTCACCACACTCTTCATTTATTGCATGTACGCTCTAACTACGGGCAGTACATTCAGTCTTTTTTCACAAAGCACGTTGATTTAATTTTAAAAATATTTAAAGTAAAGTTTTTTTTCACAAAGCACAAAGACTGCTCAAACGTTGATTAAATTTAAAAATATTTAAAATAACGTTTTCTTACACAAAGCACAAAGGCTGATCAAACGTTGAATAAATTTAAAAAATATTTAGAGTAAAGTTTTCTTACACAAAGCACAAAGACTGATCAAACGTAAATGATGTTTTTTTTCTGATCAATAAAATTTTCAGATTTCTATGCACCTCACCAACTGATTACTGCCCCCTTTTTAGGTTCACACTGGTGTTTATACAATTTCCAAATTTTTGTTAATTATTCACCCGCATGTTGATTGGTGGAAATTTTCCGTATATTGTAATGGATGGGTATCATAGGAAAAACCTATCGAACGTTTTTCATGATAAGCCATTAACGAAAAGCGCCAGTGATTATGTACATAGACAAGCGCCGATCATTGACTGAAAATCGTCCATAATTCACGGCGAGGGGAAATGAAACGACTTTCTTTAAGTCGTAGATATGTTTCGTCAGTGCATTAACTAATTAGCTGAAGCTCTTCAATGTGAAAGCTATTTGAAGGGGAAACACGGCATTTCATTTAGTGAGGCACTGAACTGGCATAGGTACATACCTATATGGTTGACCATCTGCATTGTAGGCAAGATAGGGGAAAATGTGACAGATCCGTATATACATGTACTTTTACGAATGGGTACATAAATATTGGGGTAGATCATGTTTTGGAAGTGGCTGGTGTTTCGTCCACTTGAGTGCGAGTTGAAGGCCAAAGAAAAATTGTGTTCTTGTCATGAGAAATGCATTTGAGGCGCAAATTATCGTTTAGTAACATGTTGATTCGATTGATTTGCCGGAAAATTTGTATTGTGTGTCTTGCTATTTCCTTTGGGAAAATTATTTTGAAATTTGTGCCTGATCAAGTATAATTTGTATTGAAATTCTTGCTAATTCCTTTGGGAAAAATATTTTGAAATTTGTTCCTAGTCAAGTATTTGTTAAAAGAAATATTGGTTGTTTTACGGAACGCATTTCTCAAGTTTTTGAATATACCATTAGTTCATCGTAAATTTACGGGCCATGTGGAATGTCCCTCAGCATATGAAATTTACGTTAACACATGAATTCTCTTACAGTGATATTTAAAAGGCCGAAATCGTATTAGACTTTTATCCAAGATTAATGTACTTATTGCCAGGGCTTGGAATAGAGAGATCTTTAAGGCAATAAGAAGCAATGACCCTGCTGTAGGCTGCTGACATCACACTCTCTTCTTAAAACTGCATCTATTTCGTTCATATCTTTGGGAGAAGCTCTTCATATATAACAGACCTGAGACGCGGCATTTCCCATAGCAGCATTACATACTTTACCGTCCACCATTGTTTTCATGAGTTGATGTTTCACAAAAATGTCATTTCCTTTGAGACATATTTTTGTTTGTTGACTGTTAGTTATTTTAGCGTCAGCACGATCAAATTCTTCCACAGTTTTTTCTGGGGTCTCCTTGGAGAAGAAGAAACGAAGTAGTCGACAAAATCGTGATGCAGACGTTTTTGAATTCTGCCAAACAATAATTTTTCCATTTACTCCCGCCTCAGATTTTAATTTTAGTGGAACAATTGATGTTAATATTACGTCTGCATTGGAGGTACCACTGCTGTCGTCTTCATTCACAAATCGCTGCTTATACCGTAAGTGACTCCCTTTCCAATCACATCCCCATTTCCAAACACATTCAATGGAATCACCTAGTGCTATGGTTTGATTTAAAAATTCATGCTGTACTAATGCAAGTCGCTGAACAGTCAAATCTACTAAGCTTTGTAATTTGACTTCGCATGGCGTGTCCATAAGTATTACGGAAGACTCATCAGGATAACATTCTTTCTTCTTTAAAATGATAGCATCGTATTTTGTATGTATAAATATTTGTTCTCCGTTCTTTTGCGCCGCGTTGGAGAGAGATATATTGATGCTTAGAGAGTTCTAAGTCTACTAGTAGGGCTATGGCTTCCTCTGAAGAATAGACACTAAACACATTTTTATTTCCTGTATTAACTTTTTTCATTTTTTGCAGACTTCTAGGAGAACTCTTGGTAGCCTTTTTAATAAATTCAGTAACTGTTTTCCTGGCTCTCGGGCGATAACTTACTTGCGCGGCGATTGCAATTTTTTGTGGACTATATTTAGAGATTACATCTCTTATTTAATTTTTCTTAGTCCTGTTTCCACTTAAATCACAAGGTTTGCTAGGTTTTCCTCGTGATGGTTGGGGGTAATGATTTGGTTTTCAGTAATCTATGCTCTTGAGATAGCTAAGTTGATTCTTTTTTATTAAACGAAGTGAAGGTCCTGCTAGATCTTTTCCACTTAGCAGTTAGCTAAGACACAAATTAAAATAATAATTCAACCAAACAGATAAAATACCAAACTAAAAAACAAACTAATAAATGATAATTCAAACTAAATAAGTAAAAATAATAAAATAATTCCAAAAAGCCCAAAAAAAATGTCGCAGCAGATGATGATGTTTTAAATCTGTAAAAATAAAAGACCATTAGTTTTCTGCCAATGAAAATATACAAATAATTTAATAGGCCTCACTGCTGCCTATATATATATATAAGCTGAAACAAATTCTGATAAATAACTATAGCGTAACTGCTGCTAATCCGTCTTTTGGTAATAAATTATTGAAATTGCAATAATTTACATAGTGGGCTCGAAACGCCCAAATATTTCCTCAACTTACTCAGATTCAAATCCTCTGACCGTCTCGGAACACTGTCAAAAACGCAATGATTTTTAGCTCGACCCCCGCTTTATTTATAGGTACTCTGGAAATGTACAGAGTAAATGGGCGCTCAGAAAAAAATGTATGGCGTTGCATGTATTATGGTTCAGCTGTGCGTGTTACAGCTGAGAATGAATGAGCACTCTATACATCTGACTATACTGACGTACGTCAGATGTCAGTGGTAGTGATGAAGATGCTGTGCTGTCATCAGGGATATTTAGGTGAGCTTTCTATTTGCCTTTTTTTGTATCAGTATATGAATACTAATTTGATAATTTCTATATATATAATTTGGAGTAATGCTGTGGCGATCAGGAGTTGGATTCCAGTAATTACAGGTAAGATTTTTTTTATGGTAAAATTCTTGTAATTTGTTGAGCAGGAACTGGAAAGTAAATCAGAAGAATTAAAGCAGTGCCAAACAAAGCTTCAGTATTATGAGAGAGACTGGCAATATATCACAGATCATTTAGCAAGAGAATTGAAAAAACGTGTGGCGAGTGGAGATCTCAAGAATATTCTACAGGAACTAGAAACAGCCACTCAAACAAGCAAGAAAGGAGAAGTTGTGGATCTTTTGGTGACTATAACCTTCGACATTATTCAAAAAGAAGAACGGACAATAGAAAAGGCACTAAAGGATAGCCGCGAGGAAATTAAAGCTCTGGTCAAGAAGGTAGATACCTTAAACGTTCAATTGAAGGAAGCAGAGCAGACTGCGGCCGAACTCGAACGGGAATTGCCGATAGAATTACAGGAACGTCAGTCAACCACCAAGGGCAATAGCAACCAAGGAAACAGCAGAAAGTGGTCACCAAGAAGATTAGTATTTTGGGAGTCGGAGCCAAAACAAAATTCGATCGCACGCGGCAGTGTAATTAGCGTAAAGGAAAATAAGGAAATAAGACATAAGGAAAGTGGAAAATCAACCGAAGATCACATAAAAATGGTGGATATACACGATAAAGTGATGGATATGGTCGTCAAGTACGTACCCATGTTTTCCGGAGATCGATCTCCAAAACTGTTGAAAAAGGTGTACAGATTCTTAAGCTGCGGCAAGGATTTGTACGACCGACTGAAGCCTGAGGAGCAGAGCATTTTTATGAAATGTGTGAAGTATCGGTTGACAGATGATGCTTACTATCTGGTAAGTTCAAAGGAACCAAAAGATTTTGAAGCTCTGCAACTGATAATTAAAACAGCTTATATGCCGAAGAAGTCATTTAGTGAATTGCGAACGGAGATGGTGGCCTGCAGACAAAGACTAGGTGAAGACTGTTGAGCCAGATCAAGACAGCCGTATCAGCAAAGTACCCGGACCAAGACGGAGGACTAATAGCGGAGTTAGAGTCTGATGCAGTGGCAACCTTCAAGGGTGGTGTGCTTAATCATGCCACTCAGGTACATCTGACGGGAAGGAAGTTCGAGTCTCTGGAGGCAGTGCGTGAGGAAGCGACTTACTTCGAGAAGGATGCAAAATGTCTTCAACTTCGGCCATCAGGAGTATGGGAGATATTTAAGAGTAACGACGGAGCCCCTCAGAATACATGGGAGCCCAGGTTGGCCAAGAAAGATCCAGGGAGGCCATCTCAGTCAAATGTAAGAGAATACCGAGGATCCCCACCCAGAAACAGTCAGCGAGGTTCTAAGCAATGTTTTCGATGTGGAAAGGAGGGACACTTCGCAAAGGAATGTGGTGCGGAACGACAGCCTCCATTCTGCACCAGATGCCGAGGCTATGGTCATGTAGCGATGGAATGTAGGAAGCAGCAAGTGAGATTCGCGAATATAGCCACAAGCGGAAGAAATGAATCTCGAGAGGAAAGGGAAGTTTTATACTGCCAGTTTTGCAGAACTTGCGATCACTTCACTGAAAACTGTCTACGGAAGTACTTAGCAGAGCAAAACAGTCGGCAGTTGGGAAACGGAGAGCGGCACCTGGGGAATTTATCCACAGCTGCCTTCCATTGACAAAATCAGAATTTTTTTTAAAAATCTAATAAAGGAAGCCAGTACGGTCGGAGCTACCAGCTTGGGACAACATAACACCTCAAGCAGGATCGAAGAAAACAGATACGTTGAAGCCAGAAAAGCACGAGATACGTTTATTGGCGGCGCATAATTTTAATCAGGCGTGGAAAGCACAAGAAGTCAACATTTAGAGATTTCAGAGTGATATCGAGGAAGAGGAGAGCAACAGACATCAAATCCGGCCTCACCATATTCATATAGTGGCCACATCCATTACAGGAGGTTTGGGCATAATTAGTTTGACACTTATCATAGGAGTCTTCATGCACTTCAGACGGTGGAAAAAGAACCAACATCGAATAAGCGCTAGAAGGCTGTCGACTTTACCTACGATACTGAAATCAACCAGAAAGTCGAAAATGATACAGCTGGAGCAAGAGGATAAAGAAATTGACAACGGCATTGAACTGGTCATCCCCACAACAGCCAACTTGCCCACAACTCACCTACCAACCGCCGTTGGGAAGCAGTTAGTTCAGTTAGAATAGCTACTGTAGATGTAAAAATAATGTAACTTGTGTAAGTATACGGCAACCTTAGGAATTGGTATATTCGTAACTAGTGTATGTAACTCTATATATAATATAAGCATAGTATGTTTGTGAGACCCGCACAATAGTAAAATAAAATAAAAATAAAGAGATTTTTTCAGAAAAATGTATAAAAACGTGAAGATGTAATTATAAAATTTTTAATTATTAATTCAATTAAAAAGAAAGAAATTAAAACATTAGATAAGAAATAAGTAAGATTATATATTAAGGTCCATGTGAATTAATTAGTCATGAAATTTTAATAAAGTATATATGAGAAGAAAAATTTTAATAAAGTATATATGAGAAGAAAATAGAGAAATTAAAATGAAAAAGAAAAGATGTAAAAATGGAAACTTTAAGAAACGAAAAAGTAAAGATGTCAAATAAAAAAAAATGTATGAAATGAAATATGGAGATATATAAATATAAGCGAATGGAATTAAGCAAAGATAATGCTAATAGAAAATATCAAAAAATGTAAAGCGAAGAAAATTAAGAGAATTTAACTAGTAAGTATGGAGAAGAATCTGAACTGAACGCGAACCAAAATATTTTCAATTTTAAGATTGTTGCACTCTTCAGATCTAGTTTCCTGCGGAAACTAGTTTTTCCAAGGGGGGAGGGATGTTATGGCCCAAGGTAAGGAAGATTCTTCTTCCAGCAGCCAAGGGCGCATTCTAGCGAAATAATCAGCAGTTGCTAAACAATAACCTCGGTTATTTTGCTGATCAGCCCAACAGCTGGCTGCGATGAGCGCTTAGTGGAGCAATCGACGATTACAATAATAATTAACTTCGCATGGTAATTATTATGTAAGGCGATTGTTTACTACTAAGCGACTCAGTTGCTGCAACCGGTAGAACAAACGACAAGGTTGTTGTCGTTTGTTTACATCCGCGTTGCGAGCAAAGAAAGCTTACTTCCGAGTATAGGTTCATAAAAGACCAATGACTGGTCTGTCGAGTGCCGAAGTATTCTCGCCGTTAAGCGTTCAGTTTAGAGTCGCGTTTTTTCCAAGTTAGCGTGAAGTTAAGAGTGCGGGTCGTGAATATTTTTAACATTGTTGATAAAGAAGTAAAGTAATTATCGTAAAAACGTCTTTTAATTGCTCGAGGGGCACGACAATATAAAGCTAAAAAAATAATAAAAAGAAAAAGAACAAATAGAAAAGGAAACTTGTTAATAAAGAACATATAAAGTTAAACACAAAACTCAGATAAACATAAAAATAAAAGAAAAAGAAAAAACAGTATAAATTGAGAAATCGAGAAAAGTGATGCGTCATGACACTCACAATACACAATAAAACAATGGTAGCTACTGCGCTTTAAGGAATGCGAGCCAGAGTTTGAAATCGTGGAATGCCCCAACGGAACAAGCTCTTTGAGCACCTTTTTCAGAAAGAATTAAACCTTTTCCTCGAAGAATTAAACCTTCTCCATAAAGAATTAAACATTTTCCGTAGCGAATTAAACACTTTCCATAAGAACCAAACTTTTTCCACAAAGAATTAAACAAAATTTATAAACAATTAAACTTGGAAATAATGAAGTTTTTATTTCTTTTTTACATTTGTAAATATTTTGAAGTTAATAAAGCGAGGCAGCAGCAATTTTTATCAACATGTCCATTATAAAATTTACAGCATCTGTAGCATTTATCTCTCTAACGCTTCTTTCTATAAATGAGGAGAGGGTGTGTGCTCAACGGATGTATCTGAGAGAATTCTCCTCGCAGCTCCTTTAATCTTTGAGAACGTTTGCTCTATTGGATTGAGCATAGATGGAAGAAATTGAAGACGTAAATTATTACCGGTCGCAACAACAGCATTGTCTTGTGTATGGCAGCATTATCCAAGATTAACAATGCATCTCCTATATGTGCAATTTCAGCTATAAGCTCTCTAAGGAATGAATAAAATTTATCGGAGTTGCATGTTGAATTTGAAATAATTTTATAATGTTGAATTCCATCATTGTTCATTGCTGCTAATAAGATAGTATTACGCCAACGACCTGTGCGAATAACAACACGAGTTCTTGTGTTTACTCGCGAACAAGCTTGTTGGTGCCTTAAATGATGGTTGAACCCAGTTTCATTGATAAAAATGAGTTTTTGTCTATTAAGGCTGGAATACAAAGTGGCGCTGTAGCTCATAGTTGACGCGGTAGCTGGCGCTGTAGCTTGCACTGGCGCGCACCATGTAGCTATCATTGGCTAAAATGGTGTAGCTTGTAGCCAATGGCACGGGCCATGTGGAATTTGAAAATATTATTTAATATGGAGGAATTAAAAGAAATGGTTTTTTTAGCGTCTGTAGTGCAATTGTTTTTTATACTAGAAGTATAAAAGGCATAAAAACGCAGATAGGGGTGGTTTAAATATATAAATCACTCATTGTACTTATTTCACAGGGTAAACATTAGAACGCCATCATAGACTTTCCGTACTTTCAGATTTTGACAAGTCTGGCTACCGCACCACATTGTGTTCTGGCCTTTACTTGGAGCATTTCTTGAAAGCTCCTCAGCATAGTCTTTTCTCTGTTGAATCTGAGTTATATATAAAAAAATTATTTGTTTAATTGATTATGAATTTTGTTTAATTCTTTGTGGAAAAAATTTAATTCTCTATGGAAAATGTTTAATTCTTTGTGGAGAAGGTTTAAAATGCTATATATAACATGGGTCAAGCTAGTTGCCTCACACCAACCAAAGTTAAGCACATAAGTGCAAATATGTAATTTAGGGCATATGTGCATATTGCAATTAGAATTACTATAGCTTAATATCTTTGGTATAAATAAGCCAAAAACGATTCATTAAAAAATCACAATCGTAGTCTTATTATACTTTGGCATATCATTTGGTTCCTGCTAGCAATAGCTGCTCCTGTCTAATCCCGGTGTCTGATAACCTTTAGCTGCGCCCGTATATACTAAGGAGGTCTGCTTTTCGAAACCTTCTCCATTGGAGATCTGCCTTGTGGCTGCGTCCACTCTTCGTTGTTAAGAATACCAGCACATAGCTTGAACATGCCGATGCATGCTGTCAACGCTGGCATCATAGTTATTTCCACATGGCGACAACAATGCCTCAACTTATAATTACCACGTTACCAATTAATCTACAACGTTGTAAATTATAACAAATTTACGACACTATGAGTAGCTTCTACTTAGTGCAAGAAGTCTATAGAAGTGATGGATTTCAATTGCTTAGCCTAGAAAATCGAGGGAAATGACATAGTTCATAGCTATCTTTAGGAGATACTAGAAATCGATGTTCGTTTAACTTACATTGCAAGGTTACATTTTGCCGTAAGATGTTAATTATCCGTAGAAAATGCTATTAGGCACGTATCTTTTTCACAAGTAGCCAGACCCGTGTGGTTATCAACAACAGGACCAAGTGGGTTGGACGATACCGTTTGCCGTGTACAATCAGTACAATCAAGTCTACAGAGAATTCTCTCTGGAGCTATTCCTCGGATGGGCTTTTTGAAGTAAAACGACCCTTGATGCTTTTTGATGTACACTTTTAATAACAAAATAGACAGAACTTGTATCTACAAATTTTGTTTTATTCTTTTGATAAACTCGAAGTCAATTGCTTTTCTTTTGACGTTCTCACTCACACAGCTCTCGGTCTACTCTGACACTTCTGCTGCTGGCCGTAGTTTTTTAGTTGTCACACCACATACTCTCAGGGACACGATAAAATAGGATTGCCTGGTCGACTCCGAAAGAGAATGCGTCGCCCTCTTTGGTGGTTTTCCGTGCTCCTCACTCAAACGTGCGGCCATACTATTGTAGATTCAGTAAACATACCTGCTAACCTCTTCATCGCGGTAAGCATGCTGGAAATTCATCAGATTTCGCCACAATATGTATATTTCGAGGAAATTAAAGATTACATGAAGTGAAATTCCAAACTTCTGTATGGAAACACCAAGATCGGCTTGCCCGATTTAGTTAATTTTTGACATTTTATTTGCTATATTTATGAAAACACTGTGCATAAAATTTCACCTCTCTACGATGACGCCTTCTCAGGCGTGTCCAAATAAATAGAGAACAACTAAAGTTTCGAAGGCAACACGAAGAAGGCATTGCCCCGTTTGGTCCATTTTTGAAATCTTAATTACTATTGTTATGAAAACACCATGTACCAACTTTCAGCTCTCTACATCAATCCAATCTCGGGCAGTGTCCAAATATATAAAACAAACGAAATTTTTTTATGGCAAGGAGTTGTCCGAATTGTCCCATTTTTATACCCTAGATGAAATCTATAGGGTATACTAAGTTTGTCATTCTGTTTGTAACGCATAGAAATAATAATGGTGGAGGAAACTGGAGACACCCACTCGTAATATTAAAAATTATTTTTATGATTCATGTCCGCCTGTTCGTCCGTTCGGACATGTATCCATCCGCACAATATCTCGAAATGCGTATACTTATAAGGCTGAAATTATGCACACAAACTTTTTAAAAATAGAGTAAATACATAAAAGTTTTCATAAAAATAGTTTTGTTCAAGAAAGCTTTTGCTATATACCGGAGAATCCCAAAAAATTCTTTCTTGAACAAAATTAAGTTTAACCCGGTAAAAAGTCCAAAAGAGTAATCTTTTTATTTATTCATAAATATAGTATATATAATTTCAAAAATGGGGTAAGTCAGGCAATCACTTCTTGGTATTGGCTTATAAAAATTGAGGATCTTTACGTATACTGTGAAAATTATCAGTCCTAGACGTTTTTGTTGTTCTTCAGAATATGAAATTCTATGAAAGTGGTCCCAGAAATATATGCGAAAAACCACATAAAAAATCAATCTTGCACAGATGGGTACCCATACGAAGTTACATATGGGTGTGTAATTATAGCAACCATAAGATGGTTTTGACCAGCATCCATCAGCAACAACTGGTATTAAAGCAAACCAATTAGCGTCTATGTTTCCTGCCTCCATTGCAATCGACAATATTGACAAAAACAAAAGAAAACAAGTGAAAAAGTTATAATTGGTCTAAGAGAAATAATATTATACCCTAGATGAAAATAAAAGTTAAAAAAAGTGCAAACCAAAAGTTTTGTATGAGAACATCAAGAGGAGGTTGCCAGATTTAATTCATTGCATTTACTACTTTTATGAAACTGCAGTGTACAAAATTTTATCTGCCTATGTGTCGTCGCCTGCACAGGTAGTGTCCAAAGTGAACAAGTAAACAAGTCCAAAAGCGAGAATTTGTCTAAGACCAATTCTTATGATACGCTAGGGCCGAGACAAATCTCCGTATAAAATTTCGTATGGTCACCGATCTATGCAAGTTTGATTTTTGAATTTGTTTTTCGCATATATTTCTAGAACGGTTTGTGGGACAGAAAAAATGATTATAACCAATTTTATAGGATCTCGTATTCTGAAAAAGTTTTTAGTATAATATAAATGTCTAGGACTGATCGTTTTCACAGTATATGTAAAAAAAAACCTAAATTTTTATGTAAAACACCAAGAAGAGGTTGCTCGATTTAGTCCATTTTTGAAATTTTGTTTGTTATTACTATAAAAACATTCTGTACCAAATTTCAGCTCTCTATGTCGACGCGCTCTCATGCAGTGTCCAAATCTATAGCGGAAAACGAAATTTTTGTATGGCAACCCCACGAAGAAGTTGCCCGATTTGTCTCATTTTCGAACTTAATTTTACTTTTTTTTTTAATGTTCGTGTACAAAATTTCAGCTTTCTAAGTGAACGCGTTCTCGAGTTATCGTGCGTACGGACGGACATGCAAAAATCAAAATAACTTTTAATTTTATGCGGGGGTGTCCAATACATTTTGATCTACTATCATTATTTCTGTGCGTTACAAACGGAATGACAAACTTAGTATACCCTATAGATTTCATCTAGGGTATAAAAATCCAAAGTAATTAAGTGATTGTTTACCTGTCAGCGTAGTGACTTTTCATCAGTTTTCCTTCGCCATTCGGTGCACATTTCCTGGAACAAAAAGGAAAATATTTCACTGAATAAATGATATTTTAAAATTTGAAATTAATTAAGGAATATTTACCTTTGATCGCAGTGACTTTTCACAGTTTTCTTCGTGTAGTTCCTGCATATTTGTCTGAAATGAAAAGGAAAGTATTTTATAATTCAAAAATCCAAAGAAATTAAGTGAATATTTACCTGTCAGCGCAGTGACTTTTCAGTTTTCTTCGTGCATTGCGTGCACATTTTTCTGAAATAAAGAGAAAAACATTTTATAGCTTAAAATTCGAAATTAATTAAGTGAATATTTACCTGTCAGCGCAGTAACTTTTCACAGTTTTCTTCGTGCATTGTGTGCACATTTTTCTGAAATAAAGAGGAAAACATTTTATAGTTTAAAATTCAGACATTTCATGCAATGACTCTCCTTCTCACTCAAACTAGAAGCTTAAAGTTACGGTCTTACGGCAAGCTTTGGGTACACTAGAATCATTATTAGTAGGTGAAAAGAAATTTTTCGAAACTGAGTTTCTTGAAAACAATAAGTTAATAAAACTGTTAATTAATATATTCTGAAATGGAAAATAATTTTTGGTCGTTTTAATATCATCTAAGGCCTAGTACTAAGGTCCGAACTAAGCTAAATTTTACATTAAAATTTAGCGCGCTAAAAGTTATTTGCGAAAATTTATCCTGAATTTTAGCAAGAGCAGTACTTCAGTCAACGCGCTAAATTTGGCTTTTGGGGTTTGATTAGAGATGGCACCACCAGTAAGTCTGCAAATATTTTGCTTGAATTTATCTGCCCGGGCCGTTCTTCAGCGCGCTAAAAATATTTATTGTCAGAGTTCTGATTTTTGATAAAATTATTGACTGAATTTTTGTAGTTAAAATAGTTTTGTACGTCTTTGCTGTAAGTACGGATTTCTTCTCGTGGCCGTATTTTCAATATCATTGTTATTTTTTTTTATTGTTTACATTATACATATTATTTTTATATTAGTAATATTTCCAAATAATTTTAACTACCTGTTTTTAAAAATATTATGACCGCGCGTTGTATTTCCGAAAAAAAAAATTGCAAAATTCTACTTCTTCTTATTTTTACTATATCTTTTCTCTGAGTCTCCGCTGTCATATTTTAGCTGCTAAAGAACGGCCCGATATTAAAGACAGACCTAAGAACTAGGCTTAATGAAAGTAAAAGGAGAGACATTTTCTTGCCGAATACGTTAACGTGTTTTCATGGCGAGGATAGGCAAAACAGGTTACCGTCTAGGGCATCGTAGTGTTAAATTCATCGAAACCATAAACTAGAAAATAAGCATATTGCATACTTTTGTTAATGAATGTTTCGATGTTGGATGACATCCGTTCCCTACCGGATGAGAACTACTATGGGACTGTCAAGTGTTAGGCAGTATCTCTTGATTGTTTTGTTTGTTTATTATTTGTTTTATTTTGTTTAAACACATTAGAGCTCCCTGTAAATTATTCACAAACTTCTATCGCCCCTACAATTTCTGAAACTACTAGTGTATACCTACTCTTTTAATTCTGTAATTAATTACAAACTTATAGGGATAAAGACTGATAATTTAATAATAAGAAATTAAGACTCAGTTACCTTCCAAATTACCTTACTTCAAATGCATAAATTACGTTGCAATGAATGCTTCAATGATAGTCATAGCGGTTATGAATGAAACTCTCCATCAACAAAGTATTAAATAAAGTTCGGAATTCCAGCTGACCTAAATCAACAAAAGTCTAAGTATCAATCAATCAATCAATCACTTCCAGGGTTGTCATGAGTACTCCAGGTCGCATCCTTAATCGCCAGATATGCTGCTGCCTTCGCTCTTTGTCTAAAGCAACGAGCAGCCGTCATGAATAAATTATGGGCCGGGGGTAAACTTTTCGCATAACTCACATATCAGAGACAGAAGCACTTAATCGGGGGTTAAGTTTTTACAAGGGTATTTTCTCATCGGTAGCACTCATCACGGCATTGAGATGACAGAGGTGCTGGAAACTTTTATAAAAAATTCAGAGCTCTATGTGAAGTAAAATCTGTTGAATTTATACATGCTTAAGATGTTGTAACGGATTTATATATTTAAATTTTATGCAATGAAAGAACTCCTTAAAAGTCAATTCGATATCAAATTTATATTAATTTACTTTACTTTACTTTTACTGAACTTACATGTAGATGTGAAAACCTTACAAAAAAGCGGTCGAATTAAAACGAGGTAATTGCCCTCTTATAGAAAGCTCTCTACATTCTCTCTCTCTCTTGCTGTATTGTGCCACATAAATTCTTCACAATGATAGCTTTCTTTGGTTGAATAAAATTTTAAAGAGCTGTGAGCAAGTGATCCGGGTTTGTATGGAGACTTTCTTATCTAGTTGTATGTTGTCTGTGACTGAAGTAAAATTTTCTAACATGCATTATTTCAAAATTAAGCAACGAAGCCATCAGATAATTAAATGTTGACTATATATGTAGTATTGAAATTCTGGGCGCTTTTATATATGTACATGGAGACTTCCAACATGTATATAAATAGATTGCTCGTCATACCCAAACAATACCACTTTGACATTTCTCATTATTATTGATGGTAAAACAACCCGAAATCAGTGAAACACACAATTTTTCTATTTATAGGAAATCCATCAGCCTATTGAGGGACGATAAAATAGGGGCAATATGAAATGAGAATATGCATTATTCAAAACCGAAATAGAGTCATATTTAGAAAATTTCTGTATATGACTTTAATTCACTGCTGAGGTATAGCTACATTGCGATTGCATATTTTGCAAACCGTCCATATTTTAAAAAAAAATGTGTAAATGTTGTGAAGGTTCATTTAT